>PVKU01002449.1:0-227057 GCA_004027475.1 Anoura caudifer
CTTCCATTCTAAATGACAGCTTTGCTGGATAGAGCAATCTTGGATGTAGGCCTTTGATTTTCATGACTTGGAATACCTCTTTCCAGCCTCTTCTTGCCTGTAAGGTCTCTTTTGAGAAATCCGCTGACAGTCTGATTGGAACTCCTTTGTAGGTGACTGTCCCCTTGTCCCTTGCTGCTTCTAGAATTCTCTCCTTCATGTGAATCTTGGGTAATGTAATTATAATGTGCCTTGGTGTGTTCCTCCTTGGGTCCAACTTCTTTGGGACTCTCTGAGCTTCCTGGACTTCTTGGAAGACTATTTCCTTTGCCAGATTGGGGAAGTTCTCCTTTATTATTTGTTCAAATAAGTTTTCCACTGATTGCTCTTCTTCTTCGCCTTCTGGTACCCCTATAATCTGGATGTTGGGACGTTTCAAGATGTCCTGGAGGTTCCTAAGCCTCTCCTCATTTTTTTGAATTCTTGTTTCTTCCTTCTGGTCCACTCCATTGATTTGAGTCCCAGTTTTCCTCCCATCTCTGTTGGTTCCCCATGCATCTTTCTTCATTTCACTTATTGTAGCCTTCATCTTTTCATCTAATTTGTGAGCAAAATCAACCAATTCTGTAAGCATCCTGATTACCACGGTTTTGAATTGTGCATCTGATAGGTTGGCAATCTCTTCGTTGCTTAGATAAATTGGCTCTGGGGCTTTGATTTGTTCTCCGGTTTGAGCCATTTTCATTTCTGGGTTTTTGTTTGTTTGTTTGTTTGTTTTGTCTAGTCCCAGCTATTATGTAGTGAGGGGTGGAGCCTCGGGTGTTCCCCAGGGCGGGACAGCCCAGTCGCTGGGTAGTGACGCTGTATGTGGGGGTGGGGTCTGAGAGGAGATAATGGCAGTTGCTTTACTCATTCTCAGATTCCAGTTCCTTTCACTGCTTCCCCTTTGCCTGGATTATCTGCGTGTGAATGTGGGACCACCCGGTCAGCCAGCTGCCTTGTGCGGCCTCACTGGGTCTGCACAGTTGCCACCCTGTGCCCGGGGTCTGCTAGTCACCGCCTGTGCACCTGGGGGCTGCCAGCCGCTGCTGCCTGCATGCCTGTCCGGACCTCCGCTTTTTCCTGCCGTGACTCCGCCCCTCTTACCGGTCTGGATGAATCGTTGTTAGACTTCCAAACAGTTTGATTTTCTGAGTTCTGGTTGTTTTCTTGTTTCTAAATCTTTGTTGTCCTTAATTTGGTTGTGAGAAGAGGCACAGTGTGTCTGCCTATGCCTCCATCTTGGCCGGAAGTCCAGAATTACATTTGTCTTATGAAAATGTGCCGTTGGACAGTTCTCCTGAAACAAGTCACCCTCCAGGAACGCTGCAGGAGGAAAATTATTAGCTATTCTCTGCATGAGGACTCACAACGCTGCAAAGCCATCTCATCCTTGATGATCTTTTTGAAATGTATGATTTCCAAATGCATTAGCAGGCACTGCTATCTAAAAGGAAACCAATGACTTTGTTTACAAAATGTTTTACAAAAACCACAAATAGTAATTGAGGAAATAATTCAACAAGACGATCAATAAGCCACTAAAAGGAGAGATCTGTAACAAATCCCTATCATCCGTGGGCAGCCTGCACTGGCAATGATGGAGGACGAGGTCTGAGCTCGCTGTTCTGACCTAGCACCTCCTCATGGTCTTTATGTAAACCAATCAGAAATCTGCACAGTCTTCGCGGACAACCCATGGGGCCCCAGGATATTAACTGAATGTATTTGTTTAAAAGTAAAACTCTATCACTACTTTTCTCTAAAGTCTCTTTGCCATAATGTACTCATTGTCTCAAAACCTGTACGGGTGGAAGAGCATCTCAGAAGTGCATCCATTAGAAACTTCTCATTGCCACAGACAAATACTCTGCGCACTCCCGAGCCTGACTCGTCACGCTGTTTGGGGAAAGCTGCACGGTGCTGCCTCCACTGAAAAGAAAACTCCCGTCGGAGGAGGAGCATGCCTCTTACTCGCTGGCCAGAAAGCTGCTCCCAAAGTGACTTGACAGCACCAAACAGCAAGCAGGCCAGTGTCAGAGGAGATGGCCCAGCTCCCGTTCTAAGTGCCTTCGTAATAGAAGCAAATTACCATCTATTTATTCATTTATGAATTCCAAGTACAAATCACATTATAAATCTGCCTAAGTGTACCGTGTACTTAGAACTCTAAAGATCCTTTAAGGAAAAAACAAAGTGGTATGTCTCAAGTCAATTCAGAAGAAAACAAGAAAATTTAACACCAGTTAAAAATTACATCCCTAGCTATATACGAAATTTTAAAAAAGTCTTCCTGTGCTTTTCTCCTACTAACATGAGCCAATCCTACTGTGGAAAGGGAACAGGGGGTTAAGGGCGCTTTGACATGGGATTAGAAGAGAGATGACCCTTTAATTTTTTACACTAACAGAAACAGACCATGGGCCCTACGTGTGCAGACCTCCCCCAACGTGGAGGGAGTGTGGCGAGCCTTCCTGTGAGGTTCAGTGAGTCTTGAGCTAGCTGGGCCCTGCCGCTCTCCTCCCCACCAAGAGGTGTTAGTTCTTTGTTCTTATGCGTTTGACCCCCTAGAAAAGTGCCAGAAAGCCATAGAAAATGCCCCTGGGCTATGGCAGACATGAAATTTTTGATGAGCTCATTAAAGATTCATAACAAACAGACAAGAGGCATGCCAGCACACGCTGCGTGGTTTCCCTGAGATATCGTGCATCTGAATGCAAGGACGCGAGCACATTTCCAGATTTAATGCAGAAAGCCCATGAGCTTGGTTTTTGTTTTGTGTTTTGTTTAGGTCTGACATATAGTTTAAGTAGACAACATCATCTAAATTTATTTTCAAAACTAAAAAAATAAAAATAAAAGAGGAGAAACCATTCATGTTCAATTTCACACACAAACGTCGTCTCCATCAACCCCCGGACTTGGGGCCACCATGCAGACAGAGAAGGCGCTGGCAGAAGTTTCTCTTAGAGCAGACGAGTGCTCAGGGCCCAAAGTCCACGTCTGCGGTCCCCAGGCTGAGGCTCTTCCACTTCCTAACTTCCTTTCTCTCATGCTAAAACACCATTTTTAAGGGTGTGCTTCCCTGGTTTTGCTGTTTTCACGTGAAAACCAAGACCGGATGTGAACCTGCAATTCTGACCTGGCCCCTCCATGGGGCCATTAAAGCCTAACCCGGGAGGAACTCAGGGCCACTTCCTTGGGCCGTGACAGCTCTGGTTTCCTGTGCTTTATAAATAACATGGCGCGGGTAAGCTGCTGCCTCGTCTTCTTCCCACGTGGAAAACAAAAACCAGTACCGTACCTGCACCTCTTCAAAAATCATTGCCTGCTCCTGATTAGTCAATGTTGTCAGGTGCTTCTGGAGTTCTAGTTTGGTTTTGGAAGAATTCATTCCTGTAAAGAGAAAGAAAACAGAGATGAAAATACATGTAAAAGTTGTGAGGCAGAGCAAACACTTCTATAGTCACCCTCTCTACATGCCTACCCACCCACTTCAGGCATCTGGGATTTTGTGGAAATCCTGATTAACAGTGATGACAACAATGCCAGGGACTCACATTTGTTGGTTAAGCCCTCGATGCCTTAAACAGGAGGCCTACATCCTGTCACTAAATGCTCAGAACCACCTGATGAAGAGGCTTTGATTACTCCCGTTTACAATTAAGGAAACTAAGACCCAGAGGGCTTACAGAATTTCCAAAGAACCGCCACCTTGGACTGACTCCCCCTCAGGTCTGCGTGGTTCCACTGGTCCATGTTAAAACACCTCATATGATCAGAACACTGTCCTCCAAAAATGATGATTTCTCAGGAGTATTTACATATGAACTCGATAACTTTTCTTAAGGAGAAACAACTACTGCTCCCTTTGAAAACTGACCAACACCTTTCCCTTGCATGTTAGACTCCTTCACACAAAATTGAATCATGTGGCTAACAACTTTCCTCTTTCTACCACTTGCTTATTAACAATCTTATGACAATTTAATTGCTAATACAGAGGATTCTGAAAAAAAGTCACAAAGTCACAGTTTTAGTGCCCATTAATATCTGATATTTTAGAAAGTTATTTCTCCACACATACAGGGGTGAGCAAAAGTAGGTTTACAGTTGCAATACAAAGAAGCAGTCCAATGACGAATAAATAATAATACAAGAATAAACTCTGTGTTTCACGCACTCACAACTGTAAACCCACTTTTGCCTTTTCTCGGTGCCCGAGGTCAGCATTGCACACGGTGAGGTTTAGAATGAAAGCCCTCACTGACCTGACCACCATGAACAGAGCCGCTGCGCATTGCAGACACGCCTTGTTTCACTGCACTTCTCTTTACCGCGCTTCGAAGATACCGCGTTTTCTACAAACTGAAGGTGTTTGACAACCTCCAGCAAAAAGACTGCAACTCACTGAAGGCTCAGATAATGGTTAACATTTCTAAGTGATAAAGTATTTTTAAGTTAGGTATATACATTTTTCTTTTAGACATAATGCTGTTACACAATACAGTGTAAACATAACTTTTATACCCATAGGAAACCAAAAACTTCATAGGCTTGTTTTCATCATGGAATTTGCTTTATTGTGGTGGTCTGGACTGAACCTGCAACATCTCCAAGGTGTGCCTATACTTTAATTCCAAGGGCAGCCCTCTGCTTATCCACCTGCCACTCTCTTCTCTTCCCAAGTAAGCCCTGGGGCAGGGGCTTGGCCTTTTCCTCCAGAAGCTGGAGAAAAATGTAGACGCACCTATACAACTCAGGATGGCCATGAGGGGCAGCTCTCAAATCTGGATCAGGAACTTGGGAAAATCATGCCTCTGTGTTACAGATGGATTTGCTGAGATCCAGAGGCCAGGCGACTTGTCCAAGGTTAGGAGCTGAACAGCAGCCGAGCCTGCCCCCATCCTCCTCCCTCCCAAAAGGTGGTGGCGAGGATGCCGGCCCCCTACCCAGTCTCAGCTGCCAGCAAGTCCTTCCTTCCCTCCTTTCTTGTTGCCAAGAAAACCTTAAGAGGCCACCATAAAAATAAAACCCAGTATTTCTTCAGTGATCACTGTGCCACTTTGCTCAACTTTACTTACAAAATCTCATTTAACCCTCAAAATAATCCTTGAAGTGGGCACTATTTTCAGTAACCCAATATGCATATGCATGAAGAAACTGAGGCAAGGTAAAGAAGTATTTTGTCCAAGGTCATCAGCTAAGTAAGGAGCAGAGTTTAGAATCAGAGCCACGTGTTTGCCCCCAGAGATTACTCTTCAACACTCACAGCCTCCCCTTCACACAGAGTTAGCACGTGACAGCTTCAACACCAAAGTGAACTCACTCACGGGGGGTACCAGTGCAGAAAGGACAGATGGGTTTTGGCAGAGCAAATTCGGGTGCTCTTCTGGCAAGATGTCGGGTCGCAGAAGCCAAGAAGGCAGGCAGTTGGTTTTATTGTACTAACTACCTAAATGCTGAATCAAAACAGTGCTTAAATTTATAGTAACATAAGCCCTCAGTAATCATTAACTGAAACTCCTCCCCACACATGGAGGACGTCTCTGACACAGTGTAAGCATCCCAGCTAGGACATGCTGTGTTGTTTAACGAGACATCCACAGGTAGAGAGAAACCCCATGCTCTAAGAAGAGTTAGACTAATTATATACTTCCAACAATCTTAGGTGAAATCAGGCAGTACAGACTATTCTTTATATTCGGCAGGTGTGAAGAGATGCTTCGACAAGTTTTATCACTGTCTTTGGGATGCCTTGGTTCATTCAGTCCTTCCTGCCCCAACTCAAAACCGAGGTAGCTGCCCCCAGGTCTAGTCCTCCTGTGCCTCCTGGATGCTTTCTGCAGCAAGGTGGCAGCACTCCCCACGTGATACCAAAAGGCTTCCATGGGGAGAGGGAGGCAAGAAAAAGGCAACCAGAGTCGAGGGCATCCCCACCTACAACCCCCACGGCCAGCCCACTGCTGGCGGAGGCCAGCCTGCCTCCACACGGTCACTGCTGAAGAAGCGCTGCCCAGGGGGAGCGCTGGTGAACGGCTCAGGTTCACCAGAGGCAAATTTACTCGGAGTGCAAAAGAAAACCCCAGTTCAACCGTTTTTCTTTTTAGTGAAAATACAAATCATTCTAGTAATTCTGAAAATGCTCCTCTAAACTTTAAAACAAGCAAAATACTCTATAAACATTACTAACAGTGGTAACAACTCAAATATGGACCCGAGCGCAACTGCACCTCTTCCATGTTGTAAGCGCATGTTACTGCGGAGCGTCCCATGTACCGTACGTTCAGTCTATTTTATACATTCCGGGGCCCAGCATGGCTACCTCAATGAACCAAACACAGTCTTGAAGTCTTTCTTCTTTTTGTGGCCATGTCATCGGTTCTCTCCAGTTTATGGAGTTCTCAGGCAGACTGTACATTCCTATTAGAACCACTCTTAAGGGAACATGCAATGAACATCAATAAACCACTTCATTGTACTGATCAGAATGGAACAGAGCAAAAGGCAAGGCCCTCAAACTGCTCATAAATAATTAGCATTTCCCCTGCTGAGGATGCCTCTAATAATGTGCCATCTATACTTTGGAAATGCTTCCCATGATGCAAAGCGTATCTTCCCCAGCCTACATAATGGATGTTGTTACAATATATTAGCATACAAGCTTTCTGCTTTGCTTAGATGTTATCAGGTAAAAGATGGATTAAATGATAATTCCAAAACTACAGCTGCAAAATTCCTACCCCGATTAAACTTTTCAGTTATGACTTTCTGAGAGCTAAGCCAGACCAGAGAAGCTTTATGAAGTGGAACTCTGGAACCCTTCCAGTCCCCAGAGATCCCAATCTGCTTTGTCTTCAAGGCCAAAGTCACTGTTGGCTTCTTAACAAGCTCTTAAGGGACACTTCCATCACTGTGTACCACATCTTGAAAACCAAAAAGGAAAGGGTTAGTGATCCTCTCAGATGGTATCTCTAGCTAAAGCCCAACTGTTGTTGTTCCCAGACATATTTTGTATAATGTCAGCAAACAGTAACAACTAGGAAAACACAGTTAAAAACACTAATCATTTTTATTCATTTTAAAGGACATTATAATGTCAGAAAATGAACTTTCAAAAACCTTAAGAATGAAACTGTCAATTTATCTCACTTAAAAAGGTAAATCAATACCATTTTACACCCATTAGGGTGGTTTCCCCCCAAAAAGCCCGGAACGTAATGAGCACTGGCGAGGTGTGGAGAAACTGCTGAGGGGAACGTAAAATGGTGCAGCCACTGTAAAAAATATTATGGCGGTTTCTCAAAAACTTAAAGACAGAATTACCACCCGGCCCAGCAATTCCAGTTCTGGGTGTGTTCCCAGAAGACTTGAAAGCAGGTACTTGAACAGGTATTTGTATACTCCCATCCACAGCAGCCTCACTCACTGTAGCCAAGAGCTGGCAACTATCCACATGTTCACCAAGAGATGAATGGACACACCAAATGCGGTGTACGCACAATGCAGTATTATTCAGCCTCAAAAAGAAGTGAAGTTCCGACACACGCTACAACATGAATGAACCTAGAAGACGTTATGCTAAATTACTAAGGCAGACACAGAAGGACACACTGTCCGCCCTGGGTGAAACACCCAGAGCAGGACAGAAAGCATGGTGGCTGTCAGGGGCTGGGAAGAGCGGAAGGGGGGGAAATGGGAGTTGATGTTTCCTAAGCTCCAGTCTGAGAGGACGACGAAGCTCTGGAGACAGATGGTGGTGACACAGCCACAATGCGAGCACACAGAAGGCCACCGAACTGTACACTTAAAAGAGGTTAAAATGATCAATTTTATGTTATGTGTATTTTTACTACAACTATAAAAAAGGGAAGTCAAATTTAAATAATAATGTCATTTTTCTTTACAACAGTAGAATGTATAAGTATTAGAAACAGCCAAATCTTTGTTTACTTTTTACAATAACATGAGTTTCTTAAATCTGTGATTCCCCTCAAAACCACATACGAAAAAGTTTTAGAAATCCTCCCATAAATGAAAGAAAATGCAAAATCAAGAACAGAGAGGAATGGACCCCTCAACTTTGGGGTTCCCCCTGATGAGCATCAGAGTATCCACTTCATCCTCACCTTTGGCCCTGGGCCCCTGCAGTGCGAGAGACAGAGCTGCTCCCTGCCTGAGGCCAACTTCCCACCTGTGTTGGGGAGGGACATCCCCATTCCATTCCGACTCATGTGGCCCCTCAGGCTCTGAATTTGCTCAAACCCTTCCAATTGTAAAATGTCAGCTGGTTCTTCACCGCATGAGGAGGACAGCTTTGGTGGCAGGTGCCAGCTGGCGCTTGCCCACCTGGGTCTGACTGCTGGACTAGTTTACTCCTACTTTACACTAGTTCACTCTTGGATATCTTTAATCCTCAGCTTATCCCTACAGTGTGCAAAACACACAGGCCCTTCTTCTCCCACAACGTGGTGAGGACAAAAAGGATCCAAACACATGTGGAGGAAAGCACTTAGCACGGTGCCTGGCACGGCTTGCATTCTCAATAAATAATAGCTGCAAATCATAACATTATGGTTTCTCCTTAAGTCAAATTTCTAGAAATAGTAGTCCATACTCAATTACTACTTCCCTTACTCTTTCCCATTTGCTAATCAATGGCAACCTGTATTCTGTCCCCTGCAGTCCATTAAGACTGCTCTAGCAGAGGTTACCCATGACCTTTTAGTTGAGACACCCAGTGGAAATTCTTTGGGTCTTCTCTTACTAGATCTCTCCATAGCAGCCAACAGGATTGACTACTCATGAAACCTTGATGAACAACGGCCTGGTTTTGTACCTTTCCCCCTAACTCCTCCACTACCCTCAGAGCCCCTGCCGGGGAAATGGCAGAGGGGGCTTGGATTTCTATCTTCATATCATGAGCACCTAGCACGACACCTGACAAACAGAACACATTCACCATATGCTGAGAGTTCACCAACAATCCCAGTAACCAATACAAGGCTCTGTTAGGCAGAACCTTTCAATGAATGCAGGTCACCTGGTTTTCCGGGCGCCTTTCACCCCTGCTGTGTTGAAGCGCGCACAGACCCCTACTCACCCTCCACGCGCTCACAGAGCTTGTGCAGGCTCTGCAGTGGGCAGCCCTCGCACAGCTGGGCCGGCGCCTTCGTCTGCTGCACGGCAGCCACTGTGAATGCCTGCTTCAGGGTCATCATGATTTCATCCACCTGATCGGAGAGAAGGCCATGCAAAGTGAGTTGAGCTGAACATGCAGAACTCTGTGGAAGGACTTAGTATTTCAAGAGTTTTCTGAACACTTAGTCGGAGATTGGTAGGTAATAATGATAGCTGCTTGGATTACCATTTGAGAAATACCACTTAGATGCTCAAGGCTCTTAAAGGAGATGAGGTAAAAACTAAAATCACAAATTAAATACCAAGTGAAAAGGCCAGCTCCTCTGATCAAAAGTTCAAAATGACATTTTTAAAATTGCCAAACCAGGGGGTGCAAGTGAGCTGGTTCTTCAAAAATAATGAAAATGGAAAATGCAACACCAAATAAGTCTCAGATGTGTGTTAATTAGATACGCAATAGGCATGAAAGAATAATTAAACCCAAATAATGACATGTTAGTGAGACTGTGGGTTTGCTCAGAACAATGAGTGAGGTAAAATTCCTTGCAGCTCAGGTTCCAAGGTAAGAAGTGCTCATTCTGGCTTACCAGAGCTTCATTTGCGCACTGAAACACGTAGCAGACGAAGTGAAAGCCTCTGCCTCCTGAGCACTCGCGGCAGATGAACCCGAAGTGGTCCACGTGTCTAATGCCCTGTTGGAGGCGGGGGAGAGGAAGGAACATTGAGCTGAATCCAAGAGCGGCATCACTGCCAGAACGGCAAGTGAAAACGCTGGGACAGAGCAGCATAAAATTATTCTCTCAGATATTTTAAGTAACTAAAAACATCTCTCAAATAGGACGATAACACTGCTCTTCTAAAATGTTAACTCTGAGTATTTCCACAATAAGAGAAGTAAGATTTGAAAACTGGAGTCTTTAATGTTCATGTCAGTGCTAAAAGAAAGTGCAGAAAAGCTGACACAGAACATCAAGAATGTCTCTTAGTTAGGAATTAAAGAATAGAAAGCTACTTGGAAAATCAAAAGCAGACCAGAGGTTAATGAAGAACTTTCTCTCTCTCTCTCACACACACACACACACACACACACACACACACACGTGCACATACATATGTACTCAAACACACACAGACACAAACGTGAAAAGATGTAAAACGTGTACTTCTAAAATAAATGGGTAAATACTGGAGTACACTGGTATGAACAAAGAGTCAAAAATTATAATCACAAAGAATAGAGAAGCTTTTAAAAATAAGAAATTAAAGCCAGGCCTCTATAGTTTCTTAAGAGTTCTTTTTAATAAATAAAAAAAGAGTTCTTTTTTAATAAATAAATAGCTCAACTTGTTTTGAAGGTGCCCGCAAAGAGGCACCTTCGTACAGATAAGATGCTGTCCACAAATGCTAATGCGTCAGCATCTCCCAAGAGCGCTGGCCATCCATTTTATTTTAAGGAAAAAGAAACAATGACAATTGGTACCCAAAAAGTTATGAATTTTTGTAGAGGAGAAATAAGCATCTACTTTAAAATATGTATATGTGTGTATATATAAATATATGTGTAAAACACCCACAGAGATGTACACATATACACCCGGAAATCATCTCTGGGAAACATTACCACCAATAATGTAAAAAAATAAAAAGTAGACCTATTTTCTCCAGGGTTATTGTTTCTAAAAACAAAATTCTTAATCTCAATTATATTTATATTTTGCCTTAGTACACCAAAGCAAAGAAAAAAAGAAACGCAAAAACACAAATCAAGTACTTAGAGCACATACATCTTGTGACCGTTGGCACTTCTGTTGAAGGACAGATATTAAAATAATTCATTAAAAATTCAACTACAGTTGAGCTAATAACCCATCTCCACTTACCTGAGAACAAAAGGAAATCTCCTTAAAATTTCTCTCCAATGCTATTTTTTTGGTGTCAGGGCTGATGAGGTAAACTTCAGACTGACCAATCTTAAAAGACAAACAAAAAAGGCGACCAGCTTCTTATGAAAGCTGAATTCAAATTTATCACACAAACTTTCTCATTTCATGACCTATGAAAATAAATAATAAAAGGGGCAAGTCCTATACAATTCTGTCTATCTCACTGCAGAAGAATCACTTTAAAGGTTTAATTTATCCTACGGATCTGGGGAGCACAGGACAACTAAGTGCATTCACCCACATAAGACAGAGGTCTTCTTGGAGATGGAGGGACCAAAAGTCAGCAACAAAGCCTCAGCTCCCACCACACCCCCTCCCAAGAGGAATCTTCCAGAAAACAGGCTCTCTTTTAAACTTCCCACTTTTCTAATGATTTTTTACTGAAAAGTCTTTTTTTACATTATTGTTAAAATAACCCTACCATTTGTGGAGTACACACTGTGTGTTAGGCATTCCTGCATTACTTACCTGACTTTTGAAACTTAGCGTGTTAGCATAAATCAACATTGCCTTACTGATGTGGGTCAGCATAACAGACTTCCTTATAGGACTGAGCTGCAATGGCCACCTATTACCTGTGCTCTACCCCTCTCCCAGGGCCTTCTCTCCTGCTGCTTCCTGAGCCCAGGATACTCTTCTTGTTGTCTACTCTGAAACCTCTGCTCAGTGAGAATCATTTCCTCAAAGAAGTCTTCCCTGATTCCAGAGATGATCTTGCAGCATCCTCTACTTATCCTTTGCAGCATTTATGACAATGGCAATGAGATAATTACTTGAAATCAGCTGTGGGTCTCTCTTACCGGAATCTAAATTCCACATGGGCAGAGACCATGTGTCTCATTCACTGCTGTATTTCTAGTGTGTTTCCGTTGCAAGGGACCCTGTACGCAGCAGTCCCACAATAAGTACTTGAAAATAAATACACCAAACAGCTTTCCTAATGACACCAAGAGGAATTTTTTAAAAATATAGATTAAAGCAAAAAGCTGATGAGGTCTATGATGAAAAGAGGAAGAAATCAGCCCGCTTTACCCCGACTCACTCTCTTGAGCTTACACCTGCATGCAGCCATCAGCACTAACCTAAGCAGCAGCTTCCTTATCCCTCAGCCATCTTACTGCCCTGAGTAAGGCACAAAAGCAAGACATGATATTTAAGATATTTTGCTTTCTCTAGGATGTTTGTCAGCCTTAAGCCAAAGAAAAAACAGAGGAGGGTCAAGCACAGTCAGTTCTCTGCACCTCCAGAGGCTGGCTCCCTGCTGGGAGAGCTCCAAACCCATCATCTCAGACCCAGGGACCCTCCCCAGGGAGGCCAAGCCCACGCAGAAGAGTCCAGGCCAGCATGGGACCCAGGAACCCCAACTGCCAGGGACAGCCTCCCTGTCCATTCCTTCTCTGACATTTGATCCATTTTCAGTTTATCAAACTTGTAGGAAAAAAAAAGTGAATAGGCAACTGGCTAAACTAATATTTCAGTTTGGGTATAAATTTCAAAAATCACATCATCCCCAATTCCAATGATCCTTATTAACAAAGGGTAAATGCTTTAAAAATTAATAAAAACAGTAAGGAAGGAGTATTTTCCAAAAAAGAGTTTGTTGAAATAGATTACTTGAAATTAATATACATTTTTAAAAATCCCATTTGGGCCTCTTTTGCACATACTAATTACGTTCTTTCCACACTGAAGAGGTATCTTCACAGCTAGGGTGCAGGAGGTAAAAATTACACAAGGAAATGGATTCTCTTTATCTTTCCCCTTGATGATTTTAAAGGCTTAAGACTAAAGCAGGGATTTTATCCTAAGAAAATAATTATTCAGTATAAAAATATATGGATTCATGCATAAATCCCAAAGAAATTTGCTAAGCATCTTCGCTCAGCAAAGCAGATTTTCTTTTGAATAGTTAGTTATCTCAGACGGGGAATGAGCACGAGGCTTGGTGCTATTTTACCGTAAAGAGCATAGTTCGATTTTCCTCGATATCTGTTGGCTGCACAATATTGTGTCCACTGATGAGGTGGTTCTCAATGTCACCTTCCTCAAAAGAGCTGAAGAAACTGTGGCTTCGAAGGCTTCCATCTTGAAATTCCCTCTTATAGGCCAAAGAGCGCAGGCCAGGCTGGGAGAAGGATTTGCGCATGGGCAAGCGACCCTGCTCCACGTTCCCGGCAGGCTGCAGCACAGATCGGACCTTGTCCGTGAAGGAAAACCCCCCAGCCGGGCTGGCGGTCTCGGAATTCCGGGAGACCGAGTCACATTCGGCCTTCCTGCTGCAGCTGATGTGATTGAACTTCTCAATGCACTCGTCGATTAGGGCTGGTGGGGCCTTCTTGTGCGCCACAGTCACCCGGCCACAGAAGAGCACCTCAAACTTCTTGGCGAATGTGTCATCAAACTCCGACGGGCAATGGAGCTCCTCCTGGCGGGCAATCTTCCCAGCCTGGCGGATGGAGCTGATGATCTCAGGCACCTTCGGAGAGAGGACAGAGTGTTACCTTGGAACACGCAGTAGTCAGTAGTCGCAGGCACAGTGAGCCAAAACCACGATCTCCCCTGACTCCGCACACTCCATCACGGGGTACCAGAAAAAGGAGGGCTCGACAGGGACTCTGCACATTCCTTCTCTGGCATTTGTCTCACTGTCAGTTTACTGGACTTCTAGAAAAAGAAGTCTGCCCTCCCATGGGCAGAAAATATACAAGTTGCACAGAGGAGAGAGGAAGAGCCGTATTTATTAAGCACCTCTTACAGACAAGGGGCTACACTAGAGGATTCACACGCCCCCTACATCCCACAAGGTTGTCAACTGTCCCTGACACCCAACCAAGATGGCAAGCCTTGAATCCAAACACAGGCTGGTCCCACTCCAAAACCAAAGGTCCTCTCGGGTCACCTCCCAGAGAGTTTGGTCTCCAAGGTGGCTCACCAAAATACTATGCAGTCACTCTAGATTTCATGGCAGTGTACCTTGGGAAGTCTCTTCCACAATAAATGGTTGGGAGGAGGATGACAAGACTGAAACAATCTTATAAAACATGAACATCATTGTTTTCTTCAATGCAGAGTCCTATATTTCCTCATAGTTGAATAGTATTAACTGCAAAGCTCAGAGATTTTGCTCAAAGAGTAAGCAACCACAACAGTATCATTATTATAGCAACGCACTGGGGCTTCTACCCAAGGAGCCTCCAAAGCCTTTGGTTGGATGTAAAGTCACAATCAAGAGAAAGAACAGAAACTCCCCCATGCTATCATCATCCCGACTGCTCCACCCTCTCATCATCACCTTAGGACAAGATCCCTCCAAGCAGCAGCAGACAGGAAGATGAATCTGTCACCCAGTGAGTAGCGTCTGCGCCATCATCTGAATGATGCACCTACAGCCACGGCACTAACACAAGACTGGCATGGATTCCATCTTCATAAGGAAGTGCCTAGTTACTGTCATGACCTAACACCCAGAGCTGTTTTTTTCTTTGTCCTATGTAAGAAAATTCCACTTAAAGCCCAATACCGATAGGCCCAATGCCTTTTTAACAACATTATAGGGAAGAAAAAAAGAAACCTTTTCAACTCAGGTCAAAGATCAATATATACAGTAAAGGGGGATAGTTTTAATAGATTTTAAAAGTATACTTACATTCTGGGTTCGTGACATAATCCCCGAAGACCCAATGACTCACATGATTTTTCTCTCTGTGATTTTATATCGTGCACATCTCTGCCATAGAAGGTTATGATACATCCTTTCAAGGTACTTTATCATATAAAGAGTCAAAATACCTTTAGGGATATTTTATATTTTAAAAATTGATTGCTGTAGCATAAAGCCTAAACGATACTAAATAAGGAGAAACACCAACAGATATCAAGCACGTATCTGAACAACCTGCTGATGCTGCAGCATAGCTCGTTCCTCCGCTGCCAAATAACTGGACGTCACGTGGAGGCCTAAAAACTGTTCGTCAGTAAGAAAAAAGATGGGAAAGGAGAAGAAAGAGTCGGCAGTCTAGGTTTCATTCACACCTTTGCCAACAAGTCACCCCAGAACATTGGCAAGAACAGCCTCTGCTTATCTCTTCGACAAAAAAAAAAAAAGCTTAAGATTTTTCAGTTAAAAGTTGTTTCTGTGAGGTAAAGAATAATATTGTTTTTCAAAGAAAAATAGCCAGTTTATAAAAAATAGCCAGAAAAAATAGCCAGTTTCCAAAGAAAAGTAAGGAACCTTGCATAGCGTGTGAAATTATTTTACCAGGAGTCATGTGAGTCTTCCCAATAATTAACCATTCTCTGAACAGAAAACTCAAAGGTTACTCAGTCTTTCGAGGTCTGTTAAGATAACTGACGTTTCTGTATGCTGGGCCACCCACTGCATCTGAAGTGAGTAATGGTGTCTTTCACTATCCATCAAAGGCAGGAGAAAATGTGTGAAGTCGCATGCACTTACTGTGACTCAGCAGTAAACGGCACAGACTCAAGTAAGACACAAAGCAGAGGATGTACCTGTGTCCTTGCACCGCAGGGTCAGAAGAGGCACAAAGGGTACACTGTACATTGGTCAGCACAAGCTGTGGTCGCTTTTCCAACCACCAATGTCTTCTAAGCTTTCATCAGAGTCTTAAAATGACATGCTGCCATCAAAGATCAGTGCCTGCCTCTCCCTGCTCCGGTGAGATATGTGCGATGTGGGTATAAAGGAGATAATTGGGGTTAAAAAATCCCCGGGATCCTGACCAGAAGAATATAACAACTTCAGAATATTTGAAAGCATATTGCCAAACATAGTTTCAACAATAAATCACAGACAGTTAAAAACCTAATGTTTAAAGATTACTATAAATCATTCAAGTATACTAGCAGACTTTAAATAAAGAATGGGCTCTAAATGTGTGTACTTGTGTAAACCTCTACTGATTGTTTAGTTCCATTACCAGAACAGACCTGGGTGCTGCTTTCTGAAAAAGGAGGGCATAATGGCCCCTTGGGAAGAAATCCTGAACTCCCCATTCTTCATAACCATGTCCTGGACTCACCTACACTGTTACTTGTTACATGAGAGAACTGGATCATTCACTTCATTTATTTCCAAACATTTTTCCAGGTTGACTCAATGCCAGGAGGCAGGGATTCAGAAATGAGAGATGAATGCAAGCCAACCCTGCTTGGGAAGGGGGTGGAATACCAAAAAATTGGCATGGGGCCTGCTGGGAACTGAGCTAAGAGCCAGCACTGAAGATGGAGTGAAGGGATGAATAAAAGAATCTGGAAGACACCTGGGTGGTGTGGCTCAGTGGATTGAACATGGGCCTGCGAAACAAAGGGTCGCAGGTTGATGCCCAGTCAGGGCATATGCCTGGGTTGCAGGCCAGGGCCCCAGCAAAGGGCATACGAGAGGCAACCACAAGATTGATGTTTCTCTCCCTCTCTTTCTCCTTCCATTCCCCTCTCTCTAAAATAAATAAATACATACATACATACATACATATATAAATACATAAATAGAATCTGGAAGACAGAATCCAAAGGACTTGGTGATCACCTAGAGGAAGGAGGGGAGGGTACTGAAGACTGCACAGGACTTGCAGAGCTCTGGCTTAGACTTCTGGGCAGATGGTTTTGCTATTAGCCCAAGTCAGAAATACAGAAAAGAAGCAAGTGGGAGGGGAGATACTACAGTGAGTTCTGCTTTTGTACATGTGGAGTAAGACCAGGAGGACCTGAAAGTAAAGGCAAATAGTGGGCAGATGGACAAATGGGCCTGGCCCCTATGACAGGAGACTCAGATTAGGACGTCAACACCTTGGAAAGAGGAAAAGGGAAAGTAAAGGGAGGAAGCAAAGATGAGACCTTAGGATATAACAACATTTCGGGCAGAGAAGCAGGAAGGCAGGCAGGCAAGGATGATGTCAGAGGTGCAGGGGAAGCCAGCACTCCCACTTCCAGAAAGGGAGAGGACGCGGCTGGGAACAAACCAAGGGCCGAGACAGGTCTGCAGAAGCCGGCAGATTATTGAGATACGTAAAAATAAAGGGGGATGCCAATACTCCAAAAGAAGCAAACTTAACTGAAAAGTGTCTCAAGGTCAACTTTAGTCCCTTGGAGAACACACACTTCTAGTGACAATATTTACAAATACAGACCCTTTCAGGGCAGATACGCTGAGGCCAGTGGAATTCATTCCCACTGATATGATCTGGGCACTTTTAACAAAAATCTTTTTTTAGTGTAGTCGCGGCAATAATATCTGCGTCACTGCTAACTGCAGATAAGCAGATAAAGTAAATCAAAATTAACCAAAGCAGAAACAAGAATCTGAAAAACATTTTACTGGAATAAATTCCATAGGCTTTAAGGTTTGGTTTTATTTCCTTTTACATTAGGGATCACAACAAATAGGAAATTTCAATACTAAAGAGGCCCAGTTCGGACATGCAATGTTACTGAACTGCTCTTCTGTCAACCTACTTGAGTTTATACTAAAGCTCAATTTTAAAGTAAATCTGCACTTATTTCACAACCAAAACAAGTGTCTTTCTAGTTCATGTACTAACAAACGCACAGGACAGTATGACGTCTCCACAGCAAGCTTCGTGAATATTGTTTTTATGAAGTGGCTAGAAAATGACACTCTAAGAGAGTCAGAAATGTTCATTCTGTAAATAAAGCCCTTGTTAAACATTTGGGTCAACTTTCTTTTAAAGGATTTAGGGATTTTAAAGGATTATAAACACACCACAAAGTATAATTTTATTCACAAGAACTTAGGAAAGAGCTCCTGAAACAAAATTGCAAATGGAAAGTCATTTTACTTTACATTTACACTTTTGTTTTTCTGCCAACTAGTAGCAAATAAATATTAAATGAATCTAAAGAAGCCTGGATGCGTATTTAAAATCTGGCATTTTCCCTGTTATTTACATTAAAACATCCCAAAACTGCAGAAATAGGACAGGCCACACTGTCCTTTGTCCGTTGGGTGAAATGTTTGCTCACTGCAAGGGGTTAAAAACAAGCACTTTGAACAGAAAATGATTATTCAGCATTATTATTTCAGGGAGGCACAGCTTTGTTTTTGGTTTTAAGTGTTTGTGGGTTTTCTTTTATTTTTTGGTGATAAACAAGGCAAATAGAGGGAGAAAACTAAATTAAATCAAGTCTTTCCTATCTCCTCACTCTGTCTTAAATCATTTAAAGAGAATAAAGCACCTGACAGTATCTAGACAGGACACACGTGAGCATTTTTACCCAGCAGTTTGACCGGCTGAGATCAAATTCGACGCAGAGATGTGAGAGCACCTTGTACAGTGAGTAAGACATGATTCCTCCTGACCTATGAGGCTTGCCATGCAGGGAAGAGACACATCTTCATATGTGATTTTCAATATACTGTGAGAAATGCTAGAACACAAACATGAGCAAGGCACAGAATGTGTGCAAAAGACAGCTTGTCCTGAGCAGAGAGGTCTCAACTCCTGCTTTGTGCTTACAATTAGCCACAAGGTCAGATTAATGTGTTACATCTTCCCAAAAGAGAGATCAGATGGGCTCATTAGCTGGCCGAGGAAGCGTCTGGCACATATGAAATGCTAATGACTGCTAGTCCCTAACGTGGGGCCACACACCCGCATCCATTCATATCTTCCATCATGTTAAACAGTAGTAGTATTCAGCTTCCCTAGCTCTGAAATGGCAAACTGGATAAACATGGCTTTCAAATCACATGGAAAGAGCCTATGCAAACACAAACTCAGCATCATACTCCAAAATAATCATTTGAAAGGTTCACCACAACCTTTTGATTAAACCAACACATTTCTACAAACCTCTAAAACAGTGTGGCTAAAATCCAACCTAAGAAGTGACTTAACAGCTGCAAGAGTGAACAAAAGGGACAGGCAGAAGGTTAAGAAAGGAAATGAAAGAGTGGAAGAAGATATCACTGAAAGATTATGAAATTATTTTGTAAGTTTTCTAAAACAAGTTTTAAAAGTCAAAACATTTTGATTGGTTAGTATAAATATTGACTGAAATCATGGAATGAGTCATTGAATGTTCAACCTGGGGACGTTGGTCCCCACCGCCCAACTCTCTTCATTTAGCATATTCACTCACAACCCAAGTGTGGCTGCACACTAGAATCGACAATATTTTAAAAAGCGAACTCCTAGCCCCACCCCAGTACAGATGAGGCAGCTGGTTCGGTTTGGTGGTGGGGCTCTTGCACCTGCAGTTTTCAGAAGCCCCCACAGTTCCAATGGGCAGAATCCCAGCCTAATCCTCTGCCCCTTGTCATACCCCAAGGCAGGGAAGGCCACCTCCCTCACCCTGTCCCCTACACCACCATACCCCAAATGATTGATCAGAAGGCGTCACCAGCACACACGCAGCCCAACTGCACAGACCACGTTCACAGCAGTATGAACAGCTATTGAAGACGGACACACAGAATCACCACCCAGACACCGATGAGCTGTTTATACCACTTCCGGGCAAACTTGGCAAACAGATTCACTGCATTTCAGAGGTCTCAGCTAATAAAATACATAAGAGTGAATGCCTTATTAGAAAAAACCTACTCTATGTAATTTTTATCAAAATTTACTTCAACATAATCTCTCAAAGATTAAGAAACACAAATACAACGAACTAGCAGTTAATAATAGCAATCACCCAACATTAGTTGTGTATGTTACAAAATCTTTGAAAAGGGAAACTGGGGTCCCTTTTCTACTGGGTTGGCCAAAAAGTCCATCATGTTTTTTCCATGCGATGGCTCTAACAGTGCTTATTTGTCTTTAACTTCATTCGAAACAGTTTGGTTAGATTGTATTGTGAAAAACTGTCATATCAGTGTACATTTTTTAAAAAATTTATCAAAATTGGTGAATTTTTACACAGCCATTTTAACACTGAAGATGGAAGAAAATATGCAACATTTTTGGCATATTATGCCTTATTATTTCAAGAAAGGTAAAAATGCAATCAAACACAAAAAAAGATTTGTGCAGTGTATGGAGAAGGTGCTGTGGCTGATCAAATGTGTCGAAAGTGGTTTGTGAAGTTTCCCGGTACTATTGACATTTTGGCCAAGTAATTCTTTGCTGTGGGGCTGTCTTAGCGTTGGAAGGTGTTTAGCAGCACCCTGGCCCCTACCCACTAGAAGCCAATAGCGGGAGAGAGCCGACATCCTCAAAATATCCAAATCAATAAAGTTACTAGTGAAAATGAAAAATGTGTCTTTTATTTTAAGGAAAAAACTAAACAGACTTTTTGGTCAGCCCAATAAACCCCTAGAGCAGGTGCCAGCAATTCCAGCCCAGAGATCACGGCAGAGATGTGCCCTGGCTCACCAACAGCTGCGTACAAGGACAGCACAACACCTCTAACAGTCAAAAACCAGAAACGACCCACTGCCCATCAACAGAACTGAAAAGTACGAGGCATAGTCACACAACTGAAAACAGGCAGCATGAGGATAAACAAGCTATTCTGTATGCAATAATATGCGTAAATGCTCAAACATCACGATGAATAAAAACAGGTATAAGAATCACAAGGTATAGTTCCATTTTAGCAAAAGTTTGAAAAAGGCAAAACTAAACTATGATGACAGGAGGCAGGACGATGTTTATTTCTGGAGGATGACTGACTGGGAGGGGCCTCTGGGTGCTGGCTATGCACGATTATTCAAGCTGTGAAGTCTCTTAGTACACTACATGTATAAATGTCTGTGTTATACTGCAATAAAAACTTCACAAAAAATATTTTCACAGGCATGATCTAATTTGAGTGAGAAGTGTGGGAAAAACTAACCCCAAGTTACCCAGCTAAAAAGCAGAAGACCCAGGGAGCACCTGGCTTTCCATCACATCCTCTAACACATCCTCTTTCTACCACACCAAGACTTTGCTCTCAATTCAAAAAGACTTCCCAACCCCATGTTCAAGGTCATTCTCAAGCAGGGGCAAGTCTGCTCCACTGGCGGATATTTGGCAATGTCTGGGGACATTCTGGGTTGTTGCAACTGAAGGGTGAGAAATGCTGCTAGGCCAGTGATGCTGCCGCACATCCCATGATGCGCAGGAGGGTCTGGACAGCAGAATTATCTGGCCCAGAACATCAGTAGTGTCCAGGTTGAGAAATCTGGCTTTTGGGCTTAAGAGCTCTGAGGATGTGAATCTGGAATTGCAGGTGTCATTGCACATAAATGCATGCCAGAGTTCCAGAGGAGGTGAAGCAAAAACAGGGAGGGAGAGAATGGAAGTGAGGGTGAAAATGGTGGTTCTGATACAGTTGAGCACCTGGATCCAACTACACCTGAAGCCAGAAAACTGGGACTCTTGTGTCAGTAAATCTCCTTTTTGATCATGTTATTTTACACTGGGTGCCTGTCACTTGAAACTAAGAGTCCTGTTAACACTCCTGCTACGTATAAAACTTCATGCCAAATTCTACTGGGAATACAAAGAGAAATGACACATAGATCTCCTTCAGGGACCCCATAGAGGAAACAAACAAATACCCAAATGACTAAACAAAGTGAAAGCTAAGCACTGCAGGAGTAGGAGTGTTAGCAGGTTAAGACAGAAGTACAAACTCAGTACAGAGTACACCTCAAATAAATTATATGAGCAACCAGGGTAATTTATATATGTAACAAAGTCTGTTTTTCTTAGAATAAAACCAGCCACCAAAGACCCCAGGGAGTCTGAATGGACTCAACTTTTTCCCTCTATAAAAGGGAATGTATAAAATTTTAGGTCATATCAAAAAATGTCCAGAAGGGGCCAAAGTGGAATTCACGTTTGAATGACTTAATACACAGGATTCCCAGGCCCCCTGTGCTCCCTGCTGTGTGGAATGAGAAAAGTCGGTAATCACATGTAACGCAAAAGGACTAAACAACAGGACCAAAACCACAGGTTACTTGAAAAGTGTCTACGTGGTGCCTCACTCATAGGTCTAAATGTGCCACTCAGAGGCGATTCCGACTCTCTTGAAAGGAAATTTTCTCTGCCGACCCCCCCCCCCCACCATGCACCAGGGCCTATGTCTGAAGTTGAGCTGGTGCCAGTCCTCAGCGACGGGCCTCTGGAGTGGCGCGTGGCCTTGCCCTCTCTCGGGGTCACATCCCTCTTTTGCTTACCTGTAAGCAGAATCCACCTCAATGGAAAACACAGCAAAGGAATTCTCTGGGTTTCAGCCAGACCTCCTAGGGCAGGCCTTTTTTCTTTGGTAAAAGATAAGGCTTTGCTTCCCCACAAAGGAACTGAATGCGAGAGAGCTCCCTGTGCCAAGTGCAGGGCTCTGAGCCTCAGCAACGAGAAACAAGAAACAGAGCTGTCCCTGCGGAAGCTGTGCTGTGTCTCAGAATACAGGTAACTCAGCGCGAGGCTGGGAACAGCACCACGCAGACTTGGGAGGGGACATACTCACTGCCAGTACCACAGGTCAGAACTTTACTTCCCAGTAGAATGTGCAAAGACCCAAGACTCCTGTGCAACTAGCGTCAGAGAGCACCTTATTTCACTCTGTGTGCTTAAAACGTACTGAATGGAATCCGTTTACCAGCACTGAGGTGCCTACTGGAAAATGCAGGCTTTGCTCTTGCATTCTTTCCCTCTCTATCCCTTTGTTTTAAGAGAAAAATATAGCTACAATTTTCCCCTCCTGGTACGTATGCTCTGCTCCCCCACTCCCTGGGGCTTGGGTTCCCACGTCACCTCCAGCCAATATGCCTCTGGGCCAAAGGGGCTGACATCTCTGGGCCGAAATAAAAGGTCAGTTGTTTTATGACCAAGACCTTTTGCCAGCAGTCTGTTACTGAGCAGAAGGGATGGAAAAGAGGAACGCCTTGAGCTCTGCCTCTGACTCCCTACCAGGAGCCCCAGGGTGGTCAGGGAGGCTGGGCTGTGGCATCTTGCCTTGGCGTGAGAGAGCAATCTGAAAGACCAAGAAAAAACAAGTACTGATTGTTTGACCACTTCTCAATACTCCAGCTGCCTTTTACAACACCGCAGCAGAATGCATTCGTTAGTCATCTTTTATTTCCAATAAGCTTAATATACAATCATGTGTTGTCTAAGAAAAAATGGATAGGCCCTGGCTGGTGTGGCTCAGTGGATTGAGTGCCAGCCTGCAAACCAAAGTGTTGCCAGTTCAATTCCTGGTCAGGTCTCATGCCTGAGTTACAAGCCAGGTCCCCTAGTTGGGGGCGCATGAGAGGCACCACACATTGATGCTTCACTCCCTCTTTCTCCTTTTCTTCCCTTCTCTCTAAAAATAAATAAATAAAATCTTTAAGAAAAACAAAACAAAAACATATAAAGTCACCAGTAATCCCAGCCCAGAAATTATCCAGTTAACAGTTTGGTTTTTCTTGCATGTGGTTCTTTGTCCATACTAAATGGTCACTTCCTTTACCAAAACAGGGAGGGCCAGTGCCCAGAAACTTACTCTTCTCATCACAGGCATAAAGCACTGATGTGCGGACCCACACAGAACCATCTCATTCCCTTCTGAGGACCACAGCATCAATTTTACTCACTGCAAGCACCATATACAATGGGAATGCCTTAAAAAATGTTTAAACCTACTCAGGATCCAATTCCAATGTACTTCACACTACTTGTCATAAACTCTGCTCAATAATAAGCCATTTTGGAAAATGTATAATAAGCATCCCAACCTTTGCACAAATAGTCTGGATCCCCAGTTACATTTTAGAGTATGTAAGATGTTTGTGTGTGTGTTGCAGGAAGAGAGGTAAGCAGGAGAAATTATGAGAGTAAACTCAGAATTGCTTACTAGACTGCAGAAAATTTTCCATTAGGAGGGACATCTGGGAGCAGAAAGTGAACAGAATAAACTTTAAAAAGACGGAGATGAACTCTCGCTGCTGCTGGTCATAACTGTACGTGGAAGACAACGCTTCCACACAGAGCAGGGCGGAGGCCAGGGGTGGGGGGATGGTTTGGGGATGATTCAAGTGTACATCCTTCTGTGTGGCCCATTCCTAATAAGCCTGGACCAGTAATGGCTTGAGGTTGGGGACCCTTGCTACAGAGAATGGAGTGTTTTGTGCGTGATGAGCGTACATTGCACCATGACCACAGAGCTACTGAGGTTGTGTTAAACTGTGCTGCTGTGGGTTTGGGGCAACAGGCAAGACTGTATGGGGTAGTAGGCATCTTAGGTTGAGAGACAGTATTTGAGCTTTTAATTATATACCCCACATTCCTACCAGTTCTCCCTAAGCAAATGTTGACATGACTTTTCTCTAATGCACCCCGGAAACCAAAGCAGAGGCTCCTAAACTTTGGGTTGCAGAACCCTCTGATTGACCCTTATGGCCCCATCTCAAAATAACGTTTTTAATGCAAAAAATAGAACACAAGGGAATGTGATAGAACTTAATTATACTAAAAGGGAATTACCCAAATAATTATGATATAGTATTATGTGTTTATCACCACATTTAACAAGATCTAGATGCAAGTCAGATAAATGCTGTGATTCAAAGTGATGATGGGCATAGACAGCATTTTTTAGAAATGTGTGACATCTATAATGCAACATAAAAATAACTGATTTGACTGATGTTACTATCGCAGGAGCTGCTTATCCTTCTGGGTCGGATGACTACATTCATAATTGAAGACAATGTCAAATTTCAGTAAGAAGTTAGTAAAAATGAAGATGCATTTTTTTTTTCCCTATCCAAGTTCATGGGCCCCCACCCCTGACTCCCATCCTCAGATCCCAGGACTAAAGGAAGCCGAGGGAGCTGAGAGAACAAACTACAACTGACTCAAGGACAAGGTAGATCAACACCACCAGCAGTCATCTCCCTTGGGACAATGGTGGGTATACATTGCATATATGATTAATGCAACAAAGTCATCCCCCCATTCCAAGGCAAACACAAAGCCAAATGAAAATGAGAAAGCTGCAGCTACAGCCATCAAAATCTACAAAGAGAAATTAAAATGGCATGATGCAGTCAATAAGGAAAGAAAATTCTAGTGGGTAAAACTCAAGTGTCCATTAGTTAGAGTTATGGAATTAATTTCTACATAATGTAAGAGCTTCATTAATATAAAGACATTACAACTCTTTTCCAATATTACAAGTACTCAATTCTGATGTGATTTTTTTGCCTAGCTAGTCCTTGAATATGATAATTAAGTCTAATATACAGATGGAAATTATTTTCAATCAGCTTGCTATTATCCCTGCCAGTGGGAGAATAGAAAAAAACATGACAAAATATCAATCTTTGAATATTCATTTCAGAAAACTGTCCTTTGGGTTGCAGCTCACGTTTGACAACTGTAGGCAAGCAGGGTAGCCTGGACTCTGGAATGTTCTTGCTGACTCTCCACTATCATCTGGTTCTCCCAGATCCAGTTCAGACACCTCCTCTGGGCCACTCCCTGGGCTCCCAGGTGCTGGCCCCCTGGGTCACACAGGTCACAGCACAGAGTCTGTCACCCACACCACACTTTCGATGGGGTGGGATGTTGCTGGACCTGGTCCTGTGGACCCTTCAGGCCTGTGTCAGTGTTTACTGAACAGGCACTTTAACCCAAAAGGCAAATAAATGGCAATTTTCTGTTTCTCCACCTTAAAGTGCGAAGTGAATAATGTAATGCTAATTCACCTCAATTTAAACATATTGACTTGAAAATACACCAAAGTACTGTAGGTAAACTCTACAGATTACACGAAGGAAACAAAATGACTTCATTTTCTAACCTTTCCTAGTACTAGGTAGAGAAAGTGTGACCCCAATATTTCATATATACATTGGTGGGGGAGAAAGCTCAGTTTCTGATACCTCCACTTGAATCTAGTTAACATGTATCTCAGGCACTGATCACCACTTATCAAAGCCAGACACCGTGCTTTCCGAGGATTATCTCACTGAATCCTCACACCTACCCTCTGAGGAAGATAGCAATATTCCCATTTCACAGAAATGCAGACCCTTCCAGACCAGCGCTGGGCACCGGGGCTGCAGGTGAACGTGGCACCGTGTGGAGATGGAGGAGGATGTTCATGTGAGCCTCAGCTCAGCCCATGAACAGAGGCTGGCCACCTACACCAAGGGGTGGGCAGGACAGGAGAGGGGTCACAGAACCCTGCCCAAAGGAGAGGAGCCCTGGGCTGCCTTCCAGGAGAGGTCTGTCAGGGAGGTGAGGAGGGAGGTGAGGAGGGAGGTGCCAGGCCCAGCACCCCATGCCCCAGGCTGCCAGCAAACCCAGAGACTGAGACAGGTGCTGCCGGGCCACTTCATATGTCAGACCGGTCACATGGCTGCTGTGCAGAGGCCGGGTTTGCCAGACAAAAGAGCTGAGGAAGGATGACAGGCAGAAGGATGCTGAGTGGAAACAGCTTAGTTACCTGCCTTCGCCCCCAACGGGATGACCAGCCCATGGAGGCAGGGGCCTAGTCACCAGTGCCAGTTCCTCACACTCAGACTGAGGAAGTGAATGATGCAGGAACATACGAGCACCTGGGGGAGAAAGAAATGACCACTCACGAGGCAGTGGTAAGACAGATGGAGAGGAGAAAATAAAGAACAATTTGGAAGGTGAAACTGACCAGAACTAGTAGCTGGTTGGATGGAAAAGCCGAGACCAAAAAAAAAAAAAATCCAGAAATCTGAACACAAATCACAATTCAATAGGTATCCATGAATTCAACGTGTGATTCCTGAACAGAAAATGGAAATGTGCAGACAGTGAAATCAGGGTGTGTCAGGGAGTCCTTCCGCTCACCAGCGACTCCCAGCCCACTGGGGCATTCTGGCCAGCAATCCCGACAGACGGAAAAGAAGTGAGCGTTTATGAAGAGAGCTGTTATTTCTTCTGCTTATTTTCACAAGACAGATACGACTTAAATCAGTGCTTGTCAATCAGAAAGATCGGGGAGAAGCTACCTGTGTTCATCTCGGGCAGGAGTACAGTCAGGTTTGTTATTTTTGCTGATCAGTATGTTGTTTTCTATAATTATCACATATTGCTTCTGTAATCTTACAAAAGGTTATTTTTAATTTTTAAAAAAGTACATTGTCCTTAAACTTCAAGACATTTTAGAGGTTACTATCTACTGTTAATTAGGTAAGGACTTCCAGGGGCAAAATTATTTGGAGAAAGGAAAAAAAATCATTTTAAATATATGATAATAAATTATTTCAATATATAAGTGAAATAGCATACGTTTCCACACACCCCAAATGCTTCACTACATAACATACAAAAGTCTTTAAATTGTGAAAAACAATCCAAAAAATAAACTTCAATATCTGCAGAAACCAAAAACTTTAGATGACAGTCTAAAAGCAATATTTGAAAGAGTGTCCTTGTATATGATGGGTACTTAAGACAAAAATCTGTAGCTTAAATCAAAATTGTGATAATAGTGAGAACTGATCTATTTTATGAACAATTCAAACACGAGTTTAGAGAAACCATTAGCCTTGTTAATCAGATAAATACTCCTACACTTCCTAGAAAATGCAGTAAAATGAATGTGATTCAAAATATTACATTTGTGGGCACAGTAGGGAATCATGTTGACAACAGCAATGTTAATTTTTTTAAGCACAAAATCATTTCTAGCACAGAGCTACCCCCCACGTATACAGTGCTTTGGTTCAGATCATTAAACGCCAAAGCTCTGTCTGCCTCCACCTCACAGGCAAAAACCCTGGGTAGCAGACTTCAGTAAGCCGAGAACGGGCTGCATCTCAGCCCCTACCTTTGCCGTTGGCTGGGTGCCCTATGCACAAACACACAGAGCAGCCCGGTCACAGCCCTGTCACCGGCATCTGCGAGGTCGGTGATCATTTCCAAGCCAATGTTAAAAATTCAAAATTACTAACGCATGATTGTCACAGTGAGTTCTGGTATGTCATAAATACAGCTGCCCCTTGTACAGTTTTCCATCAGCAGTTATAAGTCCATGGGGCCAAGAGCAGACTGTGTGCACTGATCTACACTATTTTACACAGGGGACCTGAGCAGCCAGAGCTTTTGTTATGTGCAAGGGGTCCTAGAACCAATCCCCAGTGGATACTGAGGGACAATTTAAGTTTTGGGGGAGTCAAAAATTATATGCATATTTTCAACTGTACAGGGGGTCGGTGCCACTAAACCCGCATTCTTTAAGAGTCAACTGTATATCAATCACAGTTTTTAAGTATGCCTCACTAGCTTTTACAGCAGTAACTGCAATCCTGAATAAAACCTGTCACATGTGTTCAGGAATCCTGAACTTCATTCAGATTAGTAGAAACAGGCTTTTATCTCATATTATTGTAGTGCTTTTCTTGAAATAAACTATTCTTACCAAGTAGCCATTCTTTTTTTTAATCTTGATCAACAAGCAAATCAGAACTTTGGCCAGTACAGGATATTAGTTAGAGTTGGTCTATTTCCCACTTAACATATTTTATACTTTATGTAATACCAAGTATAACAATAACAATATTACTTGCTGCTCCTCAGAAATTGTAAATGTTAGATAACTTTGATAAATGTTTATAGAACTCATTGTATCCTAGCACATGATACCTCAAAAGCAGAAGTAAGTGGCAAGTGTTTTCTCCCTGATTTTAGAGAAGGGAGTCAATCAAAGCCACACACTAGATAGAAATGAGACAGTACCAAACTGCACAGGGAACGAAGTTGTCCAGGTACAAATGCACAGCCAGTGCCCCCCCTCAGATAACACTTCTCCTCCTCCCTGCCCTGCCTATGCACCCAGTGTGCAGGACACAATATTTGATCTCACCCAAACACCCCTCCCAGCCACCTGCTCCAAGGTCATTGTCATATTGAAGGGCATAAACCACAGCATTCTTTTTTTATTTCATTTTTCAATTAGTTTACATTTTTATTTTTATTCTTTATTGATTGATTTGAAAGAGAGAGAGAGAAACATCAGTTTGTTGTTTCGCCCATTTATGCACTCATTGGTTGTTTCTTGTATGTGCCCTGACCTGGGATCAAATCTGCAACCTTGGCGTATCAGGACAATGCTCTAACCAACTGAGCTACCCAGCCAGGGCCCATTCAATATTATTTTGTATTAGTTTCAGGTATACAGCATAGTGGCTAGACAATCATATACTTTATAAAGTGATCCCCCACCCCCAGGTATTTCAAGTACCCACGTGGTACCATACATAGTGATTACAATATTATTGACTGAACTATAGTACTCTTTCTATCACTACCATTTAAAAAAATTAGCTAACACAATGAAAAACAAACCTAAAAATCCCAACATCAGGAACATGGCGGTGGATGTAAAGTATTATATATAAGTTGCAAAAGAACAACAACAACAAAAACCTCAGCTGGGTAAGTACGCAGGGGATAGACACAGTTTGCCAAAGTTCATGTGAAAACAATGAGGATTTTGTTGACTGTAAGTCTAAGATAAGCTAGCAAAATGACCTGGATACTAAAAGAATGAAAAGCCTACTGCATTAGGAGAAGTGCCACCCTCAAGTTAAGAGAGGGCCCACAGCCTGACCAGTCCTTCCTGTAAATCCAGGCATGCAGGGAGTTTCACATTTGGTCATAGGAGACTTTATAGGTGGCAGCAATGCGAGTCCCAAGGTGCCTGTGATTGCAGGAACGAAGAGGGGGAAGCAGCTCTGGGCTTCCAGCTTGGGAAGGGAAGACAGGACACATGTCACGCCTTCGCAAATCTGTCACAGGGAAGGGGCATGAGCACGCTCTCATAAATGTGAAAGAAAGAAGGTGAGACAAAGTGAGAAAGATTGCTTAGCCTTAGAGGTTAAAAATCTTCCTTTCCATTAGAACTCTGTAAAGTGGTACAGACTTCTTACGGAACACTGAGCACATCCTTGAGGAGGTTGAACCGGATGCAAGGAGCGTGTCCACACTGCTCAAAGTCAGACTTTCAGTTGCCCACGTCTAGGGCTCCTGTGAAGACAGGCACTGAACTGCAGCAGTTAGCCCGCACAGCTCCACCTCTCCCTGCCCTGCAGGCTACTCCTCTGGGGGTGGGGGCTTCATCTTCACAAGACCAGATAATTTAAATCAGGAACATTCCTGGAGAGCCAACGCTGAAACCAAGGCTAACGAGGTTTAAAGGCTGGCTGTGCCAGCCCAGGTCTGCCACTGGGACTGCATCCAAACCTCTGTTGTTTCCCAGGCCAAGGGAATGGCTCCTGTGTTTCCAGAAACTTCTGTGACTCCCTGACACTCAACGCTGGTCTACCCTCCGTTAATTCTGCAGTCAAAGAATGAGAAGTCCACCGACCAAGTGGGACCTGTAGTCTCTGAATCCTGCTGTTTTCAAAAGTGAGACTTCATCTTGATTTACAAGGATAAGAGGAAAAAAATAACATAAAGAGAAGCCCTACGGGGAGGAAAGGTATAAGGCAATCTGAATACCGTAACTACCTCATTCAGGATGTATTTGGTAAATACGCTCTGTTCACAGACGTCTTGGAGAAGATTCTTTGGTGTTCTGCTCCTTCTGTCTCTCTCCAGGGACCTCAGCCACTACCCCAAGGTCAAAAAAAGATTGTTTTCTTTCTTTTTTACTCTTTTCTTTGTTGTTGAATTTATTGGGGTTACACTGGTCACTAATTACATAGGTTTCAAGTATACAATTCTACATCATCTGCACATTGCATTATGCACTCACCATCCAAAGTCTAGTCTCCTGCCGAAAATTTCTTAATTTATAATACATCTTAAGCTCTGAATTCTTTCCTAAACCTGACTCAAATTCTCAACCACCTCTTTAAGCATCACCCAGACTTCAGGCACCCTGACCTTAAAACATCCAAATCAAGTTCATTCTCTTTGCCCTAAAACAGGCCTCTCTCCTTCCTCCTTGTCTCCCAAACGCCTTCTAGGTAACTCGTTTTGAAAGCTGGAAGGTGGCTTCTACTCTCCTCTCTCCTTACTCCATCCTTCCATCAGCTCTCTCGCAATGAGCCCCAAACCTGAAGCGCTGTCTAGGCCTTCACTACTTCAGCCAAGTCGCGGCAAGTCCCCTGACTGGCGGCCCTGCCTCTGGCCTCTCCCAGTGCCTCTACCACCCACCCCTCTCTCCACCAACAGCCTCATCTTCCGGAAACACAGCTCTGAGGGCTGCAGCCTGCCACTCACAAACCTGAGGCTTCTCTCTCATCTCTACCGAAACACCCACCTGGCCCAACCTTCAGAACACCACTGCCTCCCCACACACAGTCTTCTCTTCACTGTGAGCTTCCTATTCATCAACTGGGGCATGGGGCTGGGTCACTCACTCAACTCCACTCAGAAAAAATCTGGGCTTCTGCTCCTTTGAATTTCTACCTCTATGCCTTTGCCCATGTATTGGGTTGGCCAAAAAGTCCATCTAGTTTTTTTTCATAAAATAAAGGATACATTTTTCATTTTCACCAATAACTATTGATTTGGATAGTTTAAGTATGTTAGCTATCTCCTGCTATTTGCTTCTAGTGGGTAGGGGCCAGGGGTCCTGCTAAACACTTCCAATGCATAAGACAACCCCACAGCAAAGAATTATTTGGCCAAAAAGTCAATAGTATCAAGGAACTTTGCAAACCATTTTTGACATGTTCAATTAGTCGCAGCACCTTCTCCATATGCTGCACAAATCTTTCTGTGTTTGAGTTGTATTTTTACCTTTCTTGAAATAATAAAGCATAATACACCAAAAATGTTGCGTATTTTCTTCCACCTTCAATATTAAAATGGCTGCACAAAAATACACCAACTTTGGTAAGTTTTTTTAAATGCATGCTGATATGACAGCTGTCACAATACAATCTAACAAAATCGTTTCAAATGAAGTTAAAGACAACTAAGCACTACTAAAGCCATCTTACAGAAAACATGTAACAGACTTCTTGGCCAACACAGTATTTTCAAACATGGGAAGAGAATATACCCCTTCCACTCACCTAGAAACTCAGTAACACAGCGGTTTCTGGAACTGTAAGAAGGTTGCAACCATAGTAAACGTATTAGCACTATTTCATGCCCATTACACAGTAAATTTATTAAAAATCAGTGCACAGTAGGCTTTTGGTTTGTGCTTCTGAAGTGAAACTTTACAATTAGATCTCTAACTTTGGAAATTTACATGTATGAAAGAAACAAAAAGCCTAACACAATGGAAACTATCACAATAGACTTTGCGCGAATGTCTCTAAGCAAATATCGTCTCAAAGACCTTGCAGTATATTTTCACCTAATGACTGATTTCCTTTGGGTCCACCCTGTGAAAAGAACTTCCGTAAAATACCATTCTCTGCCTTTAGTGGGCCTACAATTGTGCATTCCGCTAAACAAATAAACTTCCTTCCTATTTTTAAAGTTTTCCAAAATTAGAGTATCTACATCTTTGGTTGGCACACTACTTCCTGGACTGTAACAGCCATAGAAGTGAAGAAGTTCTACACTTCTGAGAGATAAGATGTCAGAGCAGGCTGAGCAGCTGCTCTCTTTTAGGGCGGGGGAAATCGAGGCAGAGTGTAACCTTGGGCAAGGTAGCACAGGCTGCTGTGCCAGAGGCCCGTGGAATTCTCTCTGCCCCATTTTCTCCTTATCTGATCTAAATTACTTGGGCCTGCCAGCAGCAGTTTGCTCATGTTCTGTACTACTGAACCAGGGCTTATGTTTAATGCATGCAGAATGTGATAAAACAACAGAAAAACCCTAACTATCATAGCGAGTATCGAGTGATGCAAAGAGCTCCAGACTAAGAGTCAAAACACCTTAATCTTAGCTATCACTTTGGGAAAATGACCTCACCTCTAGAGGGTGACTTTTTTTTATCTTTTAAAAAGGGGCACAGAACTAAGCAACTTTAAAGGTCTTCCCCGCACCCAAATTCCATGACGATGATGGTGGTAGTGGTGGAGGTGGCAATTACAGTGATGGCTCCCCCTCACTGAGTGCTTACTCTGAGCCAGGCATTGTTCGAAGTATGCCGCATGGAAAATTCCTCCCCCGCCTGGATGACACTATGATCCCCGCTTTGTGGAGGAGCACATTCACGCTTAGAGAGAGGTGCCTGGTTGGAGACCCTCTCTCCCCTGGCGACAGGTGGAGAGAAGGTGTGTCCCAGACCAATGGCTCCAGGAGCCTGTTCTTCCTTATCAGAGGAGGACACTCTAAGATGATTGGCCTGACTTGCAGTAATATAGGCCTGGATTCCAAATTGCAAAGAATCAGCAATCATTCTACACAATGACCTCATTTTACATATCACGTTCTGAGGCCCAAGGAGGTATATAACTTGAGTGCAAGTTGAGAAATGTGCTGGAAATAAATGGCTACACAATAACTAGACAAACTCTTCCCAAAGAGAACCTGACAGTTCACACTCACATCACCTCATGTGACACCCAAACAGGGCCTCCTGGTGGACAACAGGGCCACGGTCATTATTGCTGTGGCTTCTGGCCAAGGTCAAACAGCAAATTCAGGGCACAGCTGGGCCTCCAGCCCATGCCTGTAACTCCCTGGCTGGTGCTCTGCCACAGAACGGAGAAAACGTCCACTGTGGCAGGATTCTCTGGAGAGCCTGTTCAGGGTAGACTCTTGACATGAGGAAAATTTTCCATAGAAGCCAAGTAACGTGAAGCATGGTCTCGTGGTGCTTTGAAAAGAATATCAGATACTAAGTGAGCACTCTCTAAAGCCCACAACTCAGGTCAATAAGAAAACGCAGGCTTATGGTCATCTCAAAACTGACCTCCTTCTATCACAACTGCTCCTAAACTCTACATTTCAGTTTCCTCCTACTCCTCCTCCACAAACACAGCAGGCAGGAATCTACCATTGCTTCCACAATTAGTTGGGAGTGGGCTACTTCCAATGTAATGGCTAGGACATATTACGTGCTCAAAAACACAATTATGTCTTCCTTTCCATGGTTGTATTACTGCTAATATAATTTTTCCTGTTAAATCCTTTGTAGGTGATGTTTTTCTGAGCAAACTCGATCTCCCATGTTAGAAGAGAGAGATACATTATACACCCCCTCCCCATCTCCTGCAGCACACCCCCCGGAAATGGGAGCGCTTGCAGCCCAGTACTAGGGAGCCACACCGGACGCTGGCAACTTCCACCCTCTTCAAATACTTGGGTCCTGGTTTCTTCCTGCACACACTTCCCGCAGCTACTTAGACCTCCCAGGCTCCTGGGCATTTGTGACACCTTCACATGACAGAGGACCTCCACCCATTCCCCCAGCGGATGCTCAATGTCAGGCTTCCTTTCTTTGCCCTCTTCCTTGCAGGCACCTCGACCCGCTCTGAAGCACACATGTATATATGTGGGTGATTAAATCAAGTATTCTGAAATGCAAGCTATTATTTGATAGACGCACATACTTTTGATTTTAGTAAAATACTTTAAAGACAAAGCACAAACGAACAAGCAGGGCAACATTAACATGTGTGTCACTAGGGAACCGCCAACTAAAGCGACGATGAGATGGCATTGCACGCCTATTAGAATGGCCACAATCTGGAACCCTGACAAGACCAAATGCTGGTGAGGACGTGGAGCGACAGGAGAAAGATACGCAAAACGCAGGGGTCCAAGAACGTGGGTTTTTGTTCTGCCACAAACCAGTTGTGTTACTTTGGTGCTCTGGGTCTCAGTTTCCTCATGTAGAAAAGAGCCGGTAGAATTACGCTCAAGATTACATGCTGTTTACACCAGAAAGACCACGACCAGACTGACCACAGCTACTGATAAGTGTATGCACACCCCAGGGTGTGCTGGAGTGAAAGCAAGGGCCCTTCTTAGCTCTGAATCTCCCTGCATCTGAGTAGTCAGTCTATTTAACTTGATGTGCCTTCCCCAACATTAAAAATCACTGGTCTTACAAACAACACAAAGTTGGAAAGCAACCTAAATAGTTCTGAAATATGCTGGGAAACTAACACTAATATTTCTTGTTCTTTTCTCCAACCATATAACCTACCACATCAACTCAATCATCTTTCCTTTAAAGACTTAGCTGGGACCTCATCTCCTTCAAAAGTCTGCCTGGAAGCCCCAGCTGTGGGACGCCCCACGCACGCATCTGTATCGTCCATTAAACTGTCTTCATGGGCGCTCCTGTGCCTGCGAGACCACGTATGAGCTGCTGGAGGTGGGCCTGCGCCCTACTCATCTGTGGAGCCGCAGTGCCCAGCACTGGAGCCACTGACTTAGACCACAAGCTCAGCCGTGTTCTTCGCAACTTCCTAAGCACATTTTGACATTACTCAATCTTAAGATAGGATCTATATTTTTAAAAAGATAAATAAAGAATATACTAAATTGACTTGGCGGATGAGAAAGCAGGCTTAGCAAAGTTAACTTAGCAAAGCTTATCTAAAGCAAGAGAACAAAGCCTGTGACTTTAATCCCATTAGAACACATGACAGACACAAAAATAATTTGCAGAAAAAGTAACAAAGTACATAAACACTAAAAAGTTCTTCAATTTTGTCTTTCTCATAAATCTAATAGTGCGATAGACTGATTGGAAATCATCGCATTTCCAATAGCAAAATCAGAAATAATAGAAATAATGGGAAAATGAGGGATACTTAAGTTTAGAGTCACAAATACAACGTATAAAGGACTAATTTATTAGTTTTACTCACTATAAGTTAGCAATCAAAAAAGCGGGTGCTCCACATCATGTGTCACTAGGGAACCGTCAATTAAAGCGACAATGAGATGGCATTGCACGCCTATGAGAGTGGCCACAATCTGGAGCCCTGGCGAGACCGAATGCTGGTGAGGACGCCAGCATTGCGACAGGAACGCTCACTCACTGCTGGTGGGAAGCAAAATGTCACAACCACTTTGGAAGACAGTTTGGAAGCTTCTTGCAAAATTAAACTAGTCTTACGTGTGATCCAGAAACTGTGCTCCTTGATATTTACCCAAAGGAGGTAGAAACTCTTATCCACACAAATATCTGCACTCAGATGTTTATAGTAGCTTTATTCATAATTGTCAAAACTTGGAAGCAACTAACATGTGCTCCCCTAGATGAACAGATAAACTCAGTCAATCCGACAATGGAATATTGTTCAGCACTAAAAAGTGAGCAATCAAGCCATGAAAAGACACAGAAGAACCTTAAATGTACATTACTAAGTGAAAGCAGCCAATCTGAAGAGGGCATAGACTTTATGGTTCCAACCATATGACGTTCTGGAAAAAGCAACACTATAGAGATCAGTGGTTGCCGGGGTGGCGGGGTGGAGAGGGAACAAAGAAGGGATAGAGCACGGAGGATTCTGAGGACCCTGAAACTATTTGGTATGATACCACAGATTCATGCCATTACACATTTGTCCAAACACCCAGAATATACAGCACCAAGAATGAGCCATAGGTAGTATAAACTAAAGACTTCAGACGATAATGATAGTAGGTCAACTCAGGTTTATCAACTGTAGCAAATGGACCACCCTGGCTGGGGATACTGAGGATGGGAGAGGCTAGGCATGTGTGGGAACAGAGGATCTGTGGGAAATCTCTGAACCTTCTGCTCTCTCTCTAAAAATAAAAGCAGCAGGGAGGGGGGAGAGTAAATTTTTCTTCTACTCCTGTTCTCCAGACACCCAATTTCAAGGTTGTTGTGATATTAAGTTTTTAAAGTTTTACTTCATTAATTTCTACTGTTATCCTTCCAGAAGATACAAGGAACTAACCAGAAATTATGGCATCTGTTCCAAAAAAATATGAGCCACTCCTATGTCTAAAGGTAGGTGTAACTGAAAATACTACATTGAGACCTTTGCTACTCAAAGCATGGTCCCCAGACCAGCAGCAGCAGCAACACCAGGGTGCCTGTTGCAAATGCAGGATCTTGCATTCCGTCCTAGACCTTCTAAAGCAGAATTACATTTGAACAAGGTCCCCAGGTGATTTGTATGCACTGGCATATAACACACCACCACTCCTATTTTCATGGACTTTGCAGGCTAGGAGAGGAGATCACTAACTCACTCAAGGCCTCACACAGAATGGACTATGTGACAAGAATGTGGGCAAAAATAGGCTTCAGTCCCTGCAGGGGTCCCCACTGCCCCAGGATAAAATGCCAGCTCCTCTGAAGGGATCTGTTGTCATGTGCATCTTGGCCCCTGCTCACCTGGCCAGTCTCACCCTCTGTACTCCCTAGAGCAGATTCTCCAGTATGTTTCCAGGCCTTTCTGCGCACACATTATTCCAATGGCCTGCCGCCCTCTGCTGACTCCTCTTTGGCCACCTTCAGGCAGGGGTGCAGCCACCCCCTTTAGTCCCCTGCCACCACCCAGCTGGCTAGTGGTCTGACGTCTCCTGGCAGGGAAACTCCCCCAGGACAAAGAAAATGCCCTAGGGGTTATTTTCTACCCTGTGTGGTACAATTCATCCAATGAATGAATGACTATCAGAAATGTTTCAGGAAAGGGGTGAAAAATGAGAAGGGCTTAATATAAATGGAAGATCAGGCAGAAGCTCATATAGGCTAAGATCAGTTTAGGGAATGTGGAAAACAAACTATCATTTGCTTCTTTTTTTTTTTTCTCTTTAGAATATGTGCTCTAGGCTCATGGATTAGGTGGGGTTTCTATCCCTGCTTTTTTCCATTCTCCCTTAGTAAAACCTGCCTGGCCCAAATTATTGTCACTCTGAGCAACAAGAGTTCCCAAAGCCCAGAGAAGCTACTGCCACTGCCAGACAAAAATGCCCCACGGGTTCTCTGCGGAAATCTTGTTCAGGGCTACGCTAGCTTTGCTTAGCAGAGTCAGCAAATTTTTCAAATTCAAGGGATGGTTTGACTATGACAATAAGTTTTTCCTCTTTATTAAACTCAAATATCCACTAATTAAAAGTCATATAAGTCTACAGGAGAGAAAAAAGCTTGTAAGATATATTTTTAAATAACCCATCACATTAAGCTAGGACACACCAACATCAGACTGACATTAAGCAAGACAGCAGAAGGTTTGCTGCCTGAACACTAGCTAGTCAGCTTCACACCTTACAGGAAGGCTGCTGTGTTCCGTGTAAACAGAAAGGCAAGTTCAACTGATCTAAGGCACCTAAGGTGGACTGATCCAGTCCGCAGAAAATTTCAAAGATAAATAAACACACCCAGAGTCCGGGCACAGCTGCACCTGAAAGCCATGGTTAGATGCAGCTGAACAAAGGAAACTCTGCACTTGTACTCAACGTAGAAGAAGCAATTAGTTACCCGGACATTTGCACCAACCTCAGACAAACAAGACAGCAAAGCCACTGGGTCACATCATTTCAGAAGACAAAGAACCACCATGTATCCACTGGTGCTTCCCCCTTCCTACCCAAGTCCATGCTACCACTCTCACCTCCTGCTCAAACCACAGCAGCCTGAGTGGCCCCTCGGCTTGCACGCACGGTGTACACGGGCTGAACTAGCAGCGCTCTGCTCTTTCACACCTTCCAATGGCTTCCACAGCTCTTTAAAGCAAACCCAAACCCATATTGTGCCTATAGAGCCTTCAACATCCTAGCCCAGATAACCCCTCCAGACTCAGGGTCGACCCCCTCCACCCACCGCACCCGTCACACCTGCCTTCTTCCTGCTGCTTCAACAGGCCCTCCTGGTGCCACCTCCAGGCCTTGGTCCCTGCGGTTCTGTCTGCCTGGACCATGTCTAGTGCCCTCTTACCACTGATGAAATGTCACCTCCTTAGTGGCCCAGGCTCCAGTCACTCTACCAAACCACCTTGTTGACTTTTCTTCCTAGCACTCACCACCACCTGAAATCACCTGGCTCATCTATTTGCCTGCTTCTCTTGTCTATTAGCTGTCGCACCTGTCTAGAATTTGCACTCCATAAAACATGAACCTGGTCTGCCTTGTTCAGTGCTTAATCTCCAGTTCCTCAAACAGAACCTGCTCAAAAAAATATCTGCATCAAAAACATTTTATTGGATAACTCAGTAAATGAACGATGGCTATAAACCTATGTTTTACCCAAAGCCAAAAAAAATGAGAAACCTGGTATTACATAATATCAATTAGTAATCAGTTACTTGTTTTACAGAAGACTCATTCCTTCCCTAATGCATTTTTAACTATTTGGCTTATGAAGCTTCAGTGTGCACCTTTCAAAGGTTAAATCTATTTGGCAAAATAAACTAACTCCTCCAGGGCATGAACAGTGTCTGGTACACAGAAGACACCCAATAAACACCTACTGAATAAATACATGAGCATTGGAAAATAACTTCATACAAGGCCTAAGTTATATGAAAGGGCACTTGGATTTGAGAACACAGCACATTTGACTATATTTAGGTCCCATTTTCCATTTTACCTGATAAATGAACACATATAATCCACTAATTTGAGATGCTAGCAATAATCTTACCCATTACCTGTACAAGCAGGTGCAAACCCAAGTAAATTCAGAAACTTGCCTGGCAGTTCCACTGAAGTTAGTCTTCACCAACTGATATACGGAGGCACAGAAATACTCAGAACCGCCAGGTTGTTGGGGATGTCTCTGGGTTTAGTATGAAAGTCACAAAGCTTGAGAGGTTTGTTGTTATAGTCTATGTAAAACTCAAGTGTTCTCAATGAGAGACTAATCAAAAAATCACACCTCTATATAACCCGGCCCCACTTGTGGTAAAATGCACACCTGCTTTAATGTTCCAGGTCCTGGAACCAAATATAAAACAAAAAAAAAGAAAAGTGGGTATTGTAATTTTTTAACAGATAATTGCTTTGAAATAAAATTCTTCCCTGTTTTGCCTTTACTTTTACACCATAAAATTGCTCACTGTAAACAGTCACACAAGATTAATGTATCACCCAAGAAAAACAAATTCACGTTCAGGTACCCATCTGCTTCAAGCTATACCTACTCTCCTTTCTCCTTCCCTACCAGCTGTTGAGCTGCAGTTTGCAAGGGTCAAAATTGAAAAGAAAATTACATGTTTGTGTGAGGTGTGTGCTCATTTGCATTTGTGTGTTCTTGAAGGGTCATTCTAAAATCAAATATAAATGCACTTTGGGATTATGCATAGTGTGCATTATCTGTGCCTCTTGCTTCTGCCTTTAAAACATTTCCTATAATGCAAAGTGTGTGAATGACTTATCTCAACTGAAAAACAAATAAGTTCCATAGAAAGTCACTCTTATAATCTATAACCCCAAGAAATGAACTTTCATATTCTAAAAGCTCTCAGAGAATAACATATTGTCTATGAAAATCAATTTCAGGATGCAATTCATAATAGCACACCACCTAGAAGAAATAAAATGACAATACTTTTGAAAATTATGCTGACAATTGACAAATTTGCTCCGAAAACATTGTAGTTTGTTATTGTTGTTCTACAGTTTAAATAACTTTGGAATAACATGATTTAGAATTTAGATCAAATTATTAACACGGAGTCCATTTATATAACCTTTCAAAAGCATTGCTAGTAGGCTGACTATCCTTGTGAAAATCCTTTTTTTTTTTTTTAAATAAGGCTTTGGTCTGGTGTTTTCACTGTCACCACCGTAGGCCAAAAGACCATCTCACATCCCTGTGGAAAGCACTTTATTAAATACATTTTGGGAAAGTAAATAAAACTATAAAATAGTACTGGCAATAAGTTGGGAGTTTTTTTAGATTAACTTCTTATTGATTTTGTAATTAAAAAACATAAGTTTCTATTTGTTTGGGGGTTTTTTTCCCTCATTTTGGCCTTAACCTCGAATTTGGCCTTAACCTCATTTTAGTCAAATCCTCAACCTAGAATTGGTTAAGTAAACTATAACCAGACCACATACCCTGAATTACTTTTCAAACTACATAACACCATTTTAAAAATTTAGCATTATTTATAAAAGCCAATTCGCTATCACTTCAAGCCAGAAGATCTGGGTATTACCAATTTTTCTTCAGCAAAAAATTACAATTTGGAACTTTTTTGTCATTTCATTTTACCACCAGATATGTTTCAGGAAGTGAAGGTTCTAGGCAGGATTCAGTTCTAGGGAAGGTTCTAGGGAGGAATATGGCATGGCACCTAACAACTAATTTTATTTGGTCTCTGTGTCTCCGTTTTATTATCTCTTAAATGATAGGCAAAGGCTTAGATGTCTCATAAACAGGTATTCATAAAAACCTACTTTCAAACAACACTCTAAAAGCGCTGCATCATAACTAGAGCTCTAACAACCACCTAATTAGTATCCGTGAAGGGTCACAGAATGGCTAACGGGTTCTCTCAATGTGAGCTTATTACTCACCATGCCATACCCCAGGAGTGAGCACTGCCAAGGTGCTAGCAAAGGGAGGAAGTCTGTAGGGGGTGAGAAAAATGCCCTATTGCCCCGCTGGCTCTAGAGGCTGTGAGGGATGTATCATTCAAAATGCACAAACACCCAGGGGGTGGGGTATTAATCCATCATTGTGTTTTCACGCTAGTGGGAATTCTGGAAATCTACTCTGATCCCTTCCTTTTTGCAATAGCTGACACTGGCCTGGATTTGTCACGCTCAGTTATTCTGAAGGCGCCAACGTTCTGAAAATAAAACTTTAAGGAAATAGAGAGCAAATAACTTACATTTCAAACTCAGATTTCAAAACCTACCTTTGAAGCCAGGGAGTTAAAAACAAAAGACAGACACTTTCTAGGTGCACTAAGTTCATCAGCATTTTGGACGTCCTCAGGGTACTATCCCAGACAACCTATTACAAATGTACATCAAGGAGGATGACACACAGGTCCGAGCTGATAAAACACCAAGCACTGAATCCACTGCGCGTGGGGGACTGCGGAGCCAGAGAAGCTGATCGCCAGGCGCGAAACCCTGGGTACCCGCGCCAGCCTCACTTTCCCCACCTGTGAAATGGGCGTGACACTACTTGCCCGTTTACTCCAAGGGGATGGCTACGAATGAATGAGAACCACTAGGACAACGACTCAGGGCGCACCGGCCGCTCCCCCGCCGCGGTCCCGGGGCTGCGGGGCGCCCCCTGCCGCAGGCGGCCACGGCTCAATCGAACCACCCCCGCCGCCCGCGCTCCCCGCGCTCGGGACCCCCGACAGTTACAAATGCTGCTAGAACCGCGGCCGCCGGGACAGCGGCTCCCAGGGCGGTCCGCGGCGGTAACAGGCGCCCGCCCGACGCCGCCTACCTTGGCCACCCAGCTGAACAATGGTGACATCGCGGGCCGAGCGGCGGCTCCTCGCCCGCCGCTCCCGCTCACTCTCGTCGCCGGCCCGTGGAACGGCAGGCAGCCCGGAGCGGGCTCCCAGAACGGTGGGGCGTGGGCATGGCTACTCGCCCAGCGGAGGCGGCGGCGGCGGCGGCGGGCTCCTCCCCGCGCGTCACTGCCCGGTGAGGTCGCGTCCGCCCGACAGCCAGACTCTGAAAGGGAAGTGGGTGGGGACAGCGAGGGAGAGGGGAGGGGAGGAAGCGCGGGCCGCCCCGCCCTCGCCCCGCCCACACCCCCGCTGGGCGCGCGGCGGGAAGTTGGGAGGCGCTGGGATCTCCCTGCTCCCGCTCCCCCGCGTGGCGAAGCTCGGAGGGGAGGAGTCCAAACCCTTAAGACTAGATGAGGGACCCGACTTTCTAGGCCTCCGGGGTCCGTTTCGCACAACTTTCGGAAAACTAGAAATTCCTGTCTCTGAGGTGTGATCAAAGCCCCAGAGTTGGAGAGAACACAAAAGCCCGCCCAACTTTCTAGGGGTTACCCCCATCCCTAAACTCTGGAGATTGCTGGTAACAAAAGGACTAGTGTTTTCCCGGCCCCTAATAACCTTTGTGTAATCGAAGGTGGTTTTCTCCGAGTCAGACAACTCAGCTACTGAGCCTAGAAAAGGAGCCGAGGAAAGGCACCTTCTGCTCCTGCCAGCCCCGCGGAGGGTTTAGCGACATGAGAAGTTGATTTCACCGGTTCTCTTCCAAACCAAGATGATAAGTACAAGTGTAGTCAGTTTATAGCTACAAAGGTTAAATTGAGTTTCAAACTCAGACATCCGAGAGTTCCACGTTGAACAATTTTTTTTTTTAAAGGCCAAAGGTCTAGTAGTAACCGACATGTGAAGGCGTGTGTCACTCTGAGCCACTCACTGAGTTCCAAATAGCCATCCTAGCCCAAGAATGTTGCTTCTCTTTGCTTTTGTCATAATAATTGTGCATTATCTTCATGCTAGGTTAGTCAGACATTTTAATGATGTTCCGCAAATGCCTGGCATTGCTGAGTAACAGATTACCCCAAATCTAAGAAGCTTAAATCAATAGTTTCTGTAGGTGAGAAACCCAGAAGCCTCTTAGCTGAATGCCTCTGGCCTAGTCTATCCCAAAACTGGACTGGGGCTTAAGGATCCCCTTTCCAGATCACTCATCTAGTTGTTTTCAGGATTCCTTCCTTGCAGGCTGTTGGTCTCAGGGCATCCTTTTCTTGCTGCACCATGGTGAACCTCTCCACAGGGCTGCTCACAGAATGGCAGCTTGCAGCCCAGCACCAGTGATTTGAGTAAGAAGAGCACATGCCCGAGAAGGAAGTCAGCTGTAGTCTAAACCAGCAATTTTCAAACCTTTTCATCCCATGGCATACACAAACTTACTGCTAAAGTTATGCAGCCCACCAAAAAATAGATTTTTTGCCAATCTGACAAAATAATAGGTATAGTTTTGATTCATTCACATGGGATGGCCATCACATTGGCTATTGTCATTTTTTATTTGACAATCTAAGGGGGAAATGTCAGTGGCCCTGACTAGTCAGGCGTTGCATGTTTTAAAAATTCTTGCAGCACACTGGTTGAAAATCGCTGGTATAAAATGTATCTCAGAAGTTAATCCCAAGACGTCTGCTATACTGTATTCGCTAAAAGAAGGAAGTAAGTCTAGTCCACACTCAAGGCCTGAGTACCAAGAGGAGGATCATGGGAGATGTAGGGGCGTCATCTCTTTTTCCTCCTTCCCTTACCGTGCCTGGGCAGATAAGTGATAAAGGCAGGCTGGAAGTCAAGAGAGGTATCCTTCTAAAAGAGCAAACCTGGGTAATTGAAACTCACCCTAGAAGCATTTTAGAGAAGTGCTTTTCTTTTATTCTCTTAAGCAGAGATGTTCCCTGAAGAAATTAAGAGGTAGAAAACGGCAGTGCATTTGTAGCCATCTAACCAAATCTTTCCCTGTGACCACATCACTTCCCCAGGCAAGTGGAAGAGATGCAGGCTGGGAGTTCTATTAAAGTCAGAGCCCTTCTGACTTTCCAGCCTTGCTCCTTAAAGTTTGGTCTATGGACCGGCAGCCTCGGTGCCACTTGACAATTTGTTAGAACACAGGCCCTGCCCTAATCCAGACCTACTGAGTCAGGGCCTTCATTTCACCATGTCTCCAGGTAGGTGTATGCACATGAAAAGTTTGAGAATTCACTAGTATATGAGATTCATTGACCGCAGTCTAACAATAGTACAGCACTGACAAACAGCCCCCTAAGAAAGCGGTTAAAATTGCCCTGTATCCTTGGAATGGTGTGAACTACAGAGAAATCTCGAGAGTGCCTTGGCAACAACATAATTTTGATGGGAATGGATGGGCAGCTGAGCACCAGGCAGGGCAAGTTGGACTGAGGACTAACATCATCATACCCCATCACCCCAGCGCCGTGACTGAGCTCTATGAGAATGCCCAGAACTCAGAAGCAACACTGAGGGGAGAACAAGGGGAGCCCGAAATTGACTAAAGAAACCTGCATTGCCTCTAACTGATTGAGACAAATTTTCTGCCACTTGGGCAGGAGGTGGAATGGCAAAAAAATTACACTAAATTTAAGAGAATAAAAATTGCACTTCTTACGAAAAAAAATTGAAGTCAGACCAAATCCTGAATGTAGTGCAGTTACGATGAGATAGGGTGCAGGAGAAATAGGGACATCAAAACCTCATTTGTTTAAACCTGAATCCAAGCCTCCATACATACACATCACGGTGGAGGCTCTTGCAGATCTTGGCTTGAACTTGCCTAAAGCTTACATCTCTTTCAGACTCAGAGAAGTCTCCCTCTGCTCCGGGTCTCCCAGCACTGGACAGAATCACTCATTTCACGGGAAGCCAAGGACCTTCCCACAGAGTAGACTTGATGGACAGTAAGGTGGTAAGGTGTGGAGCTGTAACCCCAAATATTGTAAGAAATACATGTGAAAGATCTTATTTTAATTCACTGCCAGCATGTAGCTTGTCAGTCACATTGCACAAAAATTCTGTTATAATCTGAAATTTCATTAAAGGGAAACTTAACTCCAATCTAACGGATCCCACACTCAACTTTCCTTAAAACACCACACCCCCTCCCATCTGAAAAATGTATCCGTCCCTGAGACTATATTCCCCCAGGGAAAAACTGTATGTAGTGATTTTTAACAGCTCCCTGCAATTCTCTTTCAGCCAGAACGGAGAACCTCTACAAACAGAATTGTCACTGCTCAAAGATACTGATAGTTCCAAGACCTGATTGTCTATCAGAGTTATCTGTGGTATCAAGGGGAGCAGGTGGGTAAGGAAGGCTGCTGATTTGGCTGCTTGGGCAGGGTGGAATTCTCAGAGACCTCAGAGGGCAGGCAGGTCATATAAATCTGTGAAGAGGACCATGTGTGAAACAATAAGGAATGAATGAACTGTGGCATCTTGGAGAAGGCATGCTCAATTATTAAAACTCCACCCAGCCAAGCAAATTGTGTCAGACAAATGAATTCAGTCAGAGAGGTTAATATTAGCGTTGATGTCTAGTTTTGCTTAAGCTCGCAGGAGTGTGAGAGTGTGTGTGTGTGTGTGTGTGTGTGTGTGTGTGTGTGTATTTTTTCCCTAAGGTGATTCTCTTTGTTGGCTAGGATTGACAAATACTTCCATAGTTCTAGATCCCTTATCTAAAAAAAAAAAGATATGGTTGCTCTGTGCAGAGCAATAGGCTATCCAGATACAGCTGCAGAGATTTAAACAAATAGGATCTACGGAAAATCCAAGACTGCTGCCTTTCTATGCCACTTTAAAAGTATGATCTAGTCTCTCACCATCTCAGCTTTCCTGAGATATTAAGGAAGTACTTTAGAAAGAGGAGACAGGCAAAAACTGGAAGAATTGCTCCCCTACTAAGCCTGACCCTAACACCCCCTCAAAAACAACCCTGACACCCCTGCCCTACTCCTCTGCCAATTTCCTCCTTTGAGGATGAGCAACAGGTGAAAACAGCAAAACCGTCTGAGGTTGGGAGGGATTTTCAGACAGGCTGCTCTCCCACTCAAATGGGGGGAAGATGCAAAAGCATGACCTCACCCTACCAACCCGTTCCCCCCCTCCCACTTCCCTGCAAGACCTGGTTTTAAAAAAACCATTGCAATATTAACAAAAGGAAACTCGACTTCAAATGAATCAGAACCACTTGGCAACTACAGTTGGCACCAATTACAGTGTCTATTTTCTTTCCACACCACCAAGCACTACTCTGACGCCAGCCTAGAATTCCTGTCATTGAACTCAGTTCTGACACTGTCCACCTGGAGATATCGTCAGATCTCACAGGTTTCCTCTTCCCCACTTCAGATGCCAGTAAGTCTGTGTTGTCATCACCTGTGCATCTAACTAGCTATAGATCACAGGTTCTCACAAGCCCCTTCTTGGGTTCAATTAATTTGTAGAATGGCTAACAGCAGTCAGGGAAACATTTTACTTACCAGTTTAATGGTTTATCACAAAAGGCTGTAACTCAGAAAGAGCCAGATGGAAGAGATGAATAGGGCAACGTGCAGGGAGAGTGCACAGAGCTTCCACACCCTCCAGGAGCAGAGCTCTTTCTGCATCTACCTGTGATCACCGACCAGGAAGCTCCCTGAACCCCATCACTTGAGTTTTAATGGAGGTTCCATTACATAAATGTAATTAATTAGATCATTGGCAATAGGTGACTGAACTTGATCTCCAGCCTCTCCCCCCTCCCCAGAGGTGAGGGAGTAAGACTAGAAACTTTATCCCTTTAATCATGTGGTTGGTTCCCCTAGGAACCAACCTCCAACCTTTGCTGACTTAGGGATTTAACTAAAAATCACCTCATTAACATAACAAAAGACACTTTTCTCATATTCTTCATGGGAAAACCCAAGGATTTTAGGAGCTCTCTGCCAGGAGGGGGGAAAAATACCAAATATATTTTTCTAATTATAAATCATAATATCACAGCAGCTGATCAGAAGTTTATTCAATTCACGAACATCCATTAGCACCTACAGTATAAAGCAACATCTGCCTTTACAAGAAATGGCAAAAGTGGTCAGACCAGAAGCTTGACCTCAAGGAGCAGAAAGGGTAGCTGGAGAATCTAGCAGGGAAGATCTAGCAGAGGGGAGGATCCAGCAGGAACTCCATGGACTTCCCAGAGAAACAAGGTAAGACCAGGCTGCAGAGGAAGAACCAGCTTCCTGGCTGAAGACTTCAGAATTTCTACAGACAGTGATGCAAGAGTGGGCTTCCCAGGGAGAAGGACCCAGCTGGACAAAGGCATAGAGTACACTGTGCAGTCATTTCCCACTAGCATTAAAGTCTGTTTCCAGAAAAAAATACTTGCTGAGAATACTATCAAGTCCAGAAAAATCATGAAAAAAATCCCTCTGTATGCATTGAGAACACATGCCCATGAGAAAACCTGTACGTTCATAATGTTCATAATGGCTAAAAAGTGGACACAACCTAAATGTTCAGCAGTTGAAGAATGAATGAACAAAATGTAGTGTGCCCATACAATGGAATATTAGTTGGTCATAAAAAGTAATACATGCTAAGATATAAATGGGCTTTGAAAACATTATTCTAAGTGAAAGAAGCCAGACTCAAAAGACTATATATTGTATGATTTCACTAATAAGAAACATACAGAATAAGCAACCTGTAGAGACAGGAAGTAGATTCATAATTTCCAGGGAGTGGTGGAAAGGGATAAATTAGGAGTGATGGCTAATAAGTTTCTCTTTGGGGAGAGGAAATTATTTCAGAATTAGAGAGTGGTGACGTGAATATACTAAAAATCCAAATTTCATGGTATGTGAATTATATCTTAATTTTTAAAATCCCTCTATGTGATGATAGTTGAATGACTTCAGGTTAATTAATTTCCTGAGGATTTACAATAACGGAACCCACACTTTTTCATGGTTCAATGAGATGCATATAAAACACTCAGCCTAAGTCGTTGCATATAGTAGGTGCTCAGCAAATGTTAGCTGTGGTGGTAATAGTAGTAGCAGCCGTGATTGCTGTTGGTTAATAATGGGTACGTGTGATGGTTAATTTTATGTGTCCACTGGACTGGACATGGCATGCTCAGATAGCTGGTAAACTTTATTTCAGGGTGTAGCTGTGAGGGTGCCTCTGGATAAAGGTTAGCATTTGAATCAGTGAAGTTCGCCCTCACCAATGCTGGGTGGACATCATCCAGTCTTTGGCCTGAGTAAAACAAAAAGGCAGAAGGGCAGATTTGCCCTCTGCTTGAGCTGAGACATCCATCTTCTCCTGCCCTCAAACATCAGCACAACTTAGGACTCAGACCAGGACTTGCACCATCGGTTCCCCAATCCTCAGGCCCTCGGACTTGTGCTGAGTTACACCTTCAGCTTCCCGGGTTCACCATCCTTCGGATGGCAGACCCTGGGACTTCTCGGCCTCCGTACCACATGAGCCAATTCCTACAGTAAATCTCTACACTCCCTCACACTCTCCCTCATATGAATGAACAAAATACAATATACTCACACAATGGTATATTAGTTGGTCATAAAAAGTAATACATGCTAAGACATAAATGGACTTTGAATATATACAAATAATTTTCTCTGTTTCTCTAGAGGACCTTGAGTAATACGATACGTTATTAATGTAGAAATAATACAGAAGTGATGGGCTGGAGGTCTCAAAACCTTGCCTGGGTTTATAGACAGGACAAACAGTTGAGGTCAAAGAGACTGCATGTTAGCCAAACCTGATGCCGGGCTCAGTGGGCCCCCCCAGATGTCTCTCAGTGTCTCCTGCCTCTTTTCATGAGTCGCTGTGTCTGGCAGCATGACCATGCTCCATTTGTTACTTTATAAGCCACACAGTGAGTGCCCCAAGGTTCTCCGGTAAATCCCTATCATTCTAGCTGGGCAAAGACTGGGGTTCACGAGCACACTAGCCCCACACTTTCAGAGAGTTCAGAAATTCCTCCCCAAGCCACTGATCCTGTCCACTCACGCCCCCACTTACTCACTGCTCCCCCTCCTCACTCCCTCACCATCCTGTGCCTCCCTATCTGTCCACATCTGTCTCTTTCTCTCAACCATACACGTACTCACATTTTAAATCATGCTAACTTCAAAAACAGTCTCTGAGCAACAAAACTGAGTACTTTGAAGATTGGCTTCAGAGCAAATGTGCTCAGTAAATCGGTGAATGAGTGAAAGAAAACCCAGGGGGAAAGTGAATGAATAAATTAGGTGAAGGCTTATTTGGAGGTAGACAGTAAGTTCAGGTGATAGCTAAAGAGCATTGTACTTTCATAGAACCATGTCGACATTTAAATTAAGGTCTCTAATTTTATATTTTGGTTGTAAAGGGAACCAAAATTCTGCCACCCTAAAGTTGCCTTTGTGGGATATTGATTTTTAAGCTGTTTATTAAGAAACAAAACACTCAGAAAGAACCTTTGACCCTCCCCACACTTTCCCATCCAAGGGATTCAGACTGGGAAACCTGCTCCAGGAAGGAGATCTTAGGAGGTTCACCTTAGCCTCATTTGAATTAAGTGCGGTAACTAACAGGGCACCAGGCAGGTGCATGTTAGCGGAATAGCCCTGTGTGTCCTTGTTTCGGGCTTGCCTAGCAAGAACTTTCCCGCCACGTATGTTCTGCTCTTCCCCAACTACCTGTGAATCATCCACTCTCACTTCTGAAATCTAATACCCCACTCATCCCCCCATTTTCTCCCTTGTCCAAAGTGTCATATGTGCCCTATGTTGCCTCACTGTCTCTGGAATTTTCAGGCCTACGTGAATTCCCTATACATGTATTAAAACTTTGATTCTCTCCCATTAATCTTTCTGTTATGATTATGAGCCCAGCCTCGAAGAACTTAGAAGGCAGAAGGGTAAGTATTAACTTTTTTAGCCCCCTCAATTGTGTGTCCTGTTGTAGTTTCTTATAAGTCAAAATAATAGCAAGCAGGTTTAATACAAACATTTTTAGGGGCTCCAGCCACCTTCACTTCGTTATATTTATCCAAAAGCCTTGCAAAATTAAAAGCTGGCTGCAACCCAACTGGAACTAGTGACTATGCAGTGTAAAAAAGAGAGCCGTTGAACTTGTAGCTCCAGAGGGAACCAGACAGGAACAAACCTCCTGAAGATGAGCGTTCATACCACTTCAGGGTGCCTTTGTTCTCTCTGCAGTCAGCAGCAGCGTTAAAACAGAAATTTACTTTTGACACAGATTTATCTCATCATTAAAATGCTTGTGACATTTCTAAACCAGCTAAGTTAGCATATTTTGCCATTTAAATATCTGTTTCCTTTTCAATATTTTGGCTTAATATATACAGTGATCATGTTCACTTTTCAGCTGGAAAGACATCCCCAAAATAGAAACAGTGTTTTTCTATTTTTAGCTCATCCTATAAAGTTTAAGCAAATAATCTTCTTTCCAAAGTACTGCACACACATGTTTCAAATTCATGGAAAAACCCGGCAGCAATGAGCTCATAAAAGAAAACACACTGAAAATTTAGAGTCAAAGATTTTGACATTCTCTCCCTGTGTTATAACTAAATATAGATGCTCAACTTCAAACTCAGGCATTTTAATTATAATTTATAATGGAAACAGAAAAAGCCCCACTTGCCTAGCAAATTTCACCAAAAAATAACCTTTTTTTCTAAACTGGAAGGTGTGTTTCTCCTTAAAAATTAGACTGAAAAATATCAATTCCTACCTCCCAAACAAACCTATCAGTGAATAAAAATCAGACCAAACTTCCTTTTCTTCCTATAATAAGTCATAATTTCCCTTTTTATTAAAAGATAGTTTAGTTTACTTTCAATAAGAATTATTTCCCACTTCTAAACAAGTTCTATTTGTTCACCTTCATTTAGTTCCTTAAAATGATAAGTTTCAATCCAGCAATCTCGCTCCTTGATATTTACCCAAAGAAAGTGAAAACTTACATCCATACAAAATCCTGCACGTGGATGTTCAGAGCAGCTTTATTCATAATTACCAGAACTTGGAAGCATCCAAGATGCCATTTTATAGATGAATGGATAAACAAACAGTGATATATCCGGACAATGGAATATTATTCATTGCTAAAAAGAAATGGGTGCTCAAACCATGAAAAGGCATGAGGAAAACTTAACTGCATATTACTAAGTGAAAGAAGCCAATCTGAAAAGGCCACATACTATTTGATTCCAACTATACAACATTCTGAAAAAGGCAAAACTAAGGAGACAGTAAAAGATCAGTTGTTGCCGAGGGCGGGGTGGGGGAGGGATGAGTAGGTAGAGCACAGAGAATCTCTAGGCAGGTGACAATACTCTGTATGGCACTATAACGATGGATACAAGTCACCAGACATTTGTCCAAACCTGCACAATGCACAGCACCAAGAGGGAACTGCAATGTGAACTGTGGCCTGTGGGTGACAGTGACGTGTGAGTGCAGGCTCATCCGTTGTAACAAATGGTCACTCTTGGTGGGGGGTTTCGATGAAGGGAGAGGCTACTTACATATGAGGGCAGGGGCCATGGGCCATCTGTGTCTTCTGCTCAATTCTGCCATGAACCTAAAACTGCTCTTTAAAAAATTGTCTTAAAAAATCCACAGGCTTTAAACACAATTGAAACTCTCTGTCAATGTCTTCACTCTTTTCAAGGCCTAAATCTGTGTGTGTCAGTGTTCTGAGTCAGAACCACACAGCACATAGCCACACAAACAGAATGGTGATTCTTCCCTGCAGGTTGCTTGGCCCTGTCAGGCAGCCGCACTCCTCTGCAGAGTCGCACGGAGCAATTCCTATCCGTTTCCTTGCTGTGGCTTGAGATTCCTACAAAAGTCCACCACACCATGCACACTTGCACTCCAGCAAGAGGAGTGGACCTAGTTAGCTCAGCGCAATTTTCAGGTGCACAGAACAAGCACACTTTCTAGAAGCTAAGATCCAAATGCCATGTTCCATGGAAAAGCCTCTCTAAAAACTTTAAAATAAAAGGTCTCTCTGGAGTCACAACTTAGCAAAGGAACACGTGGACTATAAAATAAACCATCAATCTGATCGGTGCAGCTCAGCTGGTTGGGCACTGTCCTGCAAAGCAAAAGGTCGCTGTTCCTATTCCCAGTTAGAGCCCATTCCTGGGTTGCAGGTTCGGTCCCCAGCTGGGGCATGTAGGAGAGGCAATGGATTGATGTTTCTCTCTCACATTGATGTTTCTCTCCCTCTTGTTCTCCCTCCCTTCCCCTCTCTCTAAAAATAAATAAATAAAATCTTTAAAGAAAATAAAATAAGCCATCATCAGCATCCTGGTCTCCATAGACAATTAGATAAGATACAGAAATGGAAACAACTTCTGTTGGCTTTGATGGAAATGTAAGGGCCAAGAAGATGTAAGAAGGAAATAGCTTCTCTTTTCCCTTCATGTTGGACTCCTTCAATTTCTCAAATGTTTATAAGTGGGGGGAGCATCTGAGACATGGCTCTTCTCACTTGAATTTTTTAAGCAGACACAGATTATGCTCCGGGTAAGGGGAATATAAATCAGCTTTCAGAGGAGGGTCAGGATTCATCTAGAACAATCTGACTGATTGGCACACAGCCCTTTGGAGTCTTCCTCTCGTGGATGGGGATGTCTTCAAAGGCAGCCCCGAACGAACATGGGGCTGGACATGCAGGTGTGCGCCCTAGCTTCTACCTGCCTGCAACTGGCTGTGTGATCTCAGGAAGCTCATGTTACATCTCTGGGCCTGTGTCCACCTTGTAAATTTTGGAGTTTAAGCTCACAATCTCCAAGGTCTCTTCCCAGCTTCTCTCAGGAATATGTGCTCAATTAAATGCCAATGACGGTTTTGTGCCTGGCAAACCTTGGCTCAGGGTCAAGGTGAAACTAATCATAACTGCTTATCAGTGTCAAAATCATAATGTTGCAAGAGTACTAAAGCTGTTGGAACTTTTCCAGGAACCTAGAGTGGATTCCTTACCTTTGGGGCGATGGCAAGAATCAGTGCCTGCAACTCAGTGGCAACGGTCACCTGCCTCTTGTCTGAGGTACCCTTTTACCAAAGTCAAGGGTCAGGAAGGAAGGCCCAGGACCATATCCATTAGGCACTTATGCATGCTAAATATTTTTGTATACAAGATCTGTCCAGAAGGTATCCAGCCACGTAATATGAAAAAGAGACATTGAATGAAGAAGACACAAGATGCCAGAAATATTGCACATAGGACAATGATGCTTTAGTCCCTTCAAAGTAGGTACCTTGGGACCTCACACACTTCTCCCAATCACCATCTGCTGTCATATTTTCCAGAATCTCATCAATTGTCTGAAATCTCTTCCATTTCAAAGGTGATTTTAGTTTTGGGAAAAGCCAGAAGTCTCAGAGCACTAAATCTGGCCTGTAGGGGACTGAGTCACCTGGGTGATCTGCTGTTTTGCCAAAAAACTCTGTATAAGATGTGATGTGTGAGCGAGTATGTTGTCGTGATGAAGCTGCCAATCACCAGTTGTCCATAGCCTCAGCCTTCTGAATCATCTGAATAGTTTCCTGAAGGAATTTTTAGGCTTAACACAAAATTTGACGCAGATTCGTTGCTCTGCTCACTCAGTCATGTTGAATGTGATGGCCACACAGTACACATGCTCACTCAACAGCATCTAGTATCCCTACTGACTAGTACAGCGAAGTCATCATTGTTCATGCATGGGCATTCCAGCCCTCTCTCCTTGGCTGCCAGGTTACACTGATGCCGTGTAAACCATTCTCATTATATTAACAATGACTGGACTTTTCAGGATAGGCCTCATGTTATCTCAGCAATCCTCACAAACACACAGCCTTGGAGAGGCTTCCACTCCTGCTCTACAAAGCTGCAGGGGCAGGACCTCTGTCTCAGTGTTTCCAGAAGGTGGGGTCCCTGCCCCACTGAGCCCGGAGGACAGAGAATCAAGCTGAAAAGCATTATTCTCAAGCCTGAAGATCTCATGGGGTTTTCCCTGCAGTTTGGACTTGTTTTTAGAACAGGAATGTCTATCCCATGCTTGTCCCACCGTAGTACTTGGGAGCCCATATCTTGTCTGGTTTCATAGGTTCACGGCTGGAGAGGAATCTGTTTCAGGGTGAATCACATCTGGAGTCTCACCCACATCTGATTTAGATGAGACTTAGATGAGACTTTCAGTTTTAGACTTTTGAGTTGATGCTGGCACAAGTGAAGACTTTAGGGGCTATTGGGACTTAATAAGCATATTTTGCATGTGAGAAAGACATGGATTCTGGGGCAGAATCCTATAGACTAAATGTTTGTATCCTCCCCAAATTCCTATGTGAAACCTACTCCCTAATGAGACAGCATTTGGAAGTGGGGCCTTTGGGAGGTGATTAGTACCCATATTTAAAAAGGCCCCAGGGAGATCTTTTGCCCCTCCCACCAGGTGAAGTGAGAGGATGACCATCTGTGAACTAGGCAGTAGCCTTTCACCAGAAACAGAGTCTGCCAGCACCTTGATCTTGGACTTCCTTGCCTCCAGAAATGTGAGGAATAAATTTCTATACTTTATAAGCCACTTGATCTATGGTGTTTTGTTATAGCAACCTGAATGGACGAAGACAAGCAATAATCATTGTAATAGAACATAATGTGCATTGAGTGCTTACTACCCAGCAGACATTGCTACAACCAGCACACCTTCAGATGGCGCTCATTAGGGGCCAGGCGTGCAGCACTTACAATGTCTAAAGTAGGGACCAGGATCATCCTGCTTCTGATGGGGAACCTGAGGGGTCAGAACCAGGGTGTGGGCCTAAGCACTCTGTCAACTTAACCACTTCACCCTACATGGCCCCTAGTTATTATCTCAACACTCTACTGTGACACATTATTCATTCTGTTTTACAGACAGAGAAGCCAAGGTTCTGAAAGGTAAAATAATTTGCCTGGGAAACCTGAGGTGCAATGTCAGGGAAGCGAACGGTCCTAACTACTTTCAACACTGGACTGCATGCTCTAAGACTTCAGGGACCGGGTCTGATCAAGAGAGGTCCTTGGGACAAGCACCAGCTTCCAGCCAACAGCTGGCTTTGTCAGGGGAAAAGTTCTGCCTCTCTTGTGGGGCCAGGGCCAGTAGGTTCTAAAAAATAATCAAATGAATGAGCAAGGAAGAAAAGGGAAAGGAAGCAAGTTCTCTTTGAGTCTGAGGCAGCAGGGCCCTTCGAGAGGTGAGTGAGGCCTGCAGCAGGCTCCACGCTGAGGCCACGCTGGGGGACAGCAAGCCAGCTGCACCCTGAACCTGAGACAAAGCAGGGGCAGGGCTGCTGGGGGTGGGGAGGCAGGCACAGTGTTCCTCCCTGTGAAAAGCTGGCCTGGCTGATGGACTGCAGGTCCTTGACCTTCCAGTGCCCAGGAAGTTTGGTTGAGTGGGGTATGGCCCTGCCAAAGCTTAATGGAACCTGTTTCTGGGTTAGATGAGTCTTTCGGTCTAGGATAACGTTTCCTTACAAGAAGCACATCACCCTGCTCCTCTTCTCCCACTGTGACACTGTGGTGCAAGGGCCACAGACTCGCCAGGTCCCAGAAAGGGGCATACAGCCCCTTTGGGCCAAGATGTGTTGCTTTATTGTTTCAATTCATAGTTCATACATAGCAAACATAACTGGTGATTTCAAGTATCCAATTCTGGCCCACCGTGCATAGCACATGAACTTAAGCCATTGAAGTATCCATTAGCACCTTCAGTCATTTAATAAGTATCTCTGGTGCATGGCTGCACACCAGTCTCTGGGGATGCTACAGCAAAGAAGCCACCTGCCCCTAGAGTAACATCTCAGGGTCCAGTGGGCACATATGGCAAGTAAACAGGAAACTACGGGGCCAGGGAAGAAGTGCTTCGAGAAGGAAAAGAGAGAGTGCTATGAAAAGATACTGAGGCCTTGAACCCACCCCCGGGGGCCTATAAGATGCCGGGAGGAAGTGAGGCTTAATGAGGTGACGCACACGAAGGCCAAGTAGAAATTGGTCATGAGAGGTTAAAAGACAAGTCAGATTATTCCTCATCTACAAAGCAGTAGACTCTGTTACTGAACTTTTATTACATTCAGCATTCTTGTTTTCTAAAAATATTTTTAATAAAATATTTCAAAAAATAAATGGAATAATAGGACCAATATCTATGTAGCTACTACCCAGTTTTAACAGTTTTAAATATTTTGCACAGCCCTGACTGGTGTGGCTCAGTGGACTGAGCATTGGCCAGCAAACAGAAAGGTCACTGGTTCTATTCCCAGTCAGGGCACATGCCTGGTATGCAGGCCAGGTCCCCAGTAGGGGGCGTACAAGAGGCAATCAACTCCTGTCTCTCTACCTCACTTTCTCCCTCCCTTCCCCTCTCTCTGGGAATAAATAAATAAAAATTTTCAAAAATAAATATTTTGCACATATGTACATATATTTTTTTTTAAGTAAAATATTACTTACAGCGTTCTCCCTCCATGCCCAGGGGTAACCACCATTGCACTAGGTGTATCTTTCGCCCTCTGTTATCATGTATTAATTTTACAAATTCCCTTATAAACTGAAGGTAGGACCCTCCACCAGCCAAAACATTGAAACTAGCTGAAGGCTCAAATAAGTTTTAGCATTTTTTAAGCAACAGAGCATTTTACAATTGAAGTATGAACATGGTTTTTTTAGACATAATGCTATTGCACACTTAATAGACTACATTATAGTATAAAGGGAACTTTTATATGAACTGAAAAATCAAAAAAATTCATGTGATTCGCTTTACTGTGATATTCACTTTAATGTGTGTGGTCTGGAACCAAACCTGCAAAACCTCCGAGGTGTGCCTGTACTCAGACATCCTGGTGAACAAAGCAGGTGCCATCCCTGCCCTCTGGGGGCTCACAATCTAGTGGAGGAAACAGGCAATAAGCAAGTTAGAATATGAGTGAAATACACATTACACAGTGAGGCAAATGCTATGAAGAAAGAGAACAAGGTAGCGTGAGAGAGGGTGGCTTGTGGGCCAGGGACCAATGTTAAAATGTCTAGTCAATGGGTCCCTGTTAGTTCTAATCCTGAGAACCGATGAGGTAAGCATGTCATATGTTAGGAGAACACCATGTGCAAAGGCTCTGTGAATGGAAAGAGGGAACTGTCTCTGTGGGGACCAGAGAGTGAGGTACAAAGTGGCTCAAGATAACGCTGAGGATAAAAGCAAAAGACAGATGACCCAAGGCCTTGAAGGCTGTGGTAAGGAGTTGGACTGTAACCTAAAAGTAGTAGGGAACTCTTGGTGGGTTGGAAGAGAGGAATTATATGGTTTAATTCTTTACTCGGTCACTCTGACCATGGAGAATGAAATATTGAGGGGCAGGATGGAAGCAAGAAACCAGTTCTCCAGTTAGAACTGGTTTCTACTGTGATGGTGGTTTGGATAAGGATGGTGGCTGGCAGTGAAAATTAGATAGAAGTTGATGGATTCAAAATATATTTTGGAAGTAGAGCCAACAGGGCTTGCCATTGGAGGAAAGCTAGGATGTCACTGAGAGAGGATAATCAAGAATACTCTTTTAAGTTCAAAAAATATGAATAAAAAACCATCTACAATTACTTCTGAAACATTTCAGGATTTGCCTTGAGGTTGTTAACTTAAACCATCTCCAGTGAGAAGTGTGAGGGGAACAGAAGGTCACAAAATAGTAACTCTTCTATAAAGGATACCAGGGCAGCGCAGGACTGGGAATTTGTATCTCTTCTGGAGGTCAGTTCTCAGCATCCTTTGCTTGGGAAGGAATCTGGAACCCTTGGCCTCTAGCTGCCTCGGATGGTTCTCGAATAGCCATATCCAGTTGGCTTCTTAGAGAATAAGATATTCAGAGACATAACTACCACCCACTTTCAGTAGCAGCAGCAAAACTACTAACCTGAGTGATAAATACTCACTAAATCCTGGAATCCAGCAACCATGGAGGAACTCCTCAAGCCTCACAGATGATGTACACGGACATCAGAAATCTGTGGCTCTGTCAAAGCTTTATACAAAATCCAAGGCATGAACATAAAGCTGCTTTAAGTAAGATGTTAGAAGCAAAATTAGAATTCATGCATATCATTTAATTGTGCAGACATTTTAGGCTAATTAATGTTAGTCCAAGCTGCAATCATGTGTCTTGTGTTTTCAGCATTCCGTTTATCTTTCCATCTTTTGGTTATGGCCTCTGGCTTCTAGCACCTCCCTAATTCTTCTGTCTGGTTGATGCCAGACTGGTACGAGAAGATGTGGGAAGCTCTTGACCTGACCCTGGCCTTTCCTTCTTTATCCTTTGCTATTTCCTGTCTCCTGTTTTCTCTGCAGGAGTAAATCTTGTTCACACATCCCCAGAAGTGGGAGCCTTGGGTTGGAAGGAATGTGGAACCAGGGAGAATAAGAAGGAACACAACCCACTCTACATTGAAACAGAAGTTAACTTCACTAGAAATTGTTGCTGTGAGAAGTAACTTGCATGCCCAGGCTGTGAGCCCGGAGCCAGTGTGATCTCCTGCAAAGAGCAGAGGCCTGAGGTCAGACAGAGCTGGTGGACGTCCCAGCACACCACTTCCTGTGAGCCAGGAGAGTCGGGCAAACTTACAGAACTTCTAAGTCTTCCACACCCATAAAATGGAGGTGACACCCATCTCTCAGGCACTCTGAAATGGTTTTCAAAAGCCATTTAGGTAAAGGGCACCAATAAAGGAAGAGTAGCTGCCTTTACAGCATTTCCTAATTTATAATGTCCTTTTGCCTACAAGATTTCACATCCTACTAACCTTCAGGAAATGCAAGTCTGCCATTTTTGACTAAAGCAGAGCCCCAAAGTTCTCCTGATTACAAGATGCCAACCATGTCTTGCCATGACATCTCTCTTTTGCCAACTCTGATCTATTGGCAGTAGAAATCTAGCTGCAGTGATAAGTCGAGTCAGGAGGTCCTGTCTGGGCTCAGCGGGCACGTCCCAGGTACTGTGATTACTCTGGTGTCTGGCGAGGGTGCAGGGCACAGGAGTGCTGTAAGGACTGCACACAGCCGCCAACCCTACTCCAGCCCAGTCTCTTCATGGACAGCAGCAAAGTGTCACGTCTGTTTCTAAGGCCTCAAGATAAGCTGGAGACAGTTTTGCAGGGAGTCCTTTCAGTTCAAAGATAAATATGCTTGTTCTCCAATTCATTCCAGGAATCTCTGACACATGGCCATCTGTTTGTCTGTTTTTGAGTTCATAGGCAAAAAAAAACAACAAACCCAAAAGCAAACCTGTTTATTTGCATAAGGCCCACCTCAAATACAAAAGGCCATTCAGAGGTATCATTAGAACACTGACTCCTAGTGTGAGACAGCCAGCTGGTCTGTGATAGAGCCTTAACTTGAGCCTGGTGCATCAAGTGATTAACTGAACCGCTCTGTAGAGCTCGTGAACTCATGGGCCATGAGGGCTCAGGCAGCACACGTAAGTAAGTACGTGAATGGCAACTGGAAGACAATAGGGGTGGGAGGGGTGGGGAGACGGGTAAAACAAACTGCACAGGCTAAGCTGCAGGCATTCAAACTGAACTGCTTTCCGCAACTTTGTCCCAAAATGCCATTCACATCCTTTTAAGTATTTTGACGCATTCCTTTTCTAAATGCAGAGCCTTAAAATGGTTCTCTGAATTGGGGCAGAAATAAAGTAAAAGATACAGTATAAGCGTCCTAAAGAAGGAATAAACAAAGACTTGTGAGGGCTAGAGGTGTGAAAGCAAACCCAGTCTGGGGAAGCTTTCAGGGGGAGGTGGCCTGTGAGCTGGGAGGGATGAAATGCTTTCATTAAGTAAAAGAAGAGAAAAGCCTCTCCAGATCAGGGAAACAGAAATGGGCAAAGAAGAAGAAAGCTTGGCTATTTGGGAAAAACAACAGTCCCATTGTGTTGGAGAACAGGATACAAAATTCTGGACTTAGAGGAAAAAGTATAAAAAATCATCTGCAGCCAAATGGTCAAGGCCCTTGACTGCCAAGCTAAGGAGTTTGGCCTTTACTGGCTGGAGCTGGAAGGTGAACTTTAAAAGGCCTCATTCGAGAATGGGTTTTCTAGGAGACAGATCTCGTATGTTGATCTCACAGATTCTTCCTAAAGCATAATTTTTCCTAGAGAGCTTACATCTAAAAAACACATCATTATTCTTAGCATATGCGTTTAAAAGTAAACCTAGTCACCATGAACATACATGAGAAAAGGGGCATAAAAACGAGCAGCGAATCCAGCAAACGAGACCATCTGTTTCTGGGGCTCTGAGAAGAGATGAGCGCAAGCAAAAAAAGGCTGAAAATCATATTTTCCACTGTAAGCTTCCACCAATGACTGCTTATAAGTTTATTTGTCTGGAATTTTCAATAAAATACACCATCTACAGGCCATCACAAAACACTGTCATCTGCTAGATTGTAAATGGAAAAAATGAGAAAGGAGAAAAGAGGAAGGCAGGAGGGAGGACAAGGCTATGCAGCTTGTCAGGAAATGTAAATCAAATGTTGACCTTTTAAAAGTAATAATGAAGAAAAAGAAAAACCATTCATCTCTCTTGAACTTTCATGAGAAGGTGATGGAAGATAAAAAAACAAGTAGAATTTGGAGGCAAAGTCTACCTTAGAATATCAGCTGTCTCCCTTTACAATATATTCTCGTGATGAGAAAAATTTGCTTATCTCATGTAGGGTGATAATATTTATTACTTTAATGGTTGTGAAGAATAAAAGCATTGCATAAGACCATGTCTGACCTTTATCGAGTTCTTTCCTTCCTTCGGAAAGGAGGGGTATCCCTGCCACATTGTGCTGGTGTGGCCCTGGGCCTTATACCAACTCCTCAGCTGCTTACCGCCCCGCAGCCACGAAGGGAGTCTGAACATTGGTGAGGTCAGCTTGAGGCTTCACGCACGGGGAGGGAGGCAGGGGAGGCAGATAACCCCGAAGGCCAGATAACAATAATCCTTATGTTTCACTGTGGTATGCATCGAGTGAATTCTCGGGGGAATGCATTCCCGTACCCACTTTTCTTTAGATTAATATTAAAATTAGTTGACACCATATGAGGTCAAGGGGGAAAGACACAGAATGGTTGGTACAGGGAAAAACATTTAGAGATTTAAATGTCCTAAAGAAAAGTACAATGAGGATAATCAGCTGCAGATTTGTTCATTTGTCCACAAATATTTATTGAACACCCATTTGGGCCCAAATACCATGTAGGCTGTAGGGATACATCTCTTAACAAAACAAACAAAAATCTGTGCCCTCATGAAACGTACTTACTAGTGCAGAGAGACAGACAGCCAGTAAACACAATTTCAATGCTACAGCATACTAGAAGTTTGTTAGAGGCAGACTACGCAGATTATAATCTAAATACATAAATAGCCCTGACTTCTGTAGCTCACTGGATTGGGCATCCTCCTGCAAACTGAAAGGTCCCCAGTTTGATTCCCAGTCAGGGCACATGCCTGGGTTGCAGGCCAGGTCCTTGGTCCCTGGTTTGGGGCATGCGAGACACAACCAATTGATGTTTCTCTCCCTCTCTTCCTCCCTCACTTCCCCTCTTTCTAAAAGTAAATAAATAAAATCTTTAAAAAACTAAATATATACATAAATAGAAAAAAAGAAGGTGTAAACTTCTAGGTAAAGTCCTGTTACAGTGAACACAGTTATTCTTGGGGCTGCTCATGACAAATAAAGGGCGGAGATTTGGGGGGAAAGAAGCAACGGGGAAGCTGCACACTGCAAACTAATATGAACAGTGTGATTGTGAGAGAGACCAAGGAGAGAGGTATGCACGTGGACCAGAATCTCTCGATAAGTCTGTAAGACTTAGGACACAAACTGGGTGAGGCACATGTTCCAGAAGCAGGATGAAAAGGGCAATTCCTTTTCCTGCTTTTTTATCATTTCTTACATTTATCAAACTATAAATGGGTTTTAACTTGCTTATGTTTTATAACTGCCAAATTAAAAATAAAAATAGAGCTAAGGAGGGATGAGGTAGTTGTATACGTACTCACATAGAAGTCAGTTTGTGATAAATAAAGAGCAAAATCTAGGTCACAGGGCTTTGCATCCTGTGATCCTATGTATGTGAAATACATAGACTTTTTAAAATGTCACCTAGTGATAGGCAGCTGAGAGAGCTATCCCACCAAAGTCTCAGGGAACCACCTGGGAGTTCTGTCCCTTGCTCACCCCCCACACACAGCATCACGAAGTAACGCTTCTGTCTCAGAGCAGCCTTCCAAATATATCCCCTTCTTTCCATTCCACTGTCCTGGGGCACTTCTCACTTGGACCACTGCATAAGGCTGCTTACTGGTCTCAGTCTACACTCCACAGGCTAGATTTACTTGTCAAAACACAAACCTGAACATGTCACTATGTTGATTCTCCAACGACAGCGGGATCAGGTCCAGTCTTGGCATGGCTTCCAAGACTCCTTCAAATCCGGACTCACCCACCTCTGGTGGACAGTGATTCCTGCCTAACATCCATTGCCCCCTTTCCTCTTTACCACCCCAATTTTGTTCAATTAATGAGCAAAGAAACGTGATCCCAGGCTTTATCCCAAGGATTCTCAGGAGTTGGCACATAGTAGGCAGTCCATTCTTAAAAACTAAATTAGTGAATGGTATGAATTAGTCATGTTTACACCATTCCTCTTCCCAAGTGATTAGTCTACAAGTCAGCATGTGACCCCGTCATGGCCAATGAGATACTAGAAGAGTGTGCTCCACCCCTCCTGCTTGGAACACACTTGTACAAGGAGCTACAGCATCTTTTAGGAACCATAAGTCCACAAACCACAAGGCCAAAATCAGCCTGCTAAAGATGGCAGAGTGTGATGAGATGAAAGCTTGCGTGGCTGATGATACAGATTCAGCCTCCTGAACCGCTTCCCTCTAAATCCCGAGATAAAAGTCTGTGACACTAATGATGTAGATACAGCCATTCTGAAACTGCTCACTCTCAAATCCTTATTAAACGAGATGTCAAACTATCGTTATTGCCTCAACTGGACTTTAATGTGCCTAAGAGTCCCTTGGAAATTCTTCCAAAAAGAAAACTCTGACTCAGAGAGCCTGAGGCGGAGCCCAAGACTCTACCTTAATCACAGGCTCCCAGGTGACCTGGCTCCCAGGGACTGCACGCTGAGGAACGAGGACATAAGCCACTAGGAATTGGGCATTCTATTACTTCTGCCCTTACTGGCCACTGCCCCTCCCCACAAACCACGGGAACCACACGAACCTCCCAAACTTCTCACTGTATACACCCTCCTGGGTGGGGCGCATGCCCACCGCTCCCTGGAAGGAGCTTCTGTCGATCTCACCACTATTCCACACACCGGCGCCGTCACTGTCTTCCCTCCTCAACCGTATTTGCACTTACTTCCAAATATGTTTCTCTACTGTCTTTTATTCAAGTCACTATTAAACAACTATGGTGATGTGTTTAATAGGCAAAATGATTTTGAAAGACCTCAAACTTAATTGCAAAATTGTTGAATTCTGTTCCAGCCATGGGAGAATTAACAGCTGCCTCAACAGTGTTCTGTTGGCAGTAGTGACACACACGTGCCTCTCCCTGATTAAGCCTTAATTGCACATGACACTTTGATACCTTTTTAAATGAATTCTGTTATTAATATGTAGCAACCAAAAACTGAGTTCAGAAGAATTATTCATGATCACTCCCATATTAAAAACCCCTTCCCTCTCTTATCCATCCAAGAACTCCTACCTGATTCTATCTCATTTATTAACAACATGCTTTTCATACCACACTGTATTCCCCGTAATTTTCCAATATTATGACAAAGTCTAACATTTACACTTTTCAGTGCCAACTTGCCGGAAGGGGCATCAGATACTGGATTTGAGCGCCAGATATGTCCGAGTGCCAGAGCGGGGAGGGATGGAGGAGAACTGTGTGGCTGACCTGGAGCTGTTACAGACCTCGAACGTCAATCAGCACATGCTGATGGCTGTAACCCATCACCCACACGTGCTGACTTGCTGTGACTTCCACTGAAAATTAGCCCGGTTTATCTGCAGCCCCACTCAACTGAAAACCATCACATTTGTGCTAACAACAAGGACTTCAGGGACTGAACACCTGGGGCTCCAGAGACGGAGGTTGTAATTCAAATCTTTCCAATGACTTTGTACAAGAATACCAGTTTCCCACAAACTCAAAGAACTTTTAAGTCACATGCTGTAAGAGTAAAACCTAAAGCTACCCTGTAACATTCACAACTGACTGAGTGAAGAACACAACAGAAAACTCAGAGAACAGTATGAAGTCATGGTGTAAAAAAACTCAGGGCCACTAGCGTGGACTGGTGTGAGCTGGACCACAGGCTTGGTGACAGTCTCGGCCTTGCCAGCCCTGGCAGCCCGTGGCTGCTTTCCAGGTAGAGTTTCCCCAGCTTCTCCTTCATCCCTTTCCAAGGTCTCTTACAGTAATGATGAGCAATGTGGGGAAATGATGAGCAAAGCCAGGGGAAGACTTATTCATAGCCTGAGGACTCTTAGGTCTAAAGTATCGATTTGTGTACCCACAGAGCAGGGGGCACGGTGAAGAGCATGTCCATTATCAACTGGATTTCATGGGAACACTCCACAAGCTAAAGCTCTTACTTAGCTTAATGACCTACTCCTCTGGGCAAACACCGTGACCTCCTTCTAGATCTTGAGTTTCATTCTCCTGGACAAACACTATAGCAACTTTACAGATCCCAGGTGTCTTACTGAACAGATACTGGGATTGCTATCAAATGTTTGTTCTTTTTGAAGTTTGCTAATTTATGACCATAATGTCTACTTTTCCATTTTGTCAAGTGTCACCTTATCTTGGCTTCCTTAGCTGAATGTCATTACTCCAGTGCTGATCACATAAGATAAATCTTGCAGGAGGTCTTAGGTATATTCAGTATAAAAAAGCCTGTCCTCTTGACAGATGAAGGAATGAAATGGTCGTTGGTCCCCATCCTCTAGCTGGAGATTACTTTTCCCTTCCTTCCTATAATGCAGTCCTTATAACAGCAGGGGTTTGTCTACAAATTTTGAAACTTTTTTTTTACTTTTAATTATGGAAATTTTCAAATAGAAAAGTAGAGAAAATATTATAATGAACTCCCAGGTTCCATTGCCTGACTTCAACCATTGTTACCTCAAGACCAATCTTATTCCCAGTCAGGGCACATGCCTGGGTTGCAGGACAGTTCCCAGCAGGGGACGCACGAGAGGCAACCATACATTGATATTTCTCTCCCTCTCTCCTTCCCTTCCTCTCTAAAGATAAATAAATAAAATCTTAAAAAAATTTTAAAAAAGACCAATCTTGTTTCATTTACATCCACACTCACCTCTCTCCCACAAATTATTTTAAAGATGATCCTCAACATATTATTTCACTTATAAATACTTTAGTATATAGCTCTAAAAGATCTGAACTCTTTGTACTTTGTGCTGTTTAACTGAAAGACAATAGATTTGCAAATCAAGGCCCAAACTGGGGGAAAACATAGAGTATTGGTCAGCCATTTATATTTCTCACTTACAGTAACAAAATCCATCAATCCATTATGAAGTTTTCCTGCAGAGAGGGCGTTAAGCCACTTCTCCACAAATGGAGGAAAACGTCATTAATGATGCAGAAGTTTCCATGTTTTATAATATCGACACGCACTGATGTGACCTCTCAATGTCATCGACCCATCATAATATTGTATTAAATAGCATTGTCCTGCTCTGGCTGGTGTAGCTCAGTGGATTGAGCACAGGCCTATGAACCAAAGGATCGCAGTTCGATTCCCAGTCAGGGCACATGCCTGGGTTGCAGGCCAGTTTCTGGCAGGGGACGCATGAAAGGCAATCACACATTGATATTTCTCTCCCTCTCTCCTCCCCTTCCCCTCTAAAGATAAAATAAATCTTTTAAAAAAATAGCATTGTCCTGCTTTCTCAACTTGGTCCCCCTCAAAACAGGCCCCGAGAAAAGGAATCAGGGACTGGCAGTTTGTCTGGTTAGAGATCCCAGGAAGCTCAAGTGAGGAGGGTATGCCGACAATAATATAGGAAAGTAAGAAAAGCCAGGACGGGTGTGGCAATAAAAGCACCACCAACTGGGGTTCAACTGCCCTGGGCAATCTTCTGAGGAATTGCAAAGAATAGGGGTCAGCAAACCACAGCTGGCAGGTCAAATCCAACCCACCACCTCTTTTTGTAAATAAAGATTTATTGGCACACAGCCAGGCTCACTCTTTCAGCTGAACAGTTGCGACAGACTGTATGGCCTGTGAAGTTGAAAATATTCACTATCTGGACCTTAAGAGAAAAGGCTGCCGAATCCTGATGTAGAACATCTGGAAGGAAAGAGGGAAGCTGAGTATTTATTTACCTCATTAGCTTAGGGTTGCCCTGGGATCATTGGATTCTTGGCACTGCCATGCTGTCCAACCGGCAGTCTGAGCGAAAGCCCTGTGGCTACTGAGCAAGCTTCCAGCCGAAGGGCACAGAGGCATGATGGTTAAAACGAGAAGTTGTCTGCCCACAGCTGCGGGGAACTCAGAGGCAGGTCAGGGAGCCAGCCAGGCACCACCAGCATGGGCTACACACAATTTGTCTGGACCTGAGAAGCCTCTTACATAAAAGAAATAATAACCGCGTTTAGCACAGAGGTTAGTGTAAAAATTAAATTGGAAAACACCTGCCAACCTCGTAGGATGTGCCAAGTAGATAGGGAGTGCTCGATAAATGTTGCCAGTTATTATGCAAATGACTTTCCTAAACACTAGTTTTAGGAAACAGAATTATTGCTACCCATAACCTAAGTCTAACTTCTTTACTTTGGAGTAAAACATTTCAAGAGTCCCCACATATCTCATTAAATCCAAAATAAACCAGAAGGCCTGCAAATAAATTCAGAGCCTTCTGCTTGCCTGGCGTTTGTGCCTGTGATTGATACCTGCCTCTCTCTCTACCAGTTAATAACCATTGGTTTAAACAAAACTGACTGAGAAGAGCAGCACTATTCACGATAGCCAAAAAGGAGAAACAACCCAAGTCTCCATCAACTGATGGCTAGATAAACAAAATGAGGTATATGCATGCAATGAGTATCATTCAGCCGTAAGATGGAACAGAGGTTGGATACATGTGACAACATGGATGGACCTGAAAACTTTATAGCAAGTGAAAGAAGCCAGACACAAAAGGCCACATATTATATTTTTCCATTTATATGATATGTCCAAAAGAGGCAAATCTATAGAGACAAAAAAAAACACATGCCTGGTTTTCTTGGGCTTAGGGGCTGAGCAGGAAGAGGGGAGGATGGAGAGTGACAGCTGATAGATGCCACGTTTCTTTTGGGGGGGCGCGCCAACGGTTACAGAATTAGATTGTGGTGATGGTTGCACAGTCCTGTGAACATACTCAAAACCACTGAATTGTGTGGGCTTTAAATGGGTGGATTTTGTAACGTATGAATTAAAAACTGAAAGAGAAAAGGCAAGTTCCTATGCTTAAAGAATGACCACAAAACATTCTCAGTGGATGCCCTCCCCCGCCTGCTGTTCTCTGTTCCGTACTGGCTGCCTCCTTGGCATGGGGACCGTTATAACCCTCTTTTGGGGCTGGCTCATTCTTTGAGCTCTGTCTCCACACTTGTTTTCCTACCGTGGGGTTCAGATCCTAGAGTCAGGCTGCATTCTCATCATACCAACTGGGCGACATTGGACAAGTTACATAACCTCTCTGGGCTTGTCTCCTCCTCTGGGAACTGGATGATAACAGTGCCTACCTCGTATTATTGTCAGTACTATTATTAATTAACATTTATTGAGCATTTACTGTCTAACCAGCCCTGTTCTCTTTTTTGGAGGTTTTTTTGTTGTTGTTTAGCTCTTTCTTACAGTAAACAGTACATATTTAAAGTGTACAGTTTGATGTGCTTTGACATATGCACATATCTGGAAAATCAATACAACTTACCCCAAATTTTCATAGCCCCCAAAATTCCTGTGCCGCTTTGCAAAGCACCCCTCCCTCTACCCATCACCAAGCAACCACAGGTCTACCTTCTTCATTACAGATCAGTTTGCGCTTTCTGCAGTTCTACGTGAGTGGAATTATACAACATGTCCTCTTTTTCTTGGGAAGGGGTGCCATTTCATTCAGGCCAATGACTTTGAGATTGTCCACACTGCTGTGTGCAATGCACTCTTTTTATTGAGGACTGGCATTCTAATTTGCCACCTAGAGATGGACACCTGGGTTGGTTTCAGTTCCTGGGCTGTTTTCCATTTTTGGCTATTACGTATAAAGTTGCTGGGAGCATTGGTCTATAAGACTCATGTAGACATGTATTTTCTTTTTTTATTTTTAATTTAATTAATTTATTTATTTTTAAAGAGAGAGGAAGGGAGGGAGAAAGAGAGGGAGAGAAACATCAATGTGTGATTGCCTCTCACATGTCCCCAACTGGGAACCCTGTCCCCAACTGGGGACCCGGCCACCAACCCAGGCATGTCAGGGAATCAAACGGGTGACCTTTTGATTCTCAGGCTGGCACTCAATCCACTGAGACACACCAGCCAGGGCTATACATGTATTTTCATTTCCATGTAGAATCCCATGGCTATAGAGCCTAGTAGAGCACCTGGCTCGTGGCCCTTGGGCTGAAAAGTCAACCAGCCTCAACATTGCCATGACTGCCACTCCAACACACCCTCTGCAGACACCGCTGGTCCCTACCGCTCCTGCCAGGACTCCACTTCTGGTCCCACCAGCCATCACAACTCAGCTTCCTCTTCCTGCAGCTGACACCTCCAAAACCTTTCCTTGGGCCACTGCTGACCTTTCAATGCCCCAGTCACGGTCTAGTCTCTCCTTGGGACACGACAGAAGTGTTCACTTCCTGCTCAGACAAAGCAAGGGTGTTGTTTTAACAGATTCGGATGATACCAGGTCTTCCAACATTCTCAGCCTACTGAGAATGGTTCGTGTAACAGTGAAGACACCAAGGCAAGAGCAAATGAAATTCAAATCAGAACGTTGAAGTGTATTGCTTTCATCTCATTTTAAATGTTGCCACTTTAACTGCCACCTTCTGTCACATTCATTATACATTTGCTATAATTACATGTAAAATAATATTTTTAATGAAGACCCTTCTCTGTTATCAACACTCAAAAATGTCCACATATTTTCAAATGAATCACAGCTGACTTTTATTTTGGCTGTGATTCCAAAATGGAATTGTCTCAATTAATCCACATTTTAAATTTTCAACCCATATCTGTTCATTGATTCTCTCAAAAAGGCCTAAACTGCATCCCATTCCATGAGTACAAAACAGAACTGCTACCAATTTAGGTACAAGTATGGCTTTGATTTCAGACATACTGGTTTTGTGTAGAAATTCTGGGTGTCACATCTTAGTCTTATTGAATCTGCTCCCTTCTGTGTAGAAATACGGGGGACTGGTTATATGGTAAAGAAGAACACATCCGTCCAAAAACTACAAATGCAATGTCTTTCACCAACATTTAACGTGGGCACAGGACAATGCAGAGCAAAGCAGACCGAAATGAAGTGCTGGCTTTCGCTTTTGGCTCTCGAGAAGCCACACTGGATTCCAGGTGAAGGCCTTATTTTGAGGCCAGTCTGAGTGACCTGTTTGGGTCAGCCTCGTAGCAACCTCAGATGCATTTATCCAACTGCACTTAAGTATATTGTTCAGCTTACAACTTTAACATATGGTTTTTCATATATTTCTTATAAATAAGACTTTTAACAACTAGTTCTACTTTGTTAAAATTCAAATCGCTTGTATGAGCAACAACTCAGCTGTTCTTCATGCAGAACCATCTCCAATCAAAAAGCATTGCACTTGCACTGCCCAACCACTGTGGGGCGCCTGAGCGCTGCTTCCTGGGCCCTACAGACCAGCCCAAGGCCAAGACAAGGAAAATCAATAGCTACACACCCAGAATAACTTCCCTGGTCAGTTAAGGATGAGCTCCTACCAGAACCTTACTTTTTAAAAATCTCAGCAAAATATTATTTCAGATAATTTTGGTGTTTTTTTCTTTTAAAGAACAGAATTCTCAAGCAGGAAGCTGTCCCCTCGGCAACTCAAATCACTCAGGGCAAAGGTAGAGTGAGTACCTTCCCTCCCACAGAACCCAGTTGTGCCCACCCATCACAATGACATGCCATGACATGGTCTTGGGACTCCAAGAAGCCACTTAATTGCCAAGTAAAAGGTATGAGACAACAAACTTTGTATGTACATCTAAGTACTCAGTAACACCGATGAAGTCCAGCCCTGTGCAGTTTAAGAAACAATTCACACCCAAAAAAGTGTTCTGAAAGAGCGTGTAAAAACATATTTCCAGCTGAAAACAGTGGTTATTGCTTGGGGTGGAATAGGGATTGGGAGGTAAGGGGTGGGCTTACATTTTATATCTGACAAATTTCTTAACTTGTTGTGTTTTCAAAAGTGAGCATTTATGATCAAGTATTTTAAATGAGAAAATACTTTCCTTGGCTCTGAATATTTTTGTCTGGTCCTCCCATAGTGGCACTTAGAGTTTTTAGGCTGCCCAGCCTAAATGACCATTTTGTTTAAAGAGATAAAAAAGGTGGCAGCATGGTCCCCTCTGCTGGTGGGGACAAATGTTCACTCTCTTCCACCTTCTGGCAGCTAGTGGGCAGGCTAGCGACCTTGGTTCAGCCAGTCAGGGATTCCTGTCTGGGATTTTGAATCTTGGAGGAGTAAGTCAGGTCACAGGGTCAGTGAGCCCTGCCCCACAACGAGGACAGTGGTGCTAGAGTCCAGTGGTGCCACAGCTAATGACAGTGGTAGCGGTGCCAGCGGCAGTGTCCTTAGCAAGGTATCCCTGTGATGCAACCTTGGCCATGGTCCCAGCTGCCCTTGGTCACTGTTCATTTGCAAGGCTTGATTCTTTGCTCTTTACATTGACTCTGTGAACTATCCAATATCCTTCCAATAAATCCTTCTTTCTGCTTATGACAGCCAGGGTTGGTTCTAGCAGCCAAAAGCTGTGACCCACAACCTGTTTATTCATTCACTCAGTAAAGTGTTCATAAAGGGCCTGACAGTCACTGCACTGTTCCAGGCACGAGGATTCTGCAATGAACAAAAAAATCCGTTCCTCTAGAAGCTTATATTATAATGGATCTCACTTTTTCCTTGACCCTATCTTTCCTATCTTCATCATATATATATATTAATAATATATATATTACTTTGTCAAAAATCTGTTTTATTTTGACACTATCTTTCTAGCTGAAAGTGAAGCTCGTCTTTCTCAGCTTCCCTTGACATTAGGGAAGCAAGGACCTTCTCATGTCATTGGCCTTGCTCTTGAGTTCAGGCCAAACCCTACTGTTTGACACCATATATAGTCATGCGTCATCATTCCATAAATACTGCCTAGCAGCTAGACTATGTGAGGCACTCTGCTAGGAGCTGGAAACATAATATTAAACTAGCCACTGCCCTCAAAGAGATTTCAGCACAGCAGCAAAACAGAGAAGAGACACTTAAGTAAGCTCTAAAGGGCAGCCTGGGCCATAGAAGAGGAAGCATGGTGCCACAAACCACACAACACGAACACTTGGGTCAGGAAGGAGCCAGAGAGAGCTGCTTGGGGGAAGTGAGGTTTAAACTGACATCTGAGAGGTGGGTTAAAGTTAGTTGCTGAATTATCCATGATAGTCTAGACATGGCAACAACCTAAGTGCCCTTCGATGGGCGATTGGATAAAGATGTGGTACACATATACAATGGGCTGCTCCTCAGCCATCAGAAAGGATGAATTACTACCACTTGCAATAACATGGATGGATCTTGAGGGTATCATGCTGAGTGGCATAAGTCAAGTGGACAAGGACAAGAACAAGAACCATATGATCCACTCATATGTGGGATATAAAACAGAAAGCAACAGATGAACAAACAAAATGAACAGACTTACAGACACAGACAACAGAAGGGTGGTTTACCAGAGAGGAAGCGGGTTGAGGGGAAGTTGAAGAGGGTAAAGGGGGTCAAATATACGGAGACAAAGGGAGACTAGACTTCGAGTGGTGAGCACACGATGCAATATACAGATGATGTAGTGTAGAAGTGTATGCTTGACTTATATAATCTTATTAACCAATGTCACCCCAATAAATTTAGTTCTTTTAAAGAAATGTTAGCCAGCTGAAGAGGATATAGAGCCTAACAGTTAGAAGGAACAACACATACAATATTCTAGAAGTAAGAGAAAGCAACAGCATGTTAGAATGAATGGAAGGGGGTCAGTATGGTGGGGGCATGAAACATCAACTATTTGAGGGGTAGGGTAACAACTGAGGGGAGAGAGAATGGAGAGAAAAATGGAGAATCTCATTAGCATTCCACAGCTTTATTCTCAGAAACATCAGAAGCCATGCAAGAGCTTAAGCAGAGATGGCAACAGGTTCTGCAAACCTCAGAGCTGCAAACCAGAAAGATCACTCTGGACGCCAGCTGGAATGAGTTGGCAAGGGGAGATATGGAGGCACCGAGGTTGTTTGAAAGTTCACCAAAGTAGTCCAGGATAGCAAGATGATCTGAATTTACAGCGGTAGGAGAGATGAAAAGAAGAAGAAATATTTACCAGACATTTACTCAGTACAGTCAAGAGAACTTTCTGATTAATGGTTGGATATGGGGTGAAGAAGGAGAAAGAGAAGTCAAAGATAACACCGAGGTGTCTGGTTTGGGTAACCAGGCGGGCTGTGAGCCTTTAATAAAAAAAATGCTGAAAAGGAAGAGACTTCAGTTTGGTCCTGCACAATTTAAAGCAACCAAGGAAAACAGCCTGATTGGCATCTGCATAGATGGCCCAGGATTTCAGTGCAGTGATCTGAGCTAGAGGACTGGACCTAGCATTGTAAGGACAGCCACCGAGGCACAGGACTACTGAGACACCCCTGGGGTTGGAACAATCATGGGGTAAACTGTGTTATTGTTACAAAGATTCACTACCCTATCCTGGGGAAGGAAAGGATTCCATTTGCCACACTATTGGTGACAGGCTTGGCTACAAGACTTGTTTTGACTAATGAAATGTGAATAGAAATGACATATGTCACCTCCCTTCTGTGCAGAAGCTTTAAGCTCAGGTCAAGTTTCTCCACAATCTCTTTGCCATCTGCTGTGACAAGCAGCAGCATTCCAGAGATTGCTCAGTCAGCCTGGGTCTCAGAATAAAGATTATAAGCAACTGAGTGGAAGCCAATTCATAATGAACACATAGCTAGAGCAAGAAATAACTGTTTATTGTTATAAGCCTTTGAGATTTGGGAGTCATTTGTTACTGCAGCAAAACCAAGCCTACTCTGACTCAGGTGGGAAGAGAAGCCCGTCTGGGACAGAACCCTGGGGAAAAGCAAGGTTTAAGGGTCAGCAGATAAAGTGGCACCTGCAAAGAAAGCCTGCTCCAGCCCCAGCCTGATTCACGAAGTCTCTATACATTAGCCTTTGTGGGACTCCTCTCTGCAGGCTGCCTCAGGTTCCCATGAGAGCTGGAAAAAAAGTCAACTCTTTTTCTCCTTATGCTCACTGTGCTCCCTTTCCTTTGGTCAGAAGCCACTGCATTCACTTTCAGACCTCGAGGCACAAATTCTGCACCAGGAACAATAGGGACAGATGACAGTTGAAGCCACACAACTTCATCCCCTACATCCTCCAATCGGTCCTTGCCTTGGTCTGGCCTGTGACTTACTCTCTTCACTCCCTCTAGGTCTCAACCAATTCCTTGGATTCATTGCTGGATAACCTTGGTCTAGGTCTTGGAACCCCCAGGTGCCTGGGCTGTCTGTGCAGCCTGAGTACATTTGGCTCAGGCACAGCCGCCTCTGGGACAGCCTGCACCTGTGGTACCCAGGCCCTTTCCGACTCATCTGAGCTTCTGGCCATAGCTCCTGGCTATGTCCCAAACAACAGCTGCAGTCTGGATCCCCCTCCATCTGGTGCCTCTTCCTTAACACTCGTGCCCCCACCCCCACCCCCAGCCTCAGAATTCAGACTGTGATACCCTGGATGCCTGAGGCCAAAACTTTTCATCCACCAGCTTCCTCCCAGCCAATCTAGAGGGTCACTGCTTCACCCAGTAGAAACTGACACATGTCAGTGTCATCACTTACACAGAACACATGCAGCCAAGGTGGCTTCTGCTCACCGTCACCCGGGACAAGGCTATTCAACAGGCTGCCTGGCTCCCCCACTTCACAGGCCCCTGAGGCTTTTCCCCTCCCACCACGGATCAGTCCTGAGACTGTCACCCTCTGTTTAAAAGCCCTCTTCTCCCAACATGCCACTTCCCTTGATTTAGGCCCAGTCTCCAAGCCAGAGGTGACACTTCCCTTGGTTTGGGCCCAGTCCCCAGACCAGAGGCGTCCAGCCACTGCGATGATTACGCCCAGCGTGGAGGTCGAGACAGTGAAGCACACCTGTCTTTCCTTCAGTTTACTCTCTCACATCTTGTGTATATGGTTCACAATATTAGCTATTGTACTAACATTTATCAAAAGGGTATTAGGTGGCAGATAATTTGTTAAATACATATATTATCTATTTTGTTTCTCATAGTCAGACTAAGACTAGTAGTATTTTCCTCATTTGACAAGTGGTAAAACTTAGATTTTAAAAGTTCACATAATTACCTGAGGAAATACAGCCAGTACCAGCAGGGTTATAGGTTTCCCTGACTCCAGAGCCCTTATATTCTATTATTCTGCCATATATATATATATATATACACACACATACACATATATATTTGTATTGACATATATGTGTATGTATATGTAGATAAATGTGTGTGCATATATATGTGTATATATAGATGTGTGTATGTATATGTGTCTGTTAGTATATGTGGATATATGTACGTGTGTGTACAACTATTAGGTGCAAAAATTTTCTGATCTCAGGTTAGAAAGTAGGCAATATATCATGTTTTAACCACCGGGTATCATACCTAATACAATACAATATCCCAATGGAAGTTTTAAAATGCTTATTCATAATTTTTAAGTTTATTAAATAAACGTTTAAAATTATATTTTATGTGGAAGTCACTTAGAAAATGCTCTGTGCGGGCAGGAGGCCAGGAGCCCGGCCCCGTCCCGCTGCGGCCTGCCCTCCTGCACACGCCTGCTCGGCATCTACTCTCCTCTCTGCAAAGCGAACGAGTTTGGCTTGCTGTCCCCTCAGGGCTGCTCCTGCTCAGAAATGCCACAACTCAGAAGCCCTAAAATGTCAAAAGTCAAATCCCTCTTAAAATAATAGCTTATATTTAAAGTAGATTAACGCTTACTCCTAAGGGTTACTAACATCGACAGTTTTGATTTTCTAGTACCTGCTCCCATCCTGTAAGGCCTTGTAAAATTATTTTCCCAACTATCAATGAGAAAAATAAAAGCCCACTTTATATGACCTCCAGTCTAATGAACGCATTAAAACGGAACAATTATAAGACATTACTGGGTAATTTCTAGCTTCACGCCTCAGTTAAAAGCTCAGAAACGGGAAAGACTGTGCATTCCCTCACATTCTGCGGGTTGGACAGAGCACCAGGAAAGGAATCGGTGATGGAGAACTGACAGAGCTACTTCAGTAAAGGGCAGACCTCAGAGCCGGGGCTCAACACATGCTTCAGAAAGGACTGGGAGTTAGGTTTCAGAGATCTCCCTAGCATTCAGACTGTTTACTCTGGCAAAAGCCCTGGAACGCAGTGTTTAGCTGCCACTGGGGAAAAAACAATGACAGATGATTTTAAGATTTTCTCAGATGATTCCAAATTTGTTAGTCAAAATCCTACTGACTGATGCAGAAAAATGGGGACAGATGCAGGGATTTGAGATCTGATTCATGATTTCCAAATGTACAATATGTCTCGATCCTGTTCAGTTACCAACATGAGGGCAAAATGAATTAGATGTGAGGCACAAGGAAGAGCAAAATGTTTTCTCCATTGCGAGACAAATTTGCAAAATGTCTGGTGTGGATAAGTTTGAATAGACAGGAATGAGGAGCAGGGGGAAAGGTTAGGGGATGGTAGGGAGAACAACACTTCATTCTCAGGAATTTTTGTGATGATCGGAATTAAAACATATAAGCGACAAATGGTTCGTGCTATGTAGGCACATAAGAAATGATAATAGTCATCATTATTCTTATGAAAGTCTGCTATCAAAAAGTCTCCTAATCCATTTTTCTCCATATGAAAGGAAGAGTATGGAAAGCATAATCCAGCATGATTTTCTCTGCTTTCCTTAAAGTCCGCATCTTGGAAACATGCCTAATTCTTCACCTTTTCATTACTTTACAGTTTTAAGTAATTATTTATTATTTTAATATCTTGCAAATACTTCTTTAGGAAAACAAAAATATAGGCAGTACTTATTTCATTCAATATAAAATCTTCAGTTGACTGAAGCAGATTTGCTTAAAAGCATTACTTGTCTTTCTAGAAAACTGTAACTACAGAACTTGGCATGTTAAGGAAAAGTTAGATAATTTAATAGTTTGTCCTATCTGTAAAACTTTTAATTATTCCAAATCTCTATCTAGTTCACTGTTTAAATAGCTGGCATTTAGCCTTGTATTACACTTTATTTTTGAATTAGATATGATTCCAAGAAATGATTTAACTTACATTTATCTGAGTAACAATTATAAGTAAGTACAAGTGGGGAACCAGCACACCATGCCGCTGAGTGTGTTGAGCTCATGAACATATTCATGCTACATCGCAGATAAATCTGCCCTCCAAACAGATTATATTAGTGTATTTCTAAAGTTTAACCCAGAAATGTAATATACTGCCTTGAAATTTTTATTTTGAAAAAATGTACACATTAGGAGAACATGCCCTTTATCTAACAGCTCAGTGGGTGAGACTCTACAGCCAAACCCTGTGGCCATCTCAGAACAAGTGACACTAAGGGAAGGAAAATGTGGAAGACCGGTAAATGCTGAGACTTTATTCAGTTCCCCTTCCAGGCCTACTGGTCTGGACCAACTATGAGTGAGCAACTGAACTGGCCAATGTGAGATTTCTTCCATGTCCCCCTTACACAACAAAAGATCATGAGAAGAAAGGTATGTGTGCCCAATTTACAAGTGAAGATGTGAAGGTACAGCGATTCAATGGATGGCTGCCCCCTAACACATAAATGAGGGATTGGCCCACCCAGCACAGCCAGACCTGTACCAACTCTCGTTCACTCTCGGCATGGTTTCCACCCCTAATCGTGGGAATGGTTGGAACAGTTCCATTTCTTTGGCATTTCTAATACTTTCTTTCCCTTGCCCCCAACACTTTTTTAAACAGCTTTATTGAAATATAACATATAATAATCGGCACATATTTAAGGAACACATTTGATAAATTTTGACATTTGATACACCTGCAACATTATCACCACAATTATGATCATGAAGATCTCCATTACTCGCAAAGGTTTCCTCGTGGCCTTTGTCAACTCTCCCTCCCACATCTACCCTGCCCAGTTCCCAGGCAATCACTGAGCTACTTTTCTTTGTGCTTTTTTAAAGGTTTTATTTATTTATTTTTAGAGAGAGGGGAAAGAAGGGAGAGAGAGAGTAAGAGAAACATTGATGGGAGAGAGAACTATCAATCAGTTGCCTCTCATAAGCTCCACGCCCAGGGACCTAACCCTCAACCCAGGTGTGTGCGCGCCCTGACTGGGAATCAAACCGGTGACCTCTCGCTTTACAGGATGGCGGTCAACCAACTGAGCCACACCAGTCAGGGCATCACTGAGCTACTTTCTGTCAGTCCACAACATAAATGGAGTCATACAGGGTATCTTTTTTGGGTAGCTTACTTGGCATAACAATTTTGGGATCATTCTTCTGTTGCATGTTATCAATAGTCTATTCCTTTTTATTGTAAAGTGATTTTCCATTGTGTGGATAAAGCACCATTTGTTTATCCACGAACCTGTTGGTAACAGTCACTCTACACTTAAAAAATATTTTTATTGTGAAAAATAACACACATACAGAAAAGTGCAACAGCCTACCAAATTATATTAAAACAGACATACGTAACTACTACCCACGTAAAGAAATGAGTGATGGTCATCATCCCAGTGTGTCCACTTGCCCCTTCATGATCACAACCCTTTCCTTCCCTGTTAAGTTGTGACTCACGACTTCTTAGTGTGTGTCCCTAAAAATGTATCAGTTCTCTTTTCACCCACTTTGAAGTTTATGTGAATGGGATCATACTGTGTATGTTTTCTTCTGCCTGGCTTCCTCTGATCAGTGGTATGTTTTAAAAATGCATCCATATTATTGCACACAACTGTAGTTCATTCATTGTGGCTGTTTAGTATTCCACAATTTATCCCTTCTATTGTTAATAGGCATTTGGGTTGTTTCCAATATTCTGTTACAAATCATGTTGCTGTAAACTTTCTATTCATGTTTCCTGGCATCAATGGCACAAATTCCACAGGGGACATTCTTAGGAATGGAACTGCTGAGTCATGGGTTATGCAATATATTCACCTTTTGCAGATTACAGCAAACTGTTGCCCCCAAACAGTAGCCAATATTATTTTTATGCTCTCATTCCTCCTCCTGTTTTTGTATTTTCCCACCACCACCCACCACCCGCTCTGCTATTTTTTCTTCTTTTCCTTTCTCCTTAAGAGACTTTGGCACACACCCAAAAAGATCAGTTAATGCCATTTAATTGAGTAAAACAGTCTCAATGACAGATTTCCTGTTAGGGAGGAAAATAGAATACATTCCCTTTCTGAATTCCTATGCAAGTCAAGATCTCATTCAGCTATTATAGTGGATATAAGTATAGTTAAATCTTCATTTAAACCTCATGTCAAAGATATTATCTCTGCACACTAAGAAAAGACCGTCTTCCCTTTCCGTGTAGACTGCCAGAAAGCTCAGAGCCAAATTTACCCATGTGCAACAAGTAAACAGGTCAGTGCATCTGGAGTACAGTCCCACACCACTGCACCCCAGCCCCTGAGGGCACGCGTTAATGGTGCAGGTGTCCCAGGCTCCCGGTGAGGCCGAGGATGCTGAAATTTTAACAGATACCCCTACGAGGCCAATGTGTGCTAAATTTCAAAAATGCTGGTGTCATGCTACATGATACTGCATTTTAACTTTCCTTTGTAACTCAATATTATGTCCTTATTATTGTGTTTCTTGCCTCTGTCACCTAATTTTTAACCCACAGAAGGTCACTGCATTTTGTATATACTTGTAAATGTCCTATGGTTGTTTCTGGTTCAAGATCTGGACTGGTAGGTAAATAAACAGATAAATACTAGACTAGATCTATAGAAAGGAAAGGTTGCTCTAGCATCCCTGAACTGCAGATACTACTATTGTTATGATACTATCAAAAACAGATATGAGAGGTACAAACTTCCAGTTATAAAAGATAAGCCACGGGGTGTAGTGTACAGCATGGGGAATGCAGTCAATATTGTAATAACTGCACTGTGACAGGTGGGTAATAGACTTTGTGTGGCGATCACATCGTAAAGTATGTAAATGTGGGATCACTGTGTTGTCCATCTGAAACTAACATACTATTGTATGCCAATTATGCTTCAATAAAATTTGTGAGAGTTTAAGTAGACCCAGTAATTGAATGTCATTATACATTGAGCCATCTTATAGTTTCATCATGACAAATTTATAGCACCCATAAAGAGAGGTGACGATGGGCTCAATTAGTGGTCCAGAAGCAGATTCTTTGTTTGCTCTTCCTAGTTCCTAAACCGCACCTAGAAGCTTTTCAGGAAGGGCTTGCTTCAGGTAACTCTGCCTGCAGTTCCTATAAACTTGAATTTCAAGTAGTTACCTGTGAAAGTAACTACTGTGGCATAAAAAGGGAAATTAACTTGCCATCATAAACTTCTTAGTTAGAACAACATCTATTTCTGCAACAGAAAAGAATGGCTTATGGTTAGATTTCTTATATTTTAGCTCCGATTCTGGCCACCCACAGAGGAACAAGCACACGGCATCCCCAGCCAGAGCTGCCAACCGTCATTCCTCAGCCAGAAAGAGCCTGGAAGAAACCCTGGCACAGGCTGGCTGTTCATTGGGCACAGACAAGCTATTTTTTCAAAAGCAGACCCACTGGGAGGGCTGGCTGCCTTCCTGCACTGAGTAAGAAAGGGAGAGAACAGACTCCCACCAAATGGCAAAGAGCAATCCAGAGCAGAGGAGCCTGCCTCTAGAGCTAGGAAAGGGTAACAGACTCCAAGACTCAACAACCAGATCTACAAGAAAAAAAAATAGGGTTCTGAGTACTAAGCTTACCTGCACTGATAACAGATTTATCCTATCTAAGAAGGAAAACTCCTAGGGTGATTTGTTATCAAAAGTCTGCCAAACAAAACAAAAACACCACTGTGTTTCAAATATTTGGTAATTGTCATTGTTGGACTGAATCACAATGAGCTTGGCCAAAGCATTAAAAAGTAATACTACTTTATTAAAATGCACACGTAAATGGTGTCTGACTTCCCAAAGATAACCATATAGTGTTTTTCATGTACTAGCTAACATTCATGTACTAGTAGCTTCTACTATGCACCAGGCCCTATTCTAAGGACTTTGCACATATTAACTTACTTAATCCTTGCAACAACCCAGGATAATGGTATAGCAATATCACTATTTTCCGGATGAGGAAACGAAGGCCCTGAGAAAGTTGGCACTTTTCCCAAGGTCCTTAAACTACTAAGTTGCTCACTCTAGAGTACAGCCTTTAATCCCATTTGCTACCTATGCATCATTTTTGTTTCAGTGAAGACAAAATAATGACCTGAATCTCAACCCACAATATTTTTGAGAATACCTCAACAGAATAAAAACATAAGAATTTGTATTGAAGCATCTCAGCTTCACGCTGCATCCCCTATTTCCACGAAATTACATTGCATTTGCACGATTGCTTCTACATGAAAAATCCATCTACCACATCTAGGACAATGTAATTGCTGATCTTGCTTATCAAACATCATCATAGTAAAGCAAAGGCTAAGGAGGCCTAGTACAGCTGGAACCAATCCAAAGAAAATATGAGTTAAATATCCATAGTAACAAGAGAGAGACTCTTCAGGAGTACCTTGAGAGAGAGAAAAGCTTGAGACCAAGTAGCCCTGGTAAGTTTAAAAAGCAACACTTGAAGAAGAAATAGAATTTGTTTTAGCAGAAGAGTCAACTTGAGCTTCAAATGAAATGAGAAATTAGAAATGAGGAGAGTTTTAGATGGTGCCATGCAGCTTTGCAATATCGAGCGGATACATCCCTGACTATGTATGTCCCTTACTATGTTAGGAGGGTATTAATTTGAGTAACTGCTAATGATGACATTGTGATATTTCAAGGACCCATAGACAATACTAATTCTAATAAATTCAGCTGGACTTGACTTGATTGAAAGCCCTAGTCTCTAAAATGCAAAGGTGGTGGTGGCTATGGCCAAGGAGAAGGTGGGCCTGCGGCCTAGTCCGAGTAGCTTGCCATGGGGACTAGGCTCAAACAGTAAGAGCTCAATAAGTACATGTTGAATTAACGACTGTGTTTATCAGGGCTTATGTCAACCTATAATTGGGGTGGCATCACCTAGATCTACAATAGCTACGGCCTCCACATCCCCAGAGAAAGGTGAGCCTCAAAAAACCAGAGCGAGACCATTAAATAGAGTTTTATGTGTTGTTCCCTGAAGAAGGGTGCTTGGCCAAGGAAGCAAGTGCAAAATGAACTAACTCACCGCCCACTCTGCTGGCTAAGTTGTAGAGCAGGGCTTCCTCCCAGAGGAAGAAGGGAGCACCTTCTAACTTAGACAAAATTGTTGAACAGCTTCAGCAGCCCTGGTGAGCGAAGCTAATGCATGAAGAAGCCAACCTGATCTACAGAGATGGGAAGAAGAGAGTACCCCTTGCAGGCACAAAGCGGGAGAATAGGTATCCTGAGATCTGTGTTACTTGCATCATCTCTGCCTCGGGCAGTAGAATTTAGATAACAATGTTTCCTGCTAGAATTCACCATCTTCCTTAGAGAGGCCTCCCTGTATGTTTTCCTCCCAGGGTACCTTTCTTCCAAAGCACAGACATTCCTTCCAAGTAATTCAAAGTTAATACAGACAGATTATAGAGCATTTCCTTCTAATGATGATGGATAATCACAGAGCCATCGCAGGGCACCAGCTGGCAAATTCTGTAGGATAAATGTTCTCCAAACAGAAAGACATAAGTCTGCAGTAATTGAATTGAGTAATTTAAACATATCAGAGGTAGATGGAGAGATTTTTAAGGCCAATTTCTCCCTTTTGTTTTACAGACTAAATTGATACCAAACTACTTTGATCTTTTCTAATAGAGGATAATATAGCATTGTATTAATTTATTATAAGCTTTCATTAAAAACAATTCTCTTCAAATGGCATAATTATAGGGTGGTTTCCATTTCCTTAGGTATTTGTTTCTATATTTTTCCAAACTGTCTGCCATGGTTATGTGTCATTTTTATAATCAGAAGACATACATAATTTTTTAAGCTTGTTTCTCTGTTCCCTCCACCTACAGACAGGATTGGATTCATGCAAGAAAGCAGCCGTACATGCTCTGAAAGGCTGAGAGAACTGGTTGCCAGTGGGACCAGAATAAAGCCCCTTAGTGCAAATGGGGAAGACAAGACACCACGTGCGAAAGGCGACCAAGCACCGCACAGTCCACCGAATGGCAGTGAGATTCAACATTAAGATGCTAAGTCTCCTTGAGCCTTAGCTTTCTCAGTATCAAAGGAAGATTACATTACAAGGCATCTGGGACCGTATGCATCGGAGCCTCAATCCTAAACAACTGTCAGTTAGTACAATACCAAAGGGTGGGTGGGTAAGCATACTAAATACAGTGCCATATGTGAAAGCATTCTGTAAATCACAAAGAACCATGCAAATTAGTTGCTGTTATTGTTCTTAAGGTCAAAAAGTAGAGGAGGTAAAAACAAAATGTGGATGGGCTCGAATAGAGATAAAAATAGGAAAAGTAAGAAAATAACTAGGTCAGGAGTAATGAAAACATTATCTATCTGTATGTGCATGTGTATAAATACATGGGGCCAGTAGAAGTCACAAGGGCATCTTTGCAGCTCAGTCAGGCGGCACTGCCACCTGGATCCACCCCCCACTGAAACGAAGGTCCCCATGAGAGGACCACCCACAAGGCCAAATGTAGGAAACATTTGTCAGCTGGATTTTTACAGACTTCATTGCTGCTCTTGACACTGCTGTCCATGTCCTGATTCTTGGATCCCATGACATTGCTCTCTTGTGGGTCTCCTTCTATCTTAATTTTCCGTCGGAATCCCTGTCCCCTGCCTCCCTCCTAGAATATCATGTTCCTTTATCCTCGGATATTGTCACCCACTCTCATAGTTCTGACCACCATGTATATGCTCCATCTGCATACCTCTAGCCTCGACCGTTCTGAGATTCAGCTCATGGGGCATCCCCCAAAAAACTCCAAATGGAAGTCATCAGCTCCTCTCCCTCAAATCCACTCCTTATTTCTTCCAGTCCCCAACTCAGGCAGCCCAGTAAGGCAAGAAACCTATTCATTCATCCTCCCGCCTCTTTTCTGCCACCTCACAGTTTTCATAGTTCTGTGCCTTTTCTTTTCACTTGATTTTCATTTCTCCTTAAAAATTCAGCTCACACATTCTCCTCAAAGATGGCTTCCTGGAACCCCCAGGTGCAGCAGAGCTCACCCTGTGCCCTGACATAACTGTACCTCATTACCTCTCGCCAGATTATGCTGAAGCATCTGTCTGGCACTGCGCCCCAAACCCCCCGCCAACTCTCATGGCCTCTGGACACCTGAGTTCCTCAGACTGTTTGCTGAGTTTTATCTCTCTTACGCCTATGGGACAGAGCAGACGTTCAGTTAATGTTTACTGAACTAAACCAATTTTCACCAGTGATAGTGAACCTAAATAAGAACATTCTGCTTGTGATAACAAAAAAATAGTTTAACTTCGAAGAGCCAACATAGATAATTTAATGTAATCACTCGCCACTGACAAAGTCAAAAGAAGGGGAATTTCAAACATCTAAACTGTAAAACTTTGTTGGGGTGATCACTTCATAAAATATATAAATATCTGATCACTGTGTTGTACATCTGAAACTAATATAACATTATACATCAGTTATAATTGAAAAGTTCATTTTAAAAACCTTTTAAAAACACAACTATGAAACAGATGATACAGCGCTTCTGAATTTATGTTAGTGTATCTATCTTGAGAAATATGCACTTGCATTTTTTAATCAGTGATCATATTGTGAGTCTTAAATACAAGTAATTGCTCTTTTCCCAGTAGTTAACTGCATAGAACTGTATGATCAATTAAAAATCTATAACCTTAAAATTCTTCAGGTTATTTCTTCTTTTGAACCTTTCATTTCCAAAATGCATGTTTCCAATTTTTTTAAAAAGGGGAGGAAATAAGTCTTTGAGCCTCCAGACAGGGGTCATCTTCTTTCCCCTGTGTTTGACATTCTCTTGTAAGAAATAAAATACCATCTAAAACATTAAAGGAAAAGTTATTCAACAATTACAATGAATTATGCTAATTGACATTTATAAAATGTTATATATACCAGAAATGCAATAAGAAAAATTTCAAATATTATATGTTATATATATATTTTAAAATATCATAATTTGTTTTTAGTTGATAGATGAAGTGTGCATTTGTACATCCAGTTTTGGATACTGATCCAAAATGCCACTATTTAAAACATGAAAGCCCAAACAGAAAAACCTAAAATCTTAATTTAGCGTCATTTTGTTTTCTTCATAAAGCACAAATGCTATCACAGCTTTCAAGATGAAACCATCTTTCTTTGTGTTTTCTTCATTGTAAAAGTCAGTGGAAGTCACCTCATTTATTAAGAGCACTCCTGGGAAAATTCATAATCTCGTGGAAGGAGAATGGTAAGAACAGATTTTAGAAGTCCACATGCTATAAATCAAGCTTTGAGAATGGAAATCACACGGAAGTGATATTTATTCCCTTGCATGTACAACTTGTCTCTGGTGGTTGTTTTTTAAGCTGTGAATTCCATTAAGGCATGCCATCATAATTAGAATGTAATCTCTAGTTTGAAATTAGCATCATGGACATAGCATAGGGCAAGCATGGGCTCCAAGCCACACCTGCTGCTAAGGGGATCAGCTTCAAAATATTCTTTGTCTGCTTTTGAGAGGGAAACATCATAGCAGATACAAAGCAACGCAAGACTCTCATTGCAGAGACAAGTATAATAAAGAGGGAAAATGGGGAAAATCTCAGTGACCATTAATAGGGCTGGGTAAATTCTGGTACATCCATACACAGTCCAGATAGCAGCTGGGGTCCTTCCGTCATTTGAGAGAAGAAGAAAATGGATCAAAATGATGAGAAAATCATTTCTCTCTTCTCATGGGAAAAGAGAAGTCCAGCATCCATCCCAAATTCTCCAGGGGTTCTTGGGAGTCACGGCTCCTCCTGTTCCCTCTGCCTCCCATGTCCGGTCCCCAGTGAAACTGGCTCTCTTCCCTGTCCTGCCTCCTATCACTCTTCTTACTTGTCCCTTCTCTGTTCACTGTGTGCAGACACACCACACAGACCCATTTCTTTGATGTCTACAAACAATATTCACATACCCTCTTAGGTGTGATAGACTGCAACAGCTACTTGGGAATATCAGCAAGGGGAGGCCCTGGTGGGAGGCGGAGTGAGGTATTTTATTGCAATATAAAACAATACAGCAGCTAACAAATATCAGGCCTCCCATTCTTAGACCTTAGTCCTTCCCTCATTTCCCATCAAAAATAGGAATTTCACTTTGGCCTCCACATCCCATATTGTTGAAGCCTGGCTTTCTCCAAAATATTTTTTGTTGTTGTTATTTTATTTATTTTTTACTGTTCTTGTGAATCTTTTTTTCCAGCTTTATTGAGATGTAATTAACATATAACATTGTGTAAGTTTAAGGTGCACAAGGTGTTGATTTGATATAATTATATATTGCAAAATGATTATTACCATAGTGGTAGTTAATATGCCCATCTCATCTCATAATTACCATTGCTTTCTTTGTGGTGAAAACATTTAAGACCCACTCTTTAGCAACTTTCAAGTATTTAACACAGTATTATTAACTCTAATCCCCATGCTGCATACTAGGTTCCCAGGACTTATTCATCTTATAATTGGAAATGTAGCATCTCCTCATTTCTCCCACACCCAGCCCCTGGTAACCACCATGCAACTCTCTGTTTCTGTGATTTTCGCTTTTTAGATCCATATACAAGTGACACTATATGGTAGTTGCCTTTCTGGGTCTGACTTATCTCACTTAGCATCATGCCTTCAAGGTCCATCCATGCTGTCACAAACTGCAGAACTTCCTTCTTTCTTATGGCTGAATAATATTCCATTGTATACACATACCACTTCTTCTTTGTCCTGTCATCTGCTAATGGATACCTGGGTTGTTTCCATTATCTTGTGACTCAGTTGGTTGAGCATCATCCCGTAAACTGAAAGGTCATGGATTCAATTCCTGGGCAGGGCATATGCCCAGGTTGTAGGTTCAGATCCCAGTCAGGGCGCATGAAAGAGGCAACCAATCTTTGTTTTTCTCCCTCTCTCTCTACCTCCCTTCCCCTCACTCTAAAAATCTATGGCATGTCCTCTGGTGAGAATAAAAATAAAATCTTGTTTTCATTTTTTTTGGATGTATACCCAGAAATGGGATGGTTGGGTCATAAGATAGTTCTGCTCATAATTTTTTTGAGAAACCACCATACTGTTTTCCATAGTGGTTGTACTAATCTGCATTCCTACCGGCAATGCACAACGGTTCCCTTTTCTGCACTTCTTCACCAACCCTTGTTACATCTTATCTTTTTGAGAATAGCTATTCTAACAGGTATGAAGCGATATCTCGTGTTTTGACTTGCATTTCCCTAATGGTCAGTGATGTTAAGTACCTTTTCACATACCTGTTGGTCATCTGTCTGATGTCTTTGGAAAATGTCTGTTTAGTTCCTCTGCCCATTTTTTAAGTCAAAATGTTTTTTGGATATTGAGTTGCATAAGTTCTTTATAAATTTTATATATTAACCCCTTAATGGATACATGATTTGCAAGTATATTCTCCCATTGCAGAGACTGCCTTTTTATTTTGTTGATGGTTTTCTAGGTTATGCAGAAGCTTTTTAGTTTGATGTAGTCCCATGTGTTTATTTTTGCTTTTGTTTCTCTAAAATCCCATTTGTTTGTTATGCTAGGCAGATTAGATACCTCTGAGTCACTTTCAGCCCATCCTGGCCATGCTCCCTTTTCATAACCAAAGTGGCTCATCAAAGTTAAACAAAGATGGCACTGCCGCCCAAGAGCCCCTCTCTCACAGCCAGGAAACCAGCCCTTTCCTTCTCCCCGCTGCGCTAACTGCAGTCACCCCAAAGCATACGCCTCAACTACATAGAGCACATTTAAAATGTATCTATAGTTATAGCTACAGCTATGTAAGTATATATTTCTATTTTATAAGTAGGTAGAGACACATTTATTTACATTAATATATTTAACATGCTCTATGTTAATATTAATTCTTATTAATATACTTTAATTTTGAGAGGGCTGAGTTAAAACAGAAATTATAGAAATGAATATATATTAATTGACTACTTATAGAACCATTTGCTTATATAACAGAAGAATACAATCTATAAGGAATATATACCATTCTGTTAATGTTGGTTTCTCTCTAGGAGGTAGAATTAAGGCAAAACTTCTAATTTTAACAATTTTGTACTAAATTTTTAAAAAGATTTTATGTATTCATTTTTAGAGAGAAGGGAAGATAAGGAGAGAAATATCAATGTGTGGTTGTCTCTCACACACCCCGTATTGGGGATCTGACCCACAACCCAGGCATGTGCCCTGACTGGGAATCGAACTGGCAACCCTTTGGGTTTACAGCTTGTGCTCAAATCTACTGAGCTACACCAGCCAGGGCATATACTAATTTTTTTTTACATTTGGCATAAATGTTTCTATAATCAGAGAATATATTTATTTTGGAAAAAAATTGATGCAAGAAAATGGGCTCAAGTAGCAGCTGAAGGAATTTAACTCATACATGTGATGAGATTCTCACCAGTAAAGTGGCTCAGACATTCATGAAGCCTTTCCCACCATCACCAATAAATGCCAGGAAAATCTTTCGTTCATAAAAACCAAGGAGGAGAAGTGTGTAGATTTCAAAGGGATGAGAGCCAATGAATATTATCATATGAACAAAGACTCTAAAGGAGAAGATGCTCAAGAAGAATGGAATAAGAGGGGTGTTATCTAAAAATAAAATCCTGACTGAGCATGAGAAATCTGACCTGATGAGGAAGGAAAAGACAAGCAAGGAAATAAACTAATAGGGCTGCACGGGGAGTTTCCCGATGAGATTGGAGGCTGTGGGGAGGAGGAACACACACCTAAGAATGAATACAAAAAAGTAACATTCATTCATGAAGCAACCACTAGGTACCAGGCATTGTTCTGGGTACCAAGGTCTGGCAGGTAATGACTCTGTTCTTCTGTTACTTAGGCAAGTGGGGAAACGGTAAACAAGGAAGCATATGAACAAACAAGGTAATCTCAAAGTATTATGAAGACATTAGAAACCAGATGGAGCAACAGTGATTGGTATGAGAGTACTTTTAACTGGGTGACCAGAAGATGATGATCCAAGGAAAGTGCCACATGAAGAGCTGGGAGCAGAGCCTTCTAGGCAGAAGCAACAATAAATACAAAGACCCTGTGTGAAGAATGAGGTTGTTGTGTTTTAGTAATATAAACACCAGGGTGGCCAGGGTCCACAGGGCACTGGAAAGAGTGTGGGGAAACAAGGTCCACATAGTAAGCCTCAGCAATGACACGTAAATTTAATCCAAGTATGGGAGAAGTCGCTGGAAAGGTTTCAGGCAGGGGAGTGGCATGATTGATAGGTTTTCTAAAGCTGGGTCTGGATGCTTTCTTGGTAGAGAGAAGAAGCAAGAACAAAAACAGGGAGAATAGCCAGGAGGTACTTAAGCTGTCCAGGAGAGATGGGTCCTTGGGCTCAGGATTAGCAATAGAACGGGAGAAGTGGCAGATTTGTAATGGGTCTTAATAATTTGGATGAAAGTGTGAAGGAAAGTGAAAAATCAAAGATGACTCCTAGATTTTGGCTGCAGCAACTGTCATTGCCATATAAGAGCTGCAAAAGACTGAGAAGGTTAATAGCAGGGGTGGGAAATGAATCCAAGGGTTTTGTTATAACCACATTGAGTTTGAGATGCCTATTTAACAAACACGTTGAAAGTCAGGTTGGCACTTGGATACACAAGTCTGGAAATCCTCAGTGAGTTTGCAGCAACAGATTAACTCTCCAGAGCCACCTTCAAACAGGTGGTATTTAATGATATGAGTCCCTCTGGAAAGGGTACCTTGAAGGGTAATGTGGAACACCAAGTCTTGAGGGACACACAACTCAGAATTAAGGAGAAGAAGAACAACAAAGGAGACTGGGTAGAAACCACTGTTGAAGCTGAATGGAAAAAACAGGAGCGCGTGGTTTTCCAAAAGCCAAGAGAAGGGAGAGTTTCAAGATCAATGACCTACTTTTCTCCAAAGATGCTGAAAGCTACTAAGAAACTGCATAGGAGAAATGCAGTGAAGGGTCACTGGACCCCACAAGCTGGAGGTGGCTGGTGACATGAGAGCCATTTTAATGGAACAATCAGGGCAGAAGCTCAATTGGTAAACCAAGGAGAAAATGGATGAGTGGAAGTGAAGGTCACCACCATGGCAATGCTCGACAAATAGAGCAGAAACTTGATCCAGTAACTGAAGGAAGCTGGGGTGGGAAATGGGGTCAGGGAAGGGTTTGTTTTTAAGATGGGAGATACCAGGATATATTTTTTAGAAGACCAAGCAGAATCAGATTAAGAATTTTGTTTCTATGCTATTTTTCTTATCATTCCTTAGGAACCAAGCAGATCAGTTATCAATAGGACAGGAAATTGAAATCTGACTGACTTTCCCTCCCCTTAGACACCAGCCGACTCTCTGGAAGTGGTCAGAAGATGTCACATGGGGTCAGCGAGAACAAGCCACTCCATATGACATTTTGAATCAAGATGCTTCTTGAGTTCTCACCCTGACTTCTTCTACAGCCTCCTAACTGGTCTGGCTGGTCTGGCTCTCCTTCTTCTACTCCACCCTCCACTCTAAAATCTAAAAACAAATCCAATTTTTTCACTTCCCTAATCAGTGCTTCTAAATGCAACCTTCTTAAGGAGAACAACCAACCCCCTTAGAGAGGCACACAAGCCCTGTAAACTCTGGCCCCAGCCTTTTTTTCTGTCTTATCTCTGACCATGCAATTTGCAAAACACTAATCACAGCATCTGCAGCCACAATGGACATCCTTGTCCTGCTATGGCTTGGCACATGCTATCTCCTCTACTTAAAACATCCATTTGATCTGCACCCAACTCTTTGGCCTGGAAAACTCACAGCAGGGCTTTGAAACCCGCTCAGATGTCCCATGGAAAATGCATTACATTTACTCCGGTCAGTCCCTCCAGAAGAGAGATTTATGAGAAACAGCTAGACATTACAGGGAACAACTTCACTTTGATGTAAATTAGATTTAGGAGCCACTCAGATATCTGAAACAAAGGTGGAACATTGCCATGAAGTACGTTCTTCATGGTGGCTGATGTGGAAAGAAGGAAGATGACTTTCCAGGTAAAACCATGTTGAGACTAGACCCATCCACACCCATTGTTGGGTATAACCCATGGAATTATCAAATGGCTATCATTGTTAGGAAAAGCCAAAAATCTGTCTTTCTACATGTTCACATTGTTCCCAGTTCTGCCTTCTGGAGTAATTCATAATTTTTCCATTACTTTTTAAAAAGGTTTTATTTATTTATTTTTAGAGGGAGGGAAAGAAGGGAGAAAGAGAGGGGAGAAACATCATTTGGTTGCCCCCCAACCAGGGACTGAACCTGCAGCCTCGGCATGTGCCCTGACCAGGCATCGAACAAGCAATCCTTTATGCTGTGTGGGACGATGCCCAACCAACTGGACCACAATGATCAGGATGTGTCCATTACTTTTTGTACATGGTAGCTTTTCAAATAACTGCAGCATTGTTACCCGAGTCCTCCTCCCATTCTTCCAAATTTCCTCTTCCATAGCTTACCGATGTTTGCTAACTCCTGCAGTGCAGGACTCAGAACCTATATTTGGCATGTAAAACATTGTAACACTTCTTGAGGGGGCAATGATGCCTTATTTGAATGTGTACCCTAGTGCCCAGCCCTGTACATGACACACTGGTAGCATTCCAACAAATGGATTCATGTAAAAACTGTAACATTACAAATCCCTATGTCACTTGACCAGCATAAATGATGACTCCCAACGCACCACCGGAACTAAAGCAGACAGAAAAGTACTGCTGTAGGACCAGCCTCCATGAAGTCACACCTGAGGTGCTAAGTCAGACACAGTAGCACAGTAGTGATCACACTCAAGTCCACCTCTTTTCTTGGGTGTCCAGCATCGGGCTCCTCCTCCTCGCTCTACCCCCAATCCAGCCTCTTCTGCGGCTTGGCCTGCTCTATCAGGGGTGTCCACCATTTTGGCGCCTCTGCGCCACACTGGGAGAAGAAGAGTTGTCTTGGGCCACACATCAAATACACTGCAACATGTAATCACAAACAAACTCAATGTTTTAAATAAATGTATGATTTTGTGTTGGGCTGCATTCATAGCCATCCTGAGCTGCATGTGGCCCACGGGCCGCAGGCTGGACACACCTGCTTGGTGCAGGCTCAGGCATAATCACTGGGGTTGGATGCCTAAGCATCCAAAGGGAGGAAAAGTATTTTATAAAGAGAAAAAGTAGAAACAAGAAATTTATCTGCTTTAGTATATCCCAAACCAGTAGCCCTCAAGGCTCTTGTCCACTGCATTACGCATCTAAAATTAAAACCGCTTGTAGTTTTGTCCATGACCTTTCAGGAGAACTGAGAGCAAAACTCTATCATTAACAAACAGAAGCTAGCATAGAACAGGAGAGAGCCTAGAGTCACTCAGACGAATGTTCAGAATATTCCCGGAAATACCTCCTGGGTATCCAGTCTCGTCCAGCGCCAACCAGCAAAAAGAAAATGCACACACCCTGGGCAACTTGAAATTTTCTACTCAGCACGTTAGAGATAGTGAAATGAAAGAGGTGGAATTAATTTTAGTGTTATATTTTATTTAATCCATTATATCCAAAAACCTATCACTGCAACAATTAATCAATATAAACTATTGAGATATTTTACAGGTTGGCTTTTTTTTCAAACTAAGATCTCTCCACCCACTATTTCGATATTTACAGCCCATCTCAATTCAGACCAGCCACATGGCAAGGTCTAGGCCACAAATAAATCCTTTTAAGATACAAGTCAACTCTAGTTTCCAGATACTCATCAAGTCTATTCTTAGGATCAGATGCATATTAAAAAATAATGATCAAACTCAAAGCATTTGGTAAAAAATGCAAAGCTATTTAACATGTTAAGTATTAAAGAAACAGACTTTGAAAATGTTTTCTAAGCATCTGTTGTAAGGTGGATGCTTCCGAAGCCCTCAGACTCATTTTTCAAAGTCAACGATAAATAATGTAATCCACCCAGTGTCACGAACCCAAACCTTCCGGCAAATACTTCAGAGTTCATGCAGTCCGGGACATTCTTTTTATAGATAGAAGGAGTGCCTGCCAAGCCCTGAAGCCGGCAACCCACTCCTGTTTAGCATGATACATGGTCAAGTGATGATTAGCTGGCACGAATACACTGTTCTGTACGACGGGCACTGAGTCACCACCGCTGGTGGGACCCCAAACAAAACATAATAAACCAGAATAGGATTGAAGGTGCCCAGGGGAATTTAACACAGATTTAAAAGTCCTGTAAAACCAACACAGCAAACCTTCCCCAACCATTGCCCGAGTACCGAGCAACAACAGCAACAACAATAATAATGTCTGATATTTAGAAATTATGGCCAAATGCAGAAAGGGCAATAGATCAAAATATCTAAGATAATACTACGTTCTTCAAAATCATCATCCTCAGGAACAAAACACCCTGCTCAGTGTTATAATTTTGATCTTCACTTCAGCAAAGAAAGAAAGTAATGAGCCCTGGCTGGTGTGGCTTGGTAGGTTGAATGTCGTCCCACAAATGAAAGGTCGCTGGTTCAGTTCCTGGTCAGGGCACATGCCTGGTTGTGAGCCAAGTTGCCTCTCACAGGTCCCAAGCTGGGGACCTGTGAGAGGCAACTGATGGATGTTTCTCTTCATTTCTTTCTCCCTCCCTTCCCCTCTCTCTAAAAGTGGATAAATAAAATCTTTGAAAGGGAGGGAGGGAGGGAAGGATGGAGGGAGGAAAGCAAAGGAAAGTAATGAGCTGGCAAATATAACAGCTGAGCAAGAGACCCAACTGAAGGCAGACTAAAATGAAAACGCTAAAATAAGTGGAGCATATTTTAAGTCACTAACTTAAAATTCCAAGCAGATGGAGAATTATTAAGACACATTAGTAATGGGTAAAATGCAATGGAAACAAAACTATAATCTAAAAATAAATTCCCAAAAATTTTAAATTAAATCATAAAACTCAACCAAGGCAACTCTGGCTTTTAATATAGGAGACTGAAGTATTTTACTAATTACAGGAAAATACCTTTAGACCACCTTTTTGTTTCACATACAATGTAATCGAATCCAGAGAGGCCATGCAGTTACTGAGAAAGATGACGCAGTTACTGAGAAAAATGACGCACTTACCGAGCCTCCTGCAAGAATACACTGGCTCTATACTGGAAATCGTAAAAGGAAACATTTATTGCTCTTAAGTCTACAAATAGTTAAGTAGTCTTAAAATTAATAGGAGGGAAACTCACCAGGTTTAGTCTCAGATATACAGCACCTTGCAGAAATGCAGTTTAATTGCCAAAAATCATACAAAAGGAAACCCATTCATTCAAGGGACATTGATGTTTTCTCGAATACATCTTCCTCCACAACATTTACTAAAATCCTTTTCTTCAAGTAGATTTCTACGTTCCGTGCAGTTACTGCAGCTTCTCTAGCCCACCCCAGCCTCCCTTCCCACACTTTCCCCCTCCCCTCCTCATCCCTGAGGTTTTAGCTGTACCGTGGACATCAGTTTAGCTCCTCTCCCAGCAAGAAAGAACACATCCTCTGCAGAGGAGAGGGGAATAAGCTAGCAAGATTTCAGCAGATGCCAGAACCTCGAAGGCAGGACGGAGAAGGGGAATCCCTGAGCACTCCTGCATTAATGACGTCCGTGCCATCGTGGTTTGAAGACACCCGCACTGTGCCCAGACTGGATGCCAAATCCAGAAAATCAGAATCCGAATAAAGTCGGAACAATGTGTGAAAAGCCAGGCCCTATTTCAGGTGTGAAAAGGAAAGTCATTCAAAAAGCAGTGTGCACTTATAGCAAAACTGCTCTCATGGACCCCATCTCTGACCCACACCACACACTGTTCCCTCCCCTCACCTGCACACCAGCCCACACTTCCCCTCCACGTATCACCGTCTCAAAAATCCCAGCCACTCCCCATTGGAAAACCATTCTTTTTACTGACATTGAACAGCAACACATACAACGTCAGAAGCCCCAACCCTAATGCTTCCACTCCCTGCAGCTTTGTGTGGAAAGGTCTCTTTAAAGGAAGCAGAATGTTTTACTCCTTGGAGGAAGAAGAGAATTAAAATGTAAATACCAGGAGTGACCTAAAGTGGTGGCACATCCAATGTTCTTCCGAGTTCAGATTTTCATAGACTAGACAAAGCTGGAAAACTGGACAAGGGAAGAATCTTGAGACAATTTTCTTAGACTTTATGTTTTCTCGAGGGCCAGGCCCAGACAGAACTCTTGGTTTCTTCGTGGGTGAAGACGCAGTCTGGGTGAGCCACGCAACCGTGGGTTTTCCAGAGCAGATGCCATCACTTCCTGCCATGAACCTAAGCTCAAAACTACGCTTCGATCCAGAACGTTGCTCCCTGTGTTCCCATGCATTCTGAGGGATGTTCTTGGATTTTATGAGCAAATGTAATCTATGGTCCAATAAATCTGAGGATTTAATGGACTAACGTACAACTCAAGAGTGGAATAGAAAACACAGTGCTTCCCTAACACAGCAGTTCTCAGGGTGTGGTCTGCATAATTTAGTGAACTAATATTTTCCAATAATCAAGTCATGATACGTGGGGGTTAAAAAACTAGTATTTTTCTTTCTGCCTTCTGAATTCTTCCAGCTGGGCCAATAATCAAATTAACAAAGACAGATTAACAGGAAAAAATAAAGTGTTTAATACGTGCACATGGGGAATTCACATAAGCATGAGAATTCCAAAGACCGTGAGGCACCACTGGGTGTACAAGACATTTTTGGACAAAGGAGGAAGAGGGGTGGGGTGTTAGATATCAGAAGTGACAACGGATGATTTACAGGTAGTTGAGGAAGAGTGAAATATATATGAAAATCCTTGCCAGGCTACTCAGAAATGGCAGGGCACAGGGGTATCTGGCCAACAGGCTCCTGCCTGGAGCCCTCTTATTTACCCTACTTAATTCAAATCAGGCTAAGGTGGCATCCTAAACTCTCCTTCCTGAAGCAGAATTTTCTGTCTGAATCTCTTGGGCAGGAAAGTGGGAGGAGGGTCAAAGCTTCTTTCTGAGTCTTGTTTCTTAGTAAATAGCTTAAAACAAATATCTCAAAAGGGCAGCTTCAGGTTGACAAAACTTTAGTTTCCTTCACATGCTTAAAAGATTCATTGAAGTGCAAGATGGACCAATGAGTTTTACTATAATAAACTACAAAGAGTACTTCTGCTAAAAAATGTATTTCCTCCGGTAACACTTTGATATGATTTCAGAACTCATATTGTAACAAACTTTTAAGAAACTACCACTTGTTGAGCTATGGTACAATGTTAAAGAAATATTTTCTAAAAAGGCTATAAAATAGTTTCCCATTTCCCTACTACAACGTATCTGTGTGATGCCAAACATTTTTCATGCACCCAACCAAAACAAGACATCGCAAAGACCATAGAAGCAGCTGAGAATCCAGTAATTGTCTATTAATCTATACATTAAAGTAATGTGTCCCTGAAAGCAAAACTGTGGTGGGCAGTTAAACAGACAGGAGCAGAACAAGTGTTAGTGTAGGTCAGGGTCCCTTACTGATAAAGGAAGGGAGTAGAATCAGAATTTGAGCATAATGAACTGGGGAGCTGAATCAGACATTAAGCTTGATTTAGGAGGAAGCTGTAGTATTCACGGGCTCCCCGGGAGACAGCTGCATCCTCCACAGTGACCATGGGGAGGTGGTAGTAGGAGGGATAAAAGAGCAGGGGAAATTCCTTTGCTGGGCACAGGCACACTACAAGCCAAGATGGTACAAGGAGAAGGCCCAGTCTGCAAGAGCCAGAAAAGAGATAGATTAGTTTGGAAGCCCGCTTATCCTTTCCCAAACCCAATAAGATGTAATCAAAGCTTAACAAAGTCTCAAGGTTTGTGTCTTCATTCCCGCATTCTCTCTCTGTAGCAGCCATGCAGGCCTGGGTGTGGTAGCCACAGGGCCCAAGTGCAGGACCAATCACAGCGCAGGAAGAAAGAGACACTAAGCTAGCTGGATGGGGGAGAGAGACTAAGCTATACTATAGCACTTTGGTTGCCTGGGTAATGGCACAGCATCTCTGGGCCCTGGTCCTCCTGGGCTTGGTGAGGACAAGTGTGGACCTGCGCCTCCGAGGCTGGACTTTTCCTGCAGCGAGATGGAGCTGAGCTACCTGGTTATGGATGAGACATTTCGCACCTGGGGGCAGTACTTTGTTTTTGCTCCAATAAAGCTTACAGCAATTGTTCCCATCCTCCTATGTGTGGGTCCCCGAAATGTTTTTCTTGTGGCTCTGTGGAAGAATCCTATTTCTACAGGCAACACAAGGACAATGGGCCAGGTACAGAAGGTCATCAGGGCAGAAAGCTCAGGGTGCCTAGCAATGGGCAAAACTGGGAAAACAAGGGCCTTGCCCCCAGGGTGACCTTTCCTTCCCTTCATGCAGTTGGGACCCCCTGACTTTTCATATCACTGGTTATACAGTTTGGATCCTCCCCCAACCTTTCCTCCCCTGGCATGTGACTAGTCATGGGTAGACCCCCTTGGAGAAGGAACAAGGGGGCCAAAGAGTGGCCTCATGTGACCCCCATGCAGGCCCTTGTACAACCACTTCCTTAAGCATCAGCCCTTAGGGATAACATCTAGGCCCCAGTTGTGTTTCAGCTCCAGGCCCAGGAAAGCAGCATAACCAAACAAACAATGCCATGGCTGACCTCAGGACCAGCCGCACTGGCTAATGACCCCTGCCCTGGCCCTGACCACTCAGTGGAGACCATGGCCCTGAAAGACCACACCTGAAAAGCTGCTGAATATTCTATTGAGATCATCCCCTAGGACCCCACCCCTACTAAAATCCCCACCCTTAAAAGCCCTAAGGACGGAGGACTCAGGCACTCCCCCTCTCAGGGGCACACCCAGGCCTTTCCCACCCTCCTTCCCTCCCCCCAAGCACACTGCCTTTGTCCTCTGTCTCCTAAGCTCCAAGCAGCCCCCCACCCCCGCTTTTTGCCTCTGTTACTTATTTCCTGAGCCCATTTCTTCTACAGCTCACTTCTCCCACTTCTGTGACTTTCCAAATAAACTTTTTCTTACAGTTCAAGTCTTGGCTCTGAATTATTTTTTCACCAGAATTCAAGTACGGAGGATGCTGAACCGAAGTCCAGTTAGACTCCAATAGTCTGTCACCTTGGTGCTGTGACCGCCGCCAGCAGCCCTATGCCTCTCATCACTAAATTGTTTTTCAAAAATATGGCTATTTTTCACAAAAATATTACTTATGCTAACATATTAGGAGCTTATTTTTAAATAAATTATTTTAATAATTAAATGATTAAATACTCTCTTAATTATTTATAATAGTTAAAATAAAATTTAAATAATGGAGTACATTTTAAACAAATTAAGACCTGTCTAATTTCTCAGCTTTAATGTCTAATATGGCCTTAGCAGATGTAACCCACATAAACTAATGTTCTTTGGGACCCTCAATGATTTTTAAGAGTGGAAAGAGGTGCTCCAATCAAAAAGGTTGAGATGCCACACTAATGCACTTTGATTGTGGAATGCCTTCAGTGTACCCTGTGGAACGTACAATTGGAAACACAGTCTCATGCTGTGCTTATGAAATTATTCTTTTATGTGCCTCTTGTTCCTAGACATTCCTCAGTCAACTCATTTATATTCTGATCAGTAGGTTTCCTCTCAAACAGTAGTGTTGTATTTATGACCCCAGCACTGAATACAGATATCTCCTCTAGCAAACACAACTGATGGTGGTCTCATCTACTTAGAAGAGGTCTTTAGAATCTCGAGAATTATCTCACTGAGCAAATGTCACAGTCAGGAGAAATGATGGCCCAGGTTAACATGCCTGACAGCAGATGATCCTCCGTTATAAGACACAGTGCCAGGGATGCCCCAGAACCTAGAAGACATCCCACCAGTTAGAATCAGGGCCAGTGTGGTGTAGCGTTCCATTTCCAACAACAGCTGACTCTGATTGAAGCTCCTATGTTACAAATTGCTCTTTTATGAAATGAGCAGGATGACAGCAATTTATTACTCTGAGTACCAACAATTTGTATTTGCAAAATTTGTACGCAAGCCAAAAATAACTGAAGAACTAATTCATATTTCTACCATGCTTTTTAGAATATAGAGTAAGGCCAATTCTCTACTTTTGGCAAGACTGGAAGCCCCAATTATAAAATTTAGTTATAAATCTCTTCTTCCTGTCTGGTATCTGAATGACGGGCCAGAAGCCTGCTCTCAGATGGCTGTAAAAGATTTTGGGAAACAGTCGAAGGTGCAAAGTGCTGAACAACTATTCTGTGTGAAGACTCTCCCCAAGGAAACTCAGTGCTTATACTGAGCTGGCCTGGAGTACAGGCTGTTCAATCCTCTCATTTTCATTCTGGAATTTGCCCAAATAATAGAAACCATTAGGTTTATTTATGTAGTTTTGTAAGTGCTTAGTCTATAAAATGTTGCTTAGTTTTTAAAAGATGACCAGGATTTCATCCTGAAAGCTGAAGACACTCACTTTGAACTCTATTTTTTTTTAACTGAAGATGAAATTAAATTAACATATAATTGGCTTCCAGTAAAACTTTTTTGGATGAAATTTTTTTGATAGCCATAAATGCTTAGTAAGTTTCAAGTCTTAGTCTACTCACTTAGTCCTCCCAGCAACTTGATGAGAGAGACAATAATTACCCCCATTTCACAGATGAAGGTGCAGGCTCAGTGTGGCCTGTGGCCATGCAGTTTACGCATGGCAGATGGACTACAGAACAGACTGACACAATGGAATCACTACAGTAAAGCTGCTAAATTATTATCCTTGTTTTAACTAGCCTAGGAACTAAAACTTGAACTTTTCATTCCTATGTCTGTCAATGCCTGGATATACAAACCTCCAGATAAGCCTCTGATTACCTGCTGAAGGTCCAAGAAAAGAATGTTCATGTATCCATACCACCTGGCATCTGGTATTTAGACCACCAATCATCTACAGCAGTGGTCCCCAGTGGTGTGGGCACCAGGGACCAGTTTCATGGAAGACAATTTTTCCATGGACCGGGGTGGGGGGGATGGCTTCAGGATGATTCAAGTGCATTACATTCAAGCTCACCTTGTGCGGTATGGCCCAGTTCCTAACAGGCCCAGACTGGTACTGGTCCAAGGTCTAGATGTTGGGGACCCTGACCTAGAAGATTACCTTCTCAGACCAATCCAGAGGCTAAGAAGGCACGACTGATTCTTCTCCAGAGTATACTTTCTGTTGTAAGAAACCCTAGCTTTTCTTTCTTCTTCAGAACACTGTAGGTAGGTATTGCCTAGTAGTGTTTCTGGTTCGCAAGCTCGAAGACCCTTGAAAAAATCTTTACCATTTATTTCTAGCCAAAGCCTCCTGATTCATTTACTCTTGGTAGAAAACTGGAATCCCAGAAGTTAGTCCCTCTGAACTCCTAAACCAGGGTGCCACCGTGCCTATTTGAGATGCATGGGCGCTAACCTTAAATGATGTACAGTGAGAAGATACCTACTCCTCTGGGGAAGATGGTGGTTTTAAGCCCCAGATTAGCCTTTATTTTAAAAAGACTTCCTTACACTCTGGTGCATCAGGTTCCATTTTCTGTCTTCCCCATCATACCACAACCACACGGTATTTACCTGCTGACGCTTCTGCCTTCCTCCTAGCCTGTGCTAATATCTTCCTGCATGGTACCTGGAGCAGCAGTCACTGAGTGAATGAGTAAAAGAACCAAGGAGTGAACAAACAACAGTGAACTTCCACAAATCTACTTAGTCCCCAAGAAGACTGATTTACAAATGAGTTTGATGCACCCTGGAAAGTATGTAAAACACCCAGTGGGATGCAGGAAGAAAACAATAGCAAGTCTCCTTGCTGAGATTTACCATGTGGATGGACACCGGCATCCTCATGGTTGCAGGGACAGACAGCCACACAGGGAGCCAACCCCAGGCATTTCTCAGTGCACCCCATGAGCAGTGGCGCCCTCACCTGTTTGCTTTCTGTAGTCTGTACCAAATCGCAGTTTGCACGGGCCCAGATGAGAAAGTGGCTCTAGGGCTTATATTTTCAATTTTGGCTGAACTAACCATCCCAGAATGGGCTGTAAAAAAGTCTTACACAGAACTACCAAAAAAAAAAAAAAGGAAAGCCAAAGCCAACAACAATGCAAGCACAAATGAACTGATGGAAAATAGTTCATTTGTGAAATAGGAATAGTTCATAGGAAAATAGTAGAACTGATGACATTTTTATATGAGAAATATATGATGACATGTATTTCTCATACAATATTTTTCTCAGGCTCATCATGAGATATAACAATAACAAGCTAATCAGATCTGGCATGAAGTTGGCAAAACAAACACATACACACACACACACAGCAATAAGGACAACAACAAACCACCCTGCAAGTATCAAACTTAGATTCCTACCTACTGTTCTTATGAATATAGTCCTTCCCTAAGTGAACATCCTGCCTTGGAAAACTGGCTAATTGCATTCTTATACAGTTTATAAATAAGTATATTTTTATTAACAGGATCAAAAATGGGGAGTTCACTGACCTAGAAGTGGGCTACTCGAAGCGCTCTGCAGAGAGGCCAGCATCAGCATCACCTAGCAGCTCATTGGACACTCGGAGTCCTGAGCTCCGCCCCAGCCCCACTGGAGCAGAATGTGCACTTTAACAGGACTGCCAGGTGATTCATGGGCACATTGCTCTTTGTCTTTGAGAAGCACCACTTTAGAGCACACTCCTTAAATGATCTAAATCCTAAAAGTTCGGCTTTTATTTATACAGTTAGATTTCTCTTTTGAATTTTGACTTCATAAACTTATAATTTCTAATATCTGTTATCAGGCATTCTTTAAGACTATAGAGAAACTATCCCCAAATACCAAAAGTCCAGTGAAATTAATCTGTATGCAACTGCAGCATTACCTCTTATGCAGGTCAGCATACGTAAAATGAATGTCTGGGCCCCTGTGCAATACAAACCACGCAGCCACACCTTAATTGTTTTGACCCCAGCCTCCACTTACTTTTGTTTGATCATCAGCTTTGAACACGTAGCAGATACTCCGCCTACTGGCTGCATCGTCCTTAATCAGACAAGCAAAATAACTTGGGTCGTGACTGTTGTGGATCAGTTTGTGCGCGTGCTGGGGCTTACACTCGAAGATGCTGGAGCAGATCAGGGGATCCCACTGCTGAGCTCTCCCTGGCTCGGGTTCACATCTCAGTCCAGAGGGTGAGACGCAAAGCCGGACTTGCTTAGCAGTGGGCTCCTTGTTGGAGGCCTGTGCACTGCGCCGTCGCACTTCTGCCACGACCCACGGCAGCATGGGCATGGTGGTCAGAGAATGCACTGGCAAGGAGCCCACCAGCTGGAGCCCAAAGTCCACCTGGGCCTCCATGGGGAACGCATGTCTCCTCGCTGTGAACGTTATGGGTTCCATCGTGCGAGAGGTCTGGAAACTCAGCGAAATGTTGCCATCCTTCTGTTTTAGACCAAGCAATCTATTTTATGTGCTTCTGGTGCAGAATCCTGGGGGAGAAACACAGAGGCATCAGAATTTGATGAAGTCACAGCAAGAGCTACTTTCAAAGGGTTATTAGTTCAGGAGAACTTAAAAGTCTGAAATCCAACTTGGGACAGTAAGCATGCAATACAATATACAGTTGATGTATTATAGGATTGTATACTTGAAACCTATAAAACTTTATTAACCAATGTCACTCCAATACATTCAATTTAAAAAGTCTAAAACCCCAACATAGGAAAAAATGGAGATTTGTTCAAATAAGCCGAGAAAGAGCTTCCTTGAAATTGAATTTCATATAAAACCTGAATATGCCATAAATGTCACACTTACAAACAGGTTACAAAGATCCCATGGGAAAATTCTTGTTAAGCTTCATAGGACCCACAAAGGCAAGCTCTATAGAAAACAACGTAACACTACTCAGACAGCTTGAAACACTGTTATATTATTTCACCTATGTTTCGAGGAGTTTAAGGTAATCAAATTCAGTACTGGTAATTCCCCATCCCCCTGGAAAAAAAAAACAGTAATCTCACAGAAAAAATATCAGCTATCCATCATCATAGTCTGCTGAACTAGACCAATTTTAACACCTTATCTATTGCTTATAATACCACTTAACTTTTAAAAGCCTCTCTCTGACCATAGTTCAGAGGTTCTAAATCACAAATTCAAATTCCATTAACAGGTCTTTGGTGCCTATTAGGTTCTGAACACTGTCATAAATATCGTTTTGTTTCATTCACGTACGCCACCATCCCAACGCCTTGCTAGAAGATGTTGCTTCTACTAGACCCAACTCTCTCAACTGCCTTCCCCGCTGTATGTCTCACTTTCACCAACCACATTCAATGTACCCTAACACCTTCTTGTTCCACTGGATGATGAAACCCTTCTGTTCAGAACTGAGTTGCCTACAGCACCTCAAGCCCTATTCTCTGCTCATTTGCCCCCTTTGTGTTTTGCTCCCTTCTCTTATATATTTCCTGAGCACGTATGCACATGCTGAGGACACAGACCAGGCCACACCTGCCTGATTCACCATTGCATCCCTGGTGCCTGGCACAGCGCCTGACTCAGAATAGGCTCGAATAAATATTTTTAAAAAGTGAAGGAAGACTCTCCTAGCCTAAAACTAAAGGTATTTCCAATAGACTCCAAACCTCCTCCAGCCACAACTCTTCCTTTTCCACACAAACTTCTTCAGGATAAAGTCTCCACTGTCTCCATTGCTGACTGCCCATCCACAATCTGGACTCAGACTAGAAGCACCAAGGAGCTTTTGAAATGGCTCCCCGTTCAGATCACCCGCATCCTCTGGTTGAGAAACCCAAAGGGGGCTGTTGAGTCCTTAACTGTCTTGCCCTTTCTGGTGAATTTCTCAATGTTGACCATTCTCCTTCCTGCTTAAAACTTCTGGTTCTCATCCTTCCTCTCTGGGTTACTTCTTTTCGGGCTCTTCCATGGCTTTCTTTCCCTGCTCCCCTCATTCCACTTGCTTTCTTTGGAAAATCTCGCCTAATCTCTTGGTATCAACAACCACATTCCAATTCTACTGCTGCTGCTGCCGCTGCTAAGAGTTTACTTTAATTAAGTACCAGGCACTCTGCATGTGTCATCTCATTTCATCTTCACAACAGTCTTCATCTCTAACCTTAGTACCCATTAGAGACTACGATTATTGCCACTTTTATGACCTAGGAAACTGAGGCCTAGAGAGCTTGAGTGAGTGGTCACAGGTGACTTGAGAGTCTACACCTCCGTTTCAACCTGTGCTCTTGAGTGCGGCCAAGAATGCGTGTACCACACACACCCTGATGATTCTCAAGTGTCCGTCTCCCATTGAACCTCAAAGAATCCTAGATCAGCACAAGCCATGAAATATTTCTATCCGGATAGCCTACAGGCACCTCAGTCTTCATTTAGTTATTTTATAACTCAGTCTCACTTCTCCCCTTTCCGCTTCCCAAAACTTCTCTTCCACCCTGTAAGCTATATCTCTGTGACCAGCAACAATACTTATTTTATTGGCTAAGCCATGAGCGAAGGAGTCATTGCTATAGACTAGAGGTCTGTGTTTCCCCTATCCAAATTCATATGCTGAAATCTTAATTTTCAATGTGATGATATTAGGAGGTTAGGCCTTTCAGGGTGATTAGGTCATGAGGGTAGAATCCTAATGGATAGAATTAGTGCCCTTGTGAAAGAGGCCCAGACAGCTCCCTTGCCCCTTCCACCAAGTGAGGACACAGAAATAAAGACAACAGTCTGTGAATGAGGAAGTGGGCCATCACCAGATATCGAATCTGCCGGAGCCTTGATCTTGAACTTCCCAGCCATCTTTTGTTGTTTATAAATTGCTGTTTATCATACGCTGTAATGCAGCCTGAATAAACTAAGATAAATCATTCAGATTCCTTCTCCATCTTACCATCACTTCTAAACTGACTCTACATCTTAACATATCTTTTCTCAACTGGAGAAAAAAATGTCCCAACCTTCAATCTGTCCTTCACATATGTCCTAGAGTAATTTAAACACACAAAATTGATCATTACTCCTCTGCTAAAAACTCCTTAATAACTGCCCACATAAAATCTAAAGTCTTCTACATGGTATATAAGGTTTCTTCGGAATCTGGTCCAACTCTATGCTCCCCTCAGATGCCCGCCTTCATGCACCTAGTCAGGGTTTCCCCTGTGAGATGTGATTTCTCAGGTTTCTGTGCCATAGAGCATCCAGTTCCTCTCTCTCAGCAACACCAGTCACAGGCAGTAAAGGCTCTGAGATTTTACCAGGTTAGCCTGCCACAGTTAGCCTGCTGGTGGGAGACACGAGGTACCTGGGTGTGAGACAGAGGGCAGTGTATGACTCAGAGCAACAACAGCAGCCAGAGAGGCAGCATTTGCGTCTGTTCCCTGACCCCCAATTCCCCTAGGCCAGGTGAACTGTATCCATGCTGACTTACAGGGCAGACACCTGAGCTTTGGGAGCCCAACTATTTTATAATGGGGCGTAAGCTGATTGCCCTTTGCTCCAGAGGGATACACTATTTCTGGCTTCTGTTAGTTTGAAGAAAAGGAAGTTCAAAACAAAGGCAGTTAGTGCCTTGTCTTACAAGACATGTAGAACACAAGAGACCCAGGCAGAATCATCTCCCACTGATTCCCACTCTTGTCCCCTAAATAATTCCAACACACATTTCACGTACTTGCCAAGCACCTCCCACCTCCTTCTCGCAAGGTGGGTTAGGGCATCCACCACCATAATCTCTCAGCTTTGCACCTGATGATCACGTTTATGTTAGTTTGAAGAGTTGTCCGCCAAGACTGTAAGCTTCTTTAACCTGGAAGGTTTGGGATTTCTAAAACCAGTATTGAAATTCTAAACCTTTTCTGGAACAGCAGTCTCTTCGTTTGACTCTTGTATTTCTATATGATATATATACATATATGCTAAGAGTGAATTTTGTAATATAATTTGAACACAGCTTAGAGCTAATTTTCCTTTTAAATGTTCAAAAGTTCAGGAATAAACCCCCACTTTATTTAGAGTGCCAACACATTTCATGCAAGTGTATTGCCCGTCTCCTTTCCTTTGAAGTACAGCTTTTCTTGATGATGAGAACAGACTTAAAGTTCATATAACCCCATAAATAATGGTCTCATTTTTTTTCCTCTCTCTCACCTACAGGTGAAAGTGGCATTAAATGTCTGGGTTAACTTCCACTCCTGTAACTGAATCTGTTTCAGATTTATCCGTTGACAGCTGCTAATCCTAAGACATGTTTAAAGAAGTACTAGAATTATGATAAAAGGTAGACCCAAGATCTCTCCATCAGTGTAGAATTCAGGGGTGTCTAACCTTTTGGGCCACACTGAGAGAAGAAGAGTTTTCTTGGGCTAGCCACACATTAAGTAAACAAATACCAGTGAAAAACAATAAGCAAAAAAAAAAAAAAAAAGATTAAAGTAAATGTACAATTTTGTGTTGGGCCATATTCATAGCCACCCTGGGCCACACATTGTAGATGAAACCATCATTAATATGATGGCAAAACTATCACAGAATTACTTTTAGTTTTCTTATAAGAGAATATATACATAATGCCAAAATATATACAGCTTGGTCATTTCAATAATTTGGTAAATGATTAGTCATCAAATAAATTCTGCCATTTCGTTGACAAAACTAAAGTTTTCACTGTTAGTGTCTCTGTAAAAAGTAGATTGGGCCATAATACTATTTATGAACTATGAAACCGTAAGTTCTATCTCAGACATAGCCACAATTATTTATAGGCAATTCAGATTCTGCTGATACAAGATTCACAATAACAGACTAGCTAACTGTTTGCATTACTTTTCAATAAAATGTTCCATTAAACAGATGAACTATTCAAATAATACTAACAAAGAATTAGTTTATTTTTTAAGCCATCTCAATCCATATTATTTGCACACAGCCTTTACCTTCAAGCCCCAGGCTGAACAACCTACTCCAAGGTGCCCCTTGTGCCTCATCCCCTTGGTAAGACGCACTGTGATCTGCTATTCCAGTGAGCTTCAGTTATGTTCTTGAGTGTGCAGTGCGATCACTTACTGAGACAGTCCACATTCTGTACAACTCCTACCTGCCACCGTCCATAAATACGGTGGGTACCCAACCCAGCTGCAATCATCCTTTCAGTGAATTCTGCTAAAAATAATCCTAGAAGGCTGCACTTAGGATTGTAACATTTTAAAGCTAGAAAAGGTCCTTTAAAGCCATGTAGAAATTTCCCTCATATTTGAAGGGAGGACATTGGGCTCTGGAGAAGTTAAGTGGTTTGTCCAACTTTGGTGACAGAACTAGGACAATCCAAGTCCCTGACTCCCATCCAAGTGCTGCAGAGAACCTCAGTTTCCTCCTGAAAACACTTTCGGGTGTGCAGTTACGAAAGCCAGTTATTGAACTTCTCCAGATTTCAAGTTTACTCATATGAGAATGGAACAGGATCATCCCCAAGTTTTCTTCTAGCTCTAAAATCTGTTGAATCTAATTTTCATAATGTATGATACCAAATGTCCCCGACATTGTGTGGGGACCAAAAGCTGCTCTCATCCTCCTGTCAAGAACATAAATGTGGAGCTGGGACCTGAAGAAAGGGTGGCGTTGACTGATCAGGAAGTGAGAGAAGCAATGATGGTGGGTGGTGGGCCGTAGGTAGGGAACCCCCTCTCTTCCCAACCCCCTCGCTCCCTGCCAGCAAACCACAGGGAGTAGGAGGGGGACTTTCCAGAGTCTAATGACACTGCAGCCTCTGCAGGTTCTGCCTTCACCTTCTCAGAACTGGTGGGAGGAAGAAAAGAAAGAAATATAAAAAGGAGGTGTGTAGGAAGCTTCTAGCTCCAGGCCAGGGTAGGAAACAGCCCATATTGATGAGCTATTGGGGACCTCCAAGAAGGGCAGGGAGGCCCCAGGTGGCCACTCCCCTCCACCCTGATGCCATATCAATGGTTAATTTTTCTGTTCTTTAACCCAGAGCGGGCATGGAGCTGAAGACAATTATTCTGCCACTTGAATACTCTAATCTCATCACGCAGTAAGACCACCAGATTGGCTAAATTATTTGTTCGTTTTTGCATAGAATGCCACCCAATCAGAGCAGTGTGCTGCTCACCCAAAGATCACCCACAGGTCCCTTTGGAGCAGTTGTCAGCATCACACGGAGCTCCTGGAGCCAGAGCTTCTATCCTTTATCATCAAGGATGCTCCCACATCAGCGTGCACCTCTCTAAGTTGACATGTAAGGCAATGATGTTCTGAATGATTTCCTCCCTATGTAAATCAGAGCCAGTTTAAGGCTAGTTCTTACACTGTCACTCCTTGTAAACTTTTCTGCTGTACTGCACAGGATAAAGGGGTGGTGGGTGGGGGGCCCAGTGGTTTTCAGGGGTTATGTTTAACCCTCCCTCCTGGCATAGCTGCTTTAAGTTATGCTCCTAAGAGTAATAGTAATATATAGAGTAATAGTAATATATATATTTAGTATTTAATAACTTTATTTTTCAGTTATAGTTGACATACAATATTATACTACCTTCAGTTGTACAACATAGTGATTAGGCATTTATATAACTTACAAAGTGAGCATCCCAATAAGTTATCACAATATTATTGACTATATTCCCTATGCTGTATTTTACAGCCCCGTGACTATTTTACAACTACCAATTTGTAGTTTTAACCCTTCACCTTCTTCACCCATCACCCCCCACCCCCCTCTCATCTGGCCACCATCAAAACGTTCTCTGTATCAATGAGTTTGTTTCTGTTTTGTTTGTTTGGTCATTTTTTAGATTCCATATGTATGTGAAATTATATGGTATTGGTCTTTCTGTTTCCCTTAGCATAATACCTTCTAGGTCTGTCCATGTTGTCACAAATGGCAATACTTCATTTTTTATGGCTGAGTAATATTCCAGTGTATATATGTACCTCCTCTTTCTCCATTTGTCTATTAGTAATAATTGTTCACACATAATGGAATTTTTTGTCTGTTAACTGACTTAACTCTCACAACCACCTTGGGCAGTAAGGACTATTATCATATTGAAATAAGGACTCTTATGAACTATTATCATTATCACTCCAATTTCAAGCTGGGGAATAAGAAGGAAGTTGCTGCACAGAGAATTGAAGTTACTTGCTCAAGGTCATATTAGTAACAAGTAGCACAACCAATTGTCAAACCCAGCTCCTTCTGCAGAGTTTATTCTTGCTCTTAACCACTTTGCTAATTCCTACTGATTAACTGCCTCTTGTTGGACATATATGTAAGAGCTTCTATATTCTTATGATTTTGAGAAGTATGTTCTAGCACCCTTATTTTACCTAAGGATCCCCTGGCTAGTAAATGGTGAAGCCGGGACTTGAATCTAGACCTGCCTTTTGCCCAAATTTCTATTCTTTGAGATATAAGACTATGTCTAGAGGGGGATGATTCTAAAATGCCTTTCTAGTTGATTAGTTGGGTTGTTTGTCTACCTAAATCTTTCTTGGTCTCAGTAATCCAAATCAAATGTCAAAGTCATACTCCAAAAGTATAAATAAACAGATAATAAAATAATATGTGATAGCTCACTATGTATCAGGCACTGTTCTAAGAACTTCACCAAGATAAATTAAGTTTGACAATAAACCTGTAAGTGCCTACCTACTTTGGAAGTGCAGAGTCACTGGTCATAAATAATGTATTGTTAAATACGTACATTCCATTTTAAGAGAAAAATAGCTGCTGCTCATCACGGAGGACACAGGAGCACTGAAAATTAAATGCCCTGTGTAGGTTCTAAAACATACACTCCTGCATTCTGCACAGCTTCACTGAAACCTAAGAGGAGAGATTGTTTCACGTGGCCCACACATGATGAATCTTTTTCTAAACATTTGAAACCCAAAAAGGGACACGCGGTCCTTAAATCTAAGAATACATCCAATGACTTGAAAATGTCAAAACCCTGAAACATGGAAACCTTCCTGTCTTTTCTGAAGAATCTGGTTTGAAAGTATTTCTATCAGAATGTGAAGTTGGAAAGGAAGAAATGAAGATAAAGGTCACTAAAGGGTATTGTAAGACAATCCTTGGCCACCCCCAACATTCCTTGTCTGCTCGGCGGACTCTCAGTCCTTTTTTAAATGAACAGAGTCTGCTTCTCCAGCTTTTAATGATCAAGAAAAGGGCTGAGAAACATATCACGTATTGGCAGTAATGTAGCCATTAAACTTGAGAAGGCAGGGAAAAGGGCAAGGAAAAGGCAGGAAAAAGCCCTCCCCCCCCACACACACACAGACATAAGCCCCCAAATGAGCTGATACACATTTTAGGTCATCCGGGGAATCTGAAGAGCAGAAACTGGGGACCTTCAGGGAAAGGTGTGAAGGGAGGCAAAGGCGTTTGAGGGAGCTGTCATATTGTGATATAAAATTAAAAGTGTATTCAAAGACCAGATCCTCGCAAGCAGGCAGCCAGTCTCCGGGCACTGTAATGACTGGAGGTGTTGGTGTGAATGAGGAGCAGGAAAGCACCGAGCTGCTGAGAACAGCACTCCTCGCTGCTTCCCAGTGGCACACCCTAGAAGATGCTAGATCTGGGCATGAAAGGAATGCACTACCCACACCTGGCTCCCCACAGGGGCGCAGCAGATGGCCACTGCAGCCCTTCTGGTGAAGGCTGCTCTCCAGGGAAGTGGGAGACAGAGACTGTCAACAGCCAGGTGATGAGGGCGAGGGGGCAAGCTGGGTTTCTTCGGAGTTGCCCATTCCTTTTCTCCCACCCCTTGGTACTGTGACAAACAATGTCATACGGGAGAAAAGGTCACCACGGACATGTCTGCACCCAGCCAGGAGTGTGTTTGCAGTGAGGGGAAGCCCCCAGAGCTCTGTGGGAAGGACAATGGCAGACTGTGGCTCGGTCCTATCTGATCATCATTTATAACATCACCGAGTTTCCCTCCTATTTTACGGGCTTGCCAACGGCTGGAAAAATCCAATAAAGGCATTTATTTTAATTATCACTTGATGGTTTTATGTACTGCTTTGAGCCACTTTTAGTCCCTTTTAGACCTCCTGGGTTCAATTAACAGTCTCAGGATACTCCACTGTGTTCACTTCGGAAAATGCCCCCTCAACATTTCACCCTTTAACTCACAGCTATGCTCACAATTCCAGTAGTTTGTTTTGTCAATGATTACTTATAGATACGGCTGGAGAGAAAACACTTTAAAGAGTCACTTCCCTATAACTTGGCTAGAAAAGAAAATAGTCAGATTTGAGACTGTGATAGCGCTCCATTTTCAACAGACGTAAAACACCTGTTCACAAAAGCAGTCAACCCGTTTATATACCAGCGTTTGTATGCAATGCCCTCGCTCCTCAGGGTTCCCAGGAAGGAACTCCTCCCCAGCCCAGAGAAGCCATCTCAACTCTAGGACTCACCTGCCTCCAGGCTCCCTGACTCAAGGGAGTGATGGAACGGAAGCGTCCGCAGACAGGAAGGGTGCTCCTGCGCGGTGGGGGTCCGCGCCTCCCGGGACAGCTCCCCATTCATTCTTCCGTCCCGCCCTTCCCACACAGAGCAGGCTCACAAAACACCACAAAACCCACGGGTGGCCATTCTCCAACTCCAGCCAATCCCGTTTGGACTCTGGGGAGAGGATGAATTTCTGCTTTCCTGAAAAAAAGGAGCTCTTTACCGAGGCCTCTGCAGTTCAGCTTAAGTACAGCGCAAAAAGTTTAGAAGTTGGGACTTGTAGAAGTAGCTGAGTTTCTTGGGTGTGACCCATTTAAACCAGGTCATTTATAAATGCTCTTTCAAGGTCTGATTATAGTAATAAATGAAACCATCCAATTATCTACAAGGAGGATTGAGAGCCGTATGCAATGAATCCTCGCCGGTGAATGCAGGGCACTCGGGAAACTATGTGGTGGAGGGAGCAGCCATCACTTTCCATTTCTTTTCCTTTTTAAGCAAGTTCCAGAGAAGAGGCTATTTTAAATAAATCACGAGTAAAGCCGCCTCTAGGTGGATGTCAAACCAAACGACACCTCTTTTAAAAATGAAAACAACAAAATGTGTCGAAGTTTGAGAGGTCCTACAGCCACGAAGCTGCTAGAAACAATGAAGCAGGTTTCGAAATGACTGGTACAGGATGTGCCCATAGCAAGAAATGCTTCATGCACTAGTGCCGCTGCTGAAGTTACTACTGCAAAGTACCCTGAACTTTTCAAGGGCGGCATGGGATGGCTCCGGCCGCCCTTCCCTCAATCTGGTCGCCTTACAAACACTCTAGCGGTAGATATTTGGCAGGAGAGGGTGGAGGGAGATCTGAGGACCCGAGAGCAGGGGTGGGGAGGGCAATGGGCTTGTCGGAGCTCCTGGGTCTTTAACAACCAGAAGGTTTCGCTTTCATCCAAGCAGGGGATCAAAGAGGTGGCAACGAACTTCCTCCCCCAGAGCTTCCCTTCTACGCACACACCCAGGCTGCGAAGCAGCAGAAACGCCCCTGAGCTGCCCGAATCCGGCGGGCCCGGGAGCGCTGCGGCGGGGAGCGGCAGGGAGCGGCAGGGATGCCCGGGAGGAACCCGCCCGGTGACTCGGACAGAGCGGGAGAGGGCGCCTACCTGAGGGGGCGGCGCGCTTACTGTGCGGGGTCGGGCCGGGGCGCCCAGGTGCTCGGGGTGAGCTTGGGGCCAGCCTGGGCGGGCGGGACATCCATCGTGGCCCCGGGCTGCGGGCTTCCAGCCGCAGGAAGCTGGGAGGAGAGCCCTCGGCTCGGTTCCCGCCTCTTCTCCACCAAGCTGAGGATACCAGAGACCCCGCAGCGGCGGCGGCGGCGGCGGCAGCAACAGGCACAGTGGCGGCGGTGGCGGCGGAGGAGAAGGAGGAGGAGGAGGAGGTGTCTGCGCGCGGCTCGCGTTTCCTCCTCTCGCGCTGGGCGAGCGCGGGCGAAGCAAGGGGAGGGCGGGAGTGGGGATCTCCGGATTCGGTCCCCCGGGACCTCGGAAAAGGACGCGGCGCCCCCCCACCTCCACTGCACGGTGTGACTGCGCGAGCGGCACGACCAGGACATGCGAGTCACACGCGGCCAACAGCTGCTGCACTGCGGGTCCGCCGCGGCCTCCCTCCCCTCCCCGCTTCACTCCTTCCTGACCGTCCATCCCCAGCCCCCGGGAGGCTCCAGCCCCGCCCGGAGGAGGGCGTGGGGAGGGTGTCTGGGGTGCCGTCCCAGCCTAGGATCCTGGCCCGCTGGACTCCTGGTGCGCAGGGCCCCGCGCGTGATTAGGGCCCTCGTGGCGCGATGCGCGGTCACACACCCTGTCCTCAGCAGCCTATTTATAGCAGGTGGCCGTGCCCGCGGGTCTCTCAGCAGGTGGCACTGCCAGCCCGCTCTTCTCGCCCCCGCGGTGGCGTAGCCTCATCTGCACTCTCGCCTTCTCACTCCGTCATGGACCTGGTGAACACTGCACCGAACACGGGAAGGCGACCGAGCCACCTGGATCCCCCCACACATCACCCCTTCTTCCAGGCCTCCGTTGGATAACGGCAGGGAGTGAAGTGAGGCCACGACATCCTGTGGGGCGCTGGCAGGCAAGGCAGGAAAATCGAGGACTCGGGAAAGCGGCGAAGGCTGAAGTGCCCTCCCCTACGAAACATCAGGGAGCCGGTTTCTGAACAACTGCAGGGGCGACACAGGGACTGGATTGGGAGCTTTATCGCGCGTGCACGCGCGCGCGCGCGCGCGCGCACACACACACACACACACACACACACACACACACACACCCTCGGCGTGCTTACCCCTGGATCAGGTTTGGGAAAGTTTCCAAGCGGCCTTGCAGAGAATGTAAGGAGGCACTCTAGGGATATGCAAGATGCCTGGGAAAGTGAAGTGGGCTTCTAGGGCTGGGGGACGGCGACAAGCAGAAAACAGGAACCCTCCCTGTTTTCTGTCCCACCCATCTCACTTTCCTGAGAAGGATGTGGGATCTGAAGAAAGCAGGGTAGGAGGGCAACTCTAGAGATGAGTGAGCAGGAGGGGGGAGAGGAAGAAGAGGGAGGTGGAGGTGAGGAGTAGAAGGGGCAGCAGTGGAGAGGCATCTTTGGACTTATTTTGCTTAGTGTAGCTGGAGACCCACGTTAGGGAAGTGGCAGAAAGCTTGGGCTTCAAGGTTGAACTTGAACCCAAATCCCAACTCTACCACTGGTGTGGCCTAGGCAAGCTGCTGGACCTCCATCCTCTTACCTGTAGAATGGGACCGATTCACACTTTATAGGACCACCGTGAGGACCCAATGGGGAAGGGAATGTAAAGTGCTTAGTGGTAAGTACAAGGGCCTCAACTAATGGCAGCAGCTATTGTTACCGTGGAGGCAAATAGGGGTTCAAGGCCACTCTCTCCTCATCCCTGCCTCCCGTAGAGCAGGATCCTGTTTGATTAGGACTCCTTTATGAGATTCCCTGAGCCCATTCCTTCCAATGTAAGTAAGCGTCCAGGGGAGGTATGTTTGAGTGGGACACAAAAGTTTTATTCACAGCTTGATTTAAAACTCTAGCAGTAGTGGTAGTGACTTCATTGAGGGGCTAGTCTATTTGGGACATTGTGGTAGGGACTTCACATGTATTGTGTCTAGTTCTCACAAAACTCTGCAGAGCAGAGGTGAATTAAAATCCACTGGAATAATGAGGAAACTAAGTTAAGGCCTCTGGGAAAGCTAGTAGGTGCTGGAAGCCCCAAAATCCAAAGCCCCCAATAACATACTTTCTTTTTTGGCCACTGTGTAACTCTCTTATAGCACTTAGCTCATTCTTTGTTACAGCACAATTATTTGTATACTTAGCCTCAAATCTTTTTTAAAAAGAGGTGAGGAATATACACAGACATGAATACTCTGAGGACTGGAATGTTCATTGGTTCCAAGGCCAGGTAAACCAGCTATGCCACATTGTCACCTGGGTCACACCATCATTGTTCCACATCTTTATCTCCACCTTGGTTTGACAGTTCACATTCCCTCCCTGGAGCAGCCTGCTCTACACAAGTACGTCAAGTGCTGGGATGTCAAGACAAGTACACTGTCATCAATTTCATTGCCATCCCTAAACTGCCTTACTTGCATGCATGACCTGGCAGGTGATGGTTGAAACTATTACCTAACACCCCCGCCTGCTAGCCCCTGCCTCTGGGAGAAGGGTTAGTCCAAGGCTGGGCTCTGCTAACAGAACGTTTTGGTCAGAACCGCCTATCATTCTGCCACTCGGTTCCCTTTTCTTTCCCTCACCCCCTCACTCCTTCCTACTCCACCCTCACCCCCAATTCCAGGGTACAGGTGGGCTGCCAGATGGGTTCCTAATCAGGTCACAGAGACAGGAAGTGGGAGGAGTGGGGGGTGGCAGAAGCAGGCCTAGGCAGTGGAGTGGGAAAACATGCCTGCCCCACACTCCACCACCAAGAACTAGCAAGTTGCAGCTCAGTGATTTATAACTTAGTGGCAAATGACCATTTGCCCAGATCCCTAACCTAGGTTAGGGGAGGGTCACGGCCATGTATGTAGCAGTGATTTCTGCATCATTTTTCCAGTTTCCAGGGTGAGGTAATGGCCTAGGAATGATAATGAGGGATTTATAATACAGGAGAATACACATCTCAGAGAGTAGGACATAGCTTCCTCAGCCTCATTTGCACTCATTTCTAGCAGTTCTGCAAGAAAGAACAAAGAGGATTTGGGGGCTGATGGCAGGATGAAGGGTGTCAAACCAAGAGGGGACATCAAGTTGTCCCAGTGCAGAGTGAAAAGGTAAGAGCTAACCACCCAAGTCTCACCTGCAGGGGCCTTTGCTCCAGGAAAGAAGTAGTAGCTCCTTCCCCTTGTCCTGCTGATGTGTGACTCAGAGCAAGGCTGGTGTATGGCCATACCCGAGGCTGGAGCAACACGGAGCCCCTGGGGGCCGTGAAGGTGTTCTGCCGATAGTTAAGTCACTAGTAACAAAAGTAAGGGGATGGGGCCAAACTCTTCTGTGACTCTGCTTCAGGCCCCTGATTCTTATGACTGGTGTGACCCAGGAGCACACAAGGCACAAGGCATTTAGCTGACACCAGTTCCTGACCCCTTGGCTCAGTGAATGAAAACCCCAGACAGGAAGGCTTCCACAATCTTGGCTGCTGCCGTGGCCTTGTGTGGGCAACCTCTGTACCTCCCACTCCTTCTGAAATCCTGCCAAGGGTCATTCTTCTGGGGCTTTCCCTATAGATTCTTTCCCAAAGTCGTCATTTGCAGCACAATTAATTGTTCATTGCCAAGTTCGTGTGGTTTTTTCCATAAAATAAAAGACACATTTTTCATTTTCACCACTAACTTTATTGATTTGGATATTTTGAGTATGTTGACTGTCTTCTGCATGGTATAACATTGATTGTTCTCAATTAATGTCTCTATTTGATCGCTATCAACTTCAACTGGTCTACCCAACTGTGGAGCACCATCCAGCAAGAAAATCTCCAACATAAAACTTTGCAAACCACTTTTGACATATTCCACCAGTTACAGCACCTTCTCTACACACTGCACAAATCATTTTTTGCATTTCAGTTGCATTTTTACCTTTCTTGAAATAATTAAGCACATTATGCCAAAAATGTTGCATATTTTCTTCCATTTTCAATATTAAAATAGCTATACAAAAATTTACCAATTTTGATGTTTCCTTTTTAAATGCACACTGATATGAGAACCATCACAATACAATCTAACAAAATCATTTCAAATAAAATTAAGGACAACTAAGCGCTACTAGAGCCTTCTTCAAAAAAACAAACAAACGAACCCAAACGAACTTTGTGGCCAACCCAGTATCAACTTGAAAATGGCTGCAGAGCTCTAGCAAACTGTGATCCACTGATGCATTAAAGCAAGTGGGAAGGCCAGATGCTGGAAAAAACGAAAGCAAAAAAACAGAGGCCACTTGACTTGTAAAAAATTAAGAGAAGCATGGATAAATCTAGAATGAAAAGTCTTTGTTTAAGCAGAAAAGAGACCTTTAATGAAATTACCCATTAATTTTAGCTCTATTGGTTATTGAATGTTTATATTAGTTAGAAATCCAAACTTTGTTGCTATGATACGTCTTCACCTAACTTCCAAATATACATAATAAGGTCAGAGTTCTTTACTAGTGGGTCTTCCAAAATTGGTGTAAATAAAGGCAAGAAATTAAAATAATCCTGGATAGAACCCTAGAGCAGTTCAGTGGGGGTGCTGGTTCTCATGACCTGGCAGCGACTTTCGGGACCCAAGGATGGCCTGGGTGACACCTGGGATGTCAGGAGAAGGTTCCAGAGGTGAGTGCAAGCTAGGTGGGAAGGGGTAGGAGACTGAGAAGCAACATCAGCCTCCAGCACGGGAGGAGGCAATATCAGAGCACCCGTGCTGGGTGATTTGCCAGCCATGCCAACATGATGCGTATTGATTCACTTCTAAAAAGTACATGAAGTCATGCCCAAGTGCCTTAATTAGCTATAAGGAATATTCTTCGTGACAAATAAATGGGTTGAAGTTAAGATCAGAGTCCATTTCATTGACTTGCTTGCAATGCTAGGACCCTGGAATTGCTTTCTGAAAGGCATAGGAATGACAAAACGCAGTGGGGTCATAAAAATAAATAAAACAAGCAGATAGCGAACGCAGATTTCGGAACTTCAGCAGTTTAAGTAAACACGAATTTTACTGCCGAGAGAACTCAAGCGTACAGGGTGAGAGCACATAAACCTGTGTCGTGTGAAGGCAAGCGGACTGCCTCTGCGGCCCCAGGGCCAGCTTCTGTGAAGAGCGTAACCTCCTTGTATGGACAAAGCAGATAAAACTCTGGACTCTGGTTCCACTTCCCTTTTCAGTTCCCTCTCCTGTTTGTTAAATCATCGCTCTACACAAGCCACTGTTACAAGCAGCTCTCTGATAGTATGCAGCCTCTACTTGGGGGTCCCACTTCCCACTCGAGACAGTTTTGTGGGTACAGGCATCCAGAGCAAAGCTGAGCAAGTGTTAGCTGGCACATCACCCTGAGATGTGATATTGAAAGTTGATTGAGGTCTGTGAGAATTTCTTTGTAATTGTCAGAATTACGGATCTCAGGGATTTTGTCCAAACTGGTAAGATGACTACGTTTCCACCACTGCAAGACCCCCAGTTCATTTTATCCTAAATGCCATCACTGCATTGCTGGTACATCATGTGTAATCTCACCTAGAAAAATGCAGCAGCTGACTGGTATCCCTGCCTTTACCCTCACCACCCTGCAGTCTGCATTTAATACAGCAGCCAAGTGACTCTGTTAAAACACTGGTTGGGACATGCCACTGCTTTGCTTAGAACCCCACTGTGGCTTCTGATTTCACAGATTGAAAGCCACAGTCCTTCTAACAGTTTATGGAGCCCTGCGGGATCTCCCTTTCCATCACCTGCACCCCTCCCCACCCCTGTAGCTCATGCTACCAGCCTGGGGGCCCTCACTGCTCAGACTACCTTGGCCTTGCTCACTGTGCCTCAAGCCTGCCAGGCACACTCCTGCCCCGGACCACTGCACTTGCTGTTCCCTCTGCCAGGCACGCTCTTCCCTCAGACCCCCACAGACATTGCCCCTATTTCAACTTCTTTAGGTCTTTGTGTAAATACCACCTTCCCTCTGAGGATTCTGAGCAACCTTTTGAACAGTTATATTTATCCGTAGCATTTATCACTGTCTAATATGCTTTATTAGTTACTTGCCTATCATTTGTCATTTGTTTCTTTGCCCCTGTTCCGTGAGGAAATATTTTTTTTCTGTTTTGTTCATTGCTGTATCTCATGCATAAGAATAGAGACTAGCATGTGGTGGGCATTCAATAGATACGGAATGAATGAATGAATGCAATTTGTAACATGACATATTTGTGATTCATGGAATATCTATATGGTACCTCTCTTAGATTAAAAACTTTCTAGGTTTCCCTCTACTTACCCCTTGTGCCCTCATTAGGTTTCTCAAATGTCCGAAGAGATGTGTCAGTCCTTCCCCACCAGTGAGCTGGGTGTTCACACATGTGACTACTTGTTTAACCATCAGCAGAGGATCTGATTTCCAGACAGACTGCAGAAGGATTGTAAAATCATGGAACAACTGAGAGTTCATCCACACTCACTGTCTGTTGAAAGCTTGGTTGAGAAAAACATCCTTTTGGAGAACTGCCTGAAAGCCGCATGGTCCAACTGGTCCTCCAGACTCTGGACCCCCTAAAATCAGCTCCTGTGTCACCCCAACCCAAGTGAGGAGCAGTTTGCCTGGACTAGACCCAGAAAAACTGCACTTTGACATTGTCCCATTTGCCCATATTGGGAGAACACATTTTGTAAAAATGCCCCATTCAGTCTGGGGATATTGTTTACTACCTTACACAATGTTCTTTTAAGGAGAATCAGGAAAAAGTTCTCTCAGGGTTCTGCCAGGAATAACTTTTTCTTCCATGCGGAACTGGTTGTATTTCCATCCTTGCCCTAATGGACTCAAGGGTCAGATTTGGGATCCATTGCCTGGCAAGAATCAAAGTCCTTTTGTGTATTAAGTCATTGATTCACAAGTGATGTCCTTTCTAAGCCACTGTCAGCTTCTGCTGGTTCTCATCGATCTGATACAAATGAATACGAATAACAATGTGTGATTTCTTAAAGCCAAACTGGACTATCCTGTATTCTGAGGTTATGTTTTTCCACTTTTTAGGTGTTATCAAAAGTTTTTTTTAATGAAATGATGGTAAAAGTTAATAGTAGGAGCCTTTGTTGGCATGTTTTATTTTTGTTTTTTAATGTCCATACCTGGCAAAGAACATGAGCACATGCTTCTGTCTGTTCTCAGTGTTTGGGCAATTTTACTGGCTCAGAAAATCCAAAGTCTACGAAGCACTGATTACTTTTTTTCCCAATTAAATTGTATATTAAATACTATTTTGTATTAGCTTTAGGTGTACAGCATAGTGGTTAAACAACCATATACTTCACAAAGTTTCCCCTTGATATTTCCAGTGGTACCCCCCATAGTTATTACAACATTATTGACTACATTCCTACGCTGTTCCTTACATCCCCAGGACTATTTTGTAACTACCAATTTGTTCTTTTTTCCCTTTATTTTTATTGTTGATACTATTACAGATGTCCTCATTTTCCCTGTCACCACCAATTTGTACTTCTTAAACCTTTCACCGTTTTCCCCCTGCCTCCCCAAGTCTCCTCCCATCTGGCAACCAGCAGTGTGTTCTCTGTTTCTATGAGTCTGTTTCTGTTTTGTTTGGTCAGTTATTTCGGCCTTTGGATTCTGCATGTGAGTAACATCATATGGTACTTGTCGTTCTGTGACTTATTTCCATTGGTGTAACAACCTCTAGGTGCGCCCGGAATGGTAAGACTTGGTTCTTCTTTATGGCCGGCAAGATTCCCCCTGCACATGCGCCACTAGTTTGGGGAAGCGCCGGTTATGGCTTTACTCCTCGCTGTATTCACCCTCGCTGACATCTCTTCCGTTAGTCCCGTTTTCCTATTCAGTTGCTTTTAAAATTTTGTTGCTTTGCGTGCATTTAAGCATCATTTCTGGAACGTGACAGACATGAGCGAATGAGTGGTTGGGTATGTGACTGTGAGAACATTTGCGTGGTGTGGCCGCCAGCTCCGCGGTGCACCAAACGTTCTTACTCATCACCTTGAACATTGCCTGCAAGTGCGCAGTGCTTTATAATTGATATGTCTCGTCTTAATCCTCTTGGTAGCCCTGAGAGATGTCATTTCCTCCTTTTCCCTTGTCATATACATGGAGAAATTGAGGCTGAGTTTTCATAAGGCAGAAACTTGTAAAGGACGACTTGGAAATTCAACCTAGATGTATGTTCTGCTTCCAAGCCTGATCCTTTTCCTACCATGTTACTGCCTTTTAGGGTGACTGTTTTTGAGTGTGCTACTGTACAGAGTTGTGTTGCTGTTTTCTAAGAAGACGCAAGGAGAGTCTGGTCATTTCCTTGGCCTTCAGGATAAACTTCCTTTTTGCAAGGTGTTCTGTGGGAGGGCTGAGCTTTGGCTGGGGCTTTCTGACCCATCAGCTCTGGGAGCATCTTTGAACTGAGTCAAGGTCCCCTTGATCAGCACATATTGAAGAAATGTGTTTTAGGCTAGTCTCCTTTTGATCACTTTTTCTATTACATAATGATTCATATCGTGCAACAGCATTGTAGTGGGAGCTTGCCTCATCACGTAGTGATTTCCTTTAACAGTAAAGCTGAGCTAGAGACATTCGGCCCTCTTCTCATTTTCCTGTTGCTAAATATAAAATGGAAGATGAAGTTCTCCTATTATTCAGGGGAAAGGAATGTAAGTCCTTGAGTGAAGCTTAGGGAAAAAAAATTAAGGGGGAAGTAAAATTTCCTAAGGTCCCTCAAGTGGCCAGTATGTACCACAAAGGCCTCGGTAGTCTTTCATCCAAAAGAGATTTGTTGCCTCTTCTATGGACTTGAACTAGACACTGAAGTGAAGCAAAGAAATGGGAGACATTGTCCCTATCCTCAGGACCCTTACTTACACTCTTCTAATTCGGGTTCAACAAACTTTTAATGAAGGCCCATCTAGTAAATTTTCTAGCCTTTGCAGGCCACTTAGTGTCCATCCCAGCTTTTAATTCCACCACTATAGTGCAAAATGGCAATAAATAATATGTGGACAAATAAGTATGGCTATTTCTAGCAAATGTGAACACAAATTTGAGTTGCATAATTTTATACATGGTATAAAATATTATTTTTTATTTTTTCAGTCATTTAAAAATGTCAAAATTACTATACCAAACTAACAATCTTCTGCACAAAAAAGGACATCACCAACAAAATGAAAGGCAACCAACTGGAACAGGAGAGAACATCTGCAAAGCATATATCTGATAAGGGGTTAATATGCACTTTTCCTCAACACATTAATAACAAGATGGGTCTAACAACTACCATGATTCTGAGTAGTGATGAGTATATAGGATAAACCAAAATATTTACAGATGCAATGACAGGTCTGGATTCACTTCAGATTTGTCCTGTAGTAGCGAGACTGGGCATGCATTGAGGACTAATTATATCTGAGTGATGGGTACTTGGAGGTCCATTTTATTATTCGCATGCCTTTGAAATTCTCCATAATAAATTTAAAGAGGAAAAGGCAGGTGAATGTCAGCCATAAAAATGACCACAGGTTCTGGGCCAGTGTTTTGAAGTGGGGGCAGAGAGAGGTTGGAGCAGGGGCAGCTGGAGCTGAGCGGGAAAACTATCTGGCTGCCGCACTGAAAGCAAGCTGAGGACGTCTGAGTAGCAAAGGTCAAGTGGCCATACAGGGTCGGAACCTGGGAGAGAAGTCTGTAGTCCTCTCAGGACAATCAGAGCCAGGAGCACAGAGCAGCTCTCAGAGGGCAGAGAGGGCCCTGCACCTCAGGGAATGAACCGACTTAGGGCTCAGAAAGAAAGTCTGCAGAACCAGCAGAGGAAATAATTAGTCCACGTCTCCATCTATAACGTCTACTTTTGTTTTGTTAAATGACAGGAACACACCAAATGTGGAGCTACTTTTCATTCTAGCCACCTAGAGATTTTTTTAGTTTTTTTCTTTTCTCCAGATAAGGTGAACTAATTCGGAACAATGTGTTTTAAGGACACAATCAGGCTTGTCATCTCTGTACATGGCAACCCGACTTCCCTTTGGAAGTTGCACAATGCTATTTTGAAATGATTTCAGAAGTTCTGTAGACCTGGAGGCGGCTCTTTTTCCTGAGTGCTGGACTCCATTCCCTCCCAGGTTTGGGCCAAACACCAACGAGGCTTTCATTGGACCCAAGTGGGAGGTGGCCAACAGCTGTCACTCACATTTTCTTTTCAAGGATCTGCACAAGGGAGCCAGGTCCAAAGAAACCGTTCTCAGCAGCACTCTCCACCCTGGTGGCCGTGCATCCCTGTGGGACGCGCTCACCTCTTCACAGTCATTTCTCTTCCGTGAATCTGGGCAGCCACTGCACTTTGCTTACATGGAGAAGTCTACAGAAGAAGGCATATTATTTTAAATTTTGATTCTCATCTGTGTAGGACTGTAATATCTTGCTTTTGATGGCATATTTATTCTATACAAATACAAGGTGGGGCCCCCCAAAACTGGTTTATCTATAAAAAATTGTGTATTCTTATATGTGTAACCTTCGGTCATCTTCAAAGTGCTCTCCATTTGATGCAATACACCAATTGGGATATTTTTTCTACTGCTCAAAACAGTTTTTGAACTCATTGGTGACCTTTTAGTGCTTCTGTCCTTTCTTGTTTGCCCTCTTCCATATCAGCAAAACGTTTCCCTTTAAGGGATTTTTTTAATCAAGGGAAACAACAAAAAAAGTCACTCGAAGTGAGATCAGGTGAATAGGGAAGATGGGACACAGGGGGTCATGCTCTTGTGGGTCAAAAACTGCTGAACACTCAGTGGCGGTATGGGTAGGTGTGCTTGTAAATCACCCTCATGAAATGGACAAATGCACTGAGTCTTCAAAAAAAAAAAAATTCACTGAAGCCAAACACAGCCTCTCACAACAACACCAGCTGGTACACTGATACAGATGGGTTTCTATAAAATGCACCCAGGGGAGGAAGCCCTCCAGAACGTAACTCCAGGGCTTTGTGGATCCTCCCTCATATGTTTGCAGCAAGTGTGGGAGAGGAAGAAACTTTCCTCTGCTCAACATTCTTTTGACTGGTCTAATGATTAAAATTTACATGAGACAAGTTAACGAGAAAATAATCACATTTAATTTCATATGTACACATGGAAATGCACATACACGAGAGGTTCAGAGACCAGGAAAACGAGATATGTGACATTCTGAGCCTTGGGGCTTTAGAGGGTCATCGTAGGACAGTAAGAAGAGCAGATGCTCAGTATTTAGCAGTTAGCCTGCCATATAGAGAGGTCAAATAAAGGTTAATTTCTTACCTAATAATCTCTTACCATAGGCAAGGCCCTCATTCTTCTAGGCAGTGAAGGAAGGGGGCAGAAGTTTCTTATGAGCCTGCAAGGTCTTGATTACACTCAGCTCAAAATAATTCACACACCAAAGTGGGACATTTTGGGGAGGCCTGTTCTGAACCCCTATACAAGAGTGGAACAAAGGGATGATGCCGGGAAATGACATGCTCCCAAAGTGTTTTAAGCAAAAATGTTAGGAGTTTGAACTGGACAGTCTCGGGAGAAAAAGTGTAAAGGGGGCTTTCCAGAACTGCTTGCTCACGGCCGGAAGACTTCCGTTGTGCAGTGCAGCACCCCCTACCACAGCAGTCTCTTCACAGGTGTCCTTCCCCTGCCGCCTGGGTCTGCGATCAGAACTGCACGTTTCCTACCGGTATCCAGATAAGTGCCTGGCTCATAGCCATTTCCAAACAAGATTCAATCAGCGGACATATGAATGAACGCGGGCGCACGCATTTGACCTCATAACACCCTGAGTTACCAATGTCATGGAATAACATTTCCCCGTAATTGCCTGTTTGAGGAAAATCAATGGGGTAAATAAATGAGAGGTACTTCCAGTGTTTCTTAAAGAGAAACCGCTGTTATTTCATAGACCACAGAGAAAAAGAAAAGTTGGCCTGCATTTCCTCTGGCAAGTCAGTCCCTCAGTCCTAACCTGGGATTTGGTCTTTCTCGGCATCAAGAGGAAACCGGCCGCCAGTTCTACACTCCAGCTGGGAGATCCTCCCTGAGCAGGTTTAGCTACCAGGGGACCACTATGCAGCCCTCCCTCCTGGCCATGCCTCCCTCCCCTGAGAAAATATGCTCCCAAGCACCTACAGGTCCCATGGTCTGCCCTGCTGGTCCCCAGTTGCAGCGCCCACCCCTTCAGACTGCAAGGTGAGGTAGGGTAGGAACACAAGATTGCTCTTCGGTACAAAGTGTTTGTCCCCATCTCAGAGGGCTAGTCAAACATTCTGTCAGAGAACTGCCAGTGATCCATTGTTGCTGATAGTGCTTTTATTGGATATCCACAGAATTTAAGGACCTGCAGCATGGAATGACCTCAGAGGACATTTAGTAACATCTTTACATTTTAAAAAATGGTCACCCAAAGTCTACAGTTTACATTAGGTTTCGCTATTGGTGTTGTACATTCTATGGAGTTGGACCAAGGTAAAAAGACAGGCACTCACTACTATAATATCACAGAGCGAATTTTTTTACTGCCCTAAAAATTCTGTGCTCTGCTTATTCATTCCTCCCCCCCCCCCTTGCTGATCCCTGGTCACCAGCGATCTTTTCACTGTCTGTGCAATTGAGGGGATGATGCATCAGTGTAGGGCGGGGGCATCGGTGGTGATGAACAACCACTCTCGTGGGGGAGGTTGGTAACAGGAGAGGCTGTGCATGCATAGGGGAGATCTCTGTACCTTCCTCTGAAAGTTTCTGTGCACCTGGAAAGGCCCTAAAAACAAGTTTAAAAAAATATCAAGATTTGAGATGGAGAAGTGAAGTGACTTGACCAAGGCCACAGAGCTGGTTTACAGCAGACTCACATTAGAACCCAGGGAGGCCTTATGCACAAGCTACGCCACCCTGAATCCTGTAATGAAAGTCACGAAATACTGTGTGAGCATCCACGGTGTGCTATTTCATGGAAATACAAGTGAGAAATAAGTTGGGGGAATCTCCTCTAGGTTTGACAGCTCACCTGCTCACCTGAGTGGCTGAGGAGTGGGGTTTGTCCTGAGGTTTACATCTGGGTCCCGTTCCCTCCCCCTTCTCCCCTCCCCCAGGAAAACACCTCCCCCCACCCCCAGCACCTGTACACCTTTGCTAATGCTGTGCTCTGTGCCTGGAAGACTTTCTATTCTATCTTCAGAGGCTACTCACCTCCAAAGGCGAAGCAGCTCACTCATCGCCTGTTCTGGGAGGCTTTCTCTGGGCAGAATGACTCTCTCACACACTTCTGACCTCTGAGCACTTTGCAAACCTCTATTATAGAATTTGTAAGCGTGACCACTACTACTAGCCGTCCAATTAGACCGCAAGCTCCACGACAGCAGAGCTGGATCTCCACCCCTCCTGTACTTTCAGAAGGGGCTCTGTGATGGGATGCCGTTTACATGCTCAAAAAACCAGACAGGACACAGATCTACCATCTCTTTTTTCCCAGAGTACAGTTTGATACTTGAAGACATTATAACCCAAAATACATACAGCTTCTGCAATGAAGTGGCTGATAGAATATACTGAATATTGTAGATTTAAGAGTTCTGGTGGGGCACAAGCTATGTATGACTAAGATATAAAACCATTTTTTCCTTTACATTAGAAAAATGATCATCAACAATATTATACTTTTTCATTGTTCTGAAACACTTCATAACCATTTTGGTTAACAATAGCAGTAGTAACAGGCAATCATTTGCTTGAAAAATAGAAAATCACATGAAATACATGAAGCACAGAGAGAACAGCATGGCCCTGCCTCACAAGTGCTCAGTCCATGGGAGTTGTTTGGAAGGTTGAAAGGCCAACAGTGATGAGGAGGGTAGAAGGCACGGGCTAAAGTAACAAACCTGAAAAAGAAAACCTATTATAGAAAAGTCTGGTTTTAGATTTTGATTATGTACAAACAAGGCAAAAAATATCAAAGTCAGGTAGATAGTTATTTATCATCCTTGCTGCCTCAGGAAGGAGAATTAAATTGTGAGAGAGCAAAAAATCGTGCAACAAAGTACTCTGCAGGTTTCAAATAACCAACTGTTTGATTCAAGATCCAAAGAGATAAAGTGAATGCTAATGGATCTGAACAAAGACGCTTAAGCTGATTTTTCCTAGTACGCATATAATGTGTAATATAACTAAAAGGGTTTGGATAAAAAATTATCTTTTTAAAGTATCTTTTGCCCCTTTTTACAGGTTTCTATAACTTATATTTTCCCTATACAGGAACACAACATTTGATCTGTCCATTTATTTTACTTTATAAGCAATGCAACAGAAATGTAAACACAGAGTGGTCCAAAGTAGGTTTACAGTTGTGAGTACACGAAGCACAAAGTTTACTCTTGGGTTATCGGTTATTACTCATTGTATTACGTTCCACACAAACAACTGTTAACTGTCAACCTACTCTTCCCACCCCAGAAACATATAGGAACACCTCAGGGATATCGCCAGTTCAATCCCAGGCCACCACAACAAAGCAAGTATAGCAATAAAGCCAGCTGTAACCCTTTCGCTGGTGGAGGGTCTTGACTTCAGTTTGTAAAAAACACAACACTTGGGACCTCAGCGCAGCGAAGCTCAGTCAAACGAGGCACACCTGCACATGTAAGAAGGCAGGGGTCCCACACACGACCACCCCACATTTGGTAACTGTAGACATCCTGGCTATTTCGGTTATTCATAAAAAGAATTATAGAGAAAACATACATTTGTTATTTATTCTAATTAAAGCATATTCATCATATATTTTTAATATCTTCATTTTTAAAAATTCTGATAATGCGAAGTGTCAACCTTTTTAATAGGAATGTTGGTTTGTTAGGCTTGCCCATCTTTTCTGCTTTCATGTTAAAGATCACACATAAAACAATGAGGAATGTAGATCTATTTAAAAAGCATAAATACTTGTAGTGACAGTTTAAATTATTTGGCCCTCACAAATAATGCTTAACAAATCAAGTTCTGCTTAATTGTAGGGAAATGGAGCTGCGTCCAACGCTGGAATATTTTACTCCGCCTTTGCTTGGAGGTTATATTTTTGTGGCTGGAAAAAATATTCTTCAAGAGCAGTGACTAGTTCATTTAGCTCTTTCTTCAGCTGCTCAGGATCACTGCAAAATAAGGGGGAAAATCCCTGATTAGTAGATTACTCCAAAGCATATTTTAACCAAGGAACAGGGGAAGACAACCTTAAGAGGGTTAACTCAGACAAACAGAACTCCAGTGACTTCAGCCTTTGCTGACGTAGACAAAAAAAAAATTCCCATGAGACAATATCCATTATTTTCCCTAAAGGTTTCCACAAAGTCTCAACCATAAACAAAAAATCATCCCTTCGCAGTCCTCAAAAGAACTTTTAAGAAACACAATTTTTGGCCTAGTGTTCTCTCAGCAATGTCTGCACCCAACAGTGCAGAGACAACTTTCATGGTCCTGGGTGTCAAATCCTGAACCTCACAGATGACATCTGTTCTGTCCTCAGCCTCCCAGGATAAGAATGTTCCTGATCCTGTTCCCCCTCAGACTGCTGGAAGCTAAGGGGCAGAGGCAGCTGTAAGGCCTTCCCAGCACGGACAGAAATGAGGAGCCTGCTAGCAGGCCTGCTCAGCACATACCAGGAACTTAGACCGGGGGCAGGGCGGGGGGGGGGGGGGGGGGGCAGGCGGCGGTGTTCTGTACTATCCTACCTGCAGAACAAAGGGGCCACAGCTGAAATACAAGGAGAATCCAGGGAGCTAGATCCCTCCAAGGAAATCAAGTTTTCAAAAACACTCATTCATATGTAAATGACTGGAAGGCATGGGACAGATAAAAAGGACTTGTAATTAGACAAGTTTCCAGCAGCTCCTGGGTCAGGCCACCAGCACGGAGTGAGTTATTGGACAAACCAAACCAAAAAGCTGATGTAAAAAAACAAATCCTTCGATCTGAAACTGCATTACTTCCTATTTGACCATATTTAACATACGCAAACTTTATTTTAATGGAAATGGCAATTCCTGTAACTGGTTAAGACTATTTTGACATTGTGAAAGTTAAGCAGTACAACAAAAACAATCCATTTATTATATTTTATTAACCCACTTTATTAATTCTGGCTCTACTGGTTACTAGGGGGTGCCCTTGGGCAAGCCCCTGGAAGGCCCAGATTCCTCCTTTGTGAAACTGGGATAAAGACTTGACCTTCCCCAGAGAGTTGTTGTATAGACTGAGATAAATTACATAAAACAATTAGGACAGAAGCTGGCCCAAAAACCTCAATAAATGGAGCTCTCATTATAATTATTTTGACCCCCACTGGTAACATACGAAGTAATTATGCTTCATAAATACATAGGAACCACACAGGTCTTCCCCCCCATAAGTATGCTTTGAAGAAAAAAAATAATTCTCAAAGGCACATAACTAGTGGTCATTGTGGTTTTTTTCAACCATATACCTACAACTAAAACTTGACAGTGAATTTGTTATATCTACGGACATAAATCTGTATGTCTACAGAGAGAGAGATGTATCTATATATAGCTCCTACTGGTTTTGTTTGTTCGAAGTCTGCCTGATACAATTATTATTTAAACCTTTGATAGTAAGAGAATGTCCTTGTTCTTAGGAATGCATATTGAAGTCCCTGACTTACTTTCAAATGGCTCGGGGCAAAAATATATACACATGTATACAGTGAGAAAGAGCAAATACCACAAAATGCTAATTCTAGGGGCTGGGATAGGCAAATTAGTGCTTATGGCTATTGTGGTAAATATGGTTTTACTGGAAGACAGCCACACCCATTCCTTCAGGTATATGGCTGCTTCCTCTCTGCAGCAGCGAAGCTGAGTAGCTGTACAGAGACCATGTGGCCTGTAAACCCTAAAATATTTACTGTCTAGCTCTTTACAGGGGAAGCCTGCCAACTCCTGGTCTAAGTAAGGGCACGTGATATTCACTACCTTGTTTCAACATTTGTGTAGGTTTGAAATTTTCCAAAATAAAAACTAAAGACAGCAACACAAACAAAAATATTTTTTAAAAGGCAAGACTTAAAACAAACAAATAAATAAATACATAAATAATAAATAAATAAATAAATAAATAAATAAATAAATAGGTTTGCATTCTAAAGGATTAGGGTCGTGAGATTCTGTGGATAAATGAAGCTCCTGATACGACTCCATACTGTCTCAGGGTATCAGAAAATGCAGAAACCTTCGGGCTGGCTTCACTGCTGCTGCACAGCAGGCACGCTGGTGCCTGGCTTCAGCCCTCATGGTCATCCACGGACGACTTGGTGCTTAATGTCGCATTTAATATTAATAAAAGCAAGCCAGGATCTTAAATACCATAGATCCTTAAACATTCAATAGTATTGTTACTATAAAGGAAAGTTTTCTGAAATGTTAGGTGCATTTTCACAGGCTAATGAAAAGGAAAAGACAAATATATATAGAAACCTCTATAAATTGGACTAATGTCAATTTGTTTTCAAAAGAGTAGGACACAGACAAAAATCACTGGGAGGATAAGAATTACAAAGAAGTCAATAGGAAATCACACTTGATATACTAGCAAACGGCTTGTTATTTAACACACCTGGAAACACTGACACTTGTGCAGTATTCAATAAGATACTGGTAATGCAAAGTGCTCAGAAAATAAGCCGTTTTATCTGTTAAAGTTGCTAAATAGTTGAGTTTTTGCCCTTTAAACACAAAAAGGTTTTGAATGGGAATCTGGAACAAAATATATTACACAGTCCCATGACTTAGTAAATATATTTGAGTATCTTGATGTTTGAGACCCATGATCACAACTTTGCTCTGGAACTCTTACTCAGAAGACGCAGGACCGCTGGGTGCGGAATGCTATCTCACTTACAGTAAACTCCCAGGGCAGTAACATTCTGAGTTCTTGTTTCCATGTTTCCAGTTTTGTTTTGCTTTAGTATTTTTTGCTTTGCCAGCAGCACTCACTTCCCCCTGTCTAAGGAGAGTCTAACCCTAACAACTGTTTCCCTATCCTGCTAATTTGCTACCTTTTAGTTGCTATTGCCTTGCAATTTAAGTTGCTCAGTAAATCTCCTCTGCCTCTATTTCCACATAGTGCAAATTTGATTCAAAGCCAGAAAACCCCTTGTACAAGGAAAACTTCAGTATACAAATGTTGTAACAACTACCTGGGCGTAGGCTGTCTGCTGCAGTAGCCATTAGCCACATGGGGCCACGGAGCACTTGAAATGCGCCAGATGCAACCAAGAAACTGACTTTTTAATTTCATTTAAATCTGATTGAAATTCACATTTAAAAACTGACACTTGATTCAGTTGTTGGAAAACTTAAGTATGACTGGAACAACTGGGGCATCAAAATCTACTTTTTCAACTATAAATTTTGTAAAATGTAAATATAGATCAAGTATTTTTAAAAAAATTGGTATTTGAACTGAGATACATGGTAAGTTGTTAAGACACTGAATGAATTTTGAAGATTTCATGTGACAAAAATGTAAAATACTAGTAATTTTTGTTATGGATTACATATTGTAATGACATTTAAATATACTAAGTTAAATAACATTTTATTACAATTAATTTTACCTGTTTCTATTCACTAGTGGAAAATTTAAACTGCATGTGTGGCTCACATTTTATTTCTATTGGATGGAGTCAACTTCACCCTAAAAAAATTTTTCCCCCAATTCTTAACTGTAATTTAAATAGAGAAGTGCTAGTTAGCTGCAGGTTAGGTAGGTATGCAAGTAGCGCATTTACACACACAAACCAATGCACACACCACGGCTGTTAAAGTTCAAAATGTCACAGTTGGTGGACAGTGACCAACCCAACACTTTCCCACAGTCACAGAGGCATGACCCCAAAGCTACCGAACCCCCAGTTCTGCAGTGCAAGGCCTGTTTTTGCTATTGGCTCTTTAAGAAAAGTTGGGAGAGAAAGAGAAGTAAGTAATGAAGATGACAGTGAACACGCTTGTCCCTGGAGGATTCAGGCAGGTGTTAATGCCACAATGTTGCTGTAGGTCCTGAAACAACCTTCCTGATCACAGGACACACTGGAAAGATGAAATGTTTCACTTAACATTCGAACAGGACCAGTTAGGAAGCTTAGGGACTAAAAACTGCAGCTGCTGCCACCCCGTCTTACCTGTTTCCGGGCGGGGCACACAGTTCCGCATAGTACTTGATTTTGGGCTCTGTCCCACTGGTCCGCAGGGTGGCCACACAGCCGTTAACAAAGGTAAAGGTGATCATTTGGCTGCTTTTACTAGTTGGAAGAACCTAGGAATGAAGTACACATGTTCTAAATTTAAATAGTAACAGATCTCTTCTGGCCTAAGGAATAGTTTCCCCTAGATGAGCATGAAAATATATGTCAAACAAATTCACTGGTTCAGAAAGAACATCTTTGAGAAAAATCTGAAAAGGTACTCAATAAAAATGACATACTAGATAATGATACTCAGGAAATTTGTGAATTAAATAATTTTGTTTACTAGGCTTTTTAACCTCCTTTGTTCTGTTCATTAAAACTACTAAAACTCTACTAATATTGAAATTCATCATTCCACAAGAAATTGATTTAAATAGATTAATAATGCATTTCAAAAATAGAAAAAGAACAACATTAGATCTTCAACTTTGCAAAAGAAGTCTATCAACAAACAAAAGATAAAGCTTCTGGCAAATGCGTTCATGCCAACTGCTCTCGAAGCCCTGCTAAAATGACAGGTATGAAAAAAAAACCCAACACGAGGGCTAAGGGGAAAACAGGAAACAGCAGTGCACAGGGTTGCCAACCCATCCGGGAATCAGACAGATGGATGGAAGAGCAGAAATGACCAGACGGAATACAGGACGACAACTGAGCACCTGCAGGCGACAGACAAGAACCGAGTCAAGGTGTTCCACAGAACCCTGGGCAAGCTCACTACCTGGAGGCACCAGGTAATGCAAAGGGCAGGGGAGAGGTGAAGGCAGTATTTGTAAGTAGTTATCAAGCCCTCTCAGATCCTCACCCTCTGCGCACACAGTCAGGCAACCAGCTCATAGAAGATGGTTAATTGCCTGGTGTAACAGAGTCAGAAAGTCTCAGGAGCTGGGGACACCAGGCACGATGGAGGGTAGTGTATGGTGCAAAAAGAAATTAGGTTACAGTCCACAGTGAATGTTAGCCCCCCTCTTCCCACGCCCCCAGGACCTCTCCACCACTTAAAGGGCCTCAGCATCCAATGGATGGCCCTCAAGCAAGAGATCAGGATGAAAGCTAGGCTTCCCTAGATGGGGCCCCCATACAAAAGTTAATTTGCTATCCTACCTCCCTGGAGTGAAGCTGCCAGATGACAAGGCTTGTGCCTACACACAGAGGTTCCAATCAGCTTTTTAGTGCCCAAAGGACAATTAAAGTTTACTAGGCTTTGGAGAAAAGATAACAAATAAAAGACAGAGTCCAAAACAAATAAATTAAAAAAAAGAAAAAAGAACTTGGAGGAAATAAAGAAGACAGACAATACAGAGCAAAAAAAAATCTACATTTTTTTAAAAAAGCCATAATTACTATCCTTAAAAGGATTAAGATATTATATTCATGAAGGGAGAATAGGACATCATTACTAATAAATTAGATCATAAGAGCTGAAATCCACAGTCAACAGAAGCATGGAAAGTTAATGTTGAAAAAATCTCCCAAAAAGCAGGACAAGAAAATACAGATGGGTGATAAGAAGGAACAAAACATGGGAAGTAGAACACCGGCCCTGGAGAGCTAGCATCTAACTGAAAACTCATGGAGAAAGGGAGAACAGAAAACGCAGGGGAAGAGGTTATTTGAAGAACACATCCAGCTTCCTTCTCTGATGCAAAAATCAAGAAAATTTCTCAAAACTAAAGGAAATGACTCTATAGACCAACAAAGACCCACCAAGTGTTTCGAAAAAGGAATTGAGAACAAAGAAGAGAACTACATTAAAGTACGTCCCTGAAATCCTAGAACCCCAAGTTCCCAAACCTTCCCATAGAGAAAGAAATGAGGCACGTGAAGGGCTGAAGATGGAGGCTACCAGCGCCCCTGTGTGCAGCACACGGTAGGCCTCAGCTTGTTCCTGAATGAATGAATGAATGAATGAGCAAATGAATGAATGCTCAACAGCAATACGGAAGCCAGCCAATTATGGAGCACGGCTTTCGAAACCCAGGCAAGGAAGTCAGAGGGCAGATCTACATGTCTCAAATTTACCCCCCATTCCCCTTTTCTTAAAAAGTTCCTGGAAGACAAGATTTAGGAAAATGAATGCAGAAGGAGGAAGTCATGGGGTCCCAGAGCAAGGAAATGGTGAGTGGGGAAGGGACCAGGAAGGAGGCTGCTGGAAACAAAACAGAACCAGCCCACGGGCCGAATCATTGGACCCTGCGGAAACCCTACTGAGAGGCGTATGAAAGACGGAAGAACTAGTGATAGTTACACAGAAATCCAAGCAACGGAAAGAACGAAGGAACGATTAACGACAGGAAAAACAATTCTTCCACAAATGAGGGGAACCTAATCAAAGTACATCACTGAGCTAAGCAGGAAACAGCAGTGACTAGTCACAATAATTCACGTGCAGAAGCCGATGTGACCCAAAGTTACAGTGTGTCTTGCAAGGACAGGAGAGAAAGGGGAACGGTGAATGCTGCCAGTGCAACATTCTCCCGATCTCCCTGAACATTACACCCTGATCTCTGTGACAGAAAATGAATAAAGTCTGATAGCTTGTAAGTCAAAACATCCCCACATCAGCACGTTGTTTAGAAAGCGGGTGGTAAAGGCCAGGAGGAGAACTGAGAGGGAAGGCGGCTGTCAGCGGTGTGACAAAGATGGCAGCGGTCCGGTCCTGCACCCAGTTCCAACGATGGATAGGATGCGGGGGTGGTTCCCCACACACCCAAGCAATTCTCCCATACCACCCAGTGTCCTACAGTTAAACCCAATTTTGACACGATCTACCTGAGACAGAACCAGGATCCACAGGTTAATGGCTCAGTTCTGCAAAACCGCCCCTCCCCCCTTCAGAGGCCAGTCGTGAGACCAGGCTGTCTCCTGTGCTTCTAACTGGCTTTGCATCAGAGGTTCCAAAGACCTCCTTCTTGGGTTTGATTAATTTGCTACAGCAGCTCACTAAACTCAAGCAAACATATTACATACTAGTTCACTAATTTTTTATAAAATGGTGTAACTCAGGAGCAGCCAGATGAAGAGATACGCAGGGCAACGTATGGGAGAAGAGCAGGGGGCTTCCATGCTCTCCATGAGCTTGCAACTCTGCCCAAACTTCCACCTATTCACCAGCATGGAAGTTCTCCAAACCCCGTCCTTTTGGATTTGTGCGGAGGCTTCATTACCTGGGCAGGGTGGATTAAATCACTGCCTGTTGGTGATTAAACACAATCTCCATCCCTTTCCCCTCCCCAGAAGGCTGGGTGGGGCTTAAAGTTCTGATTCTCTAATCACCTGGTTGGTTTTCCTTGCAACCAGCCCCCATCCTTAGGTGCTTTCCAAAAGTCTCCTTATCAGCATAAGACACCTTTATGCTCTCATCACTTAATGAAATTCTAAGGGTTTTAGGAGCTCTGTGCCAGAAAAGGGGACGAAGACCAAATATGTATTTCTTATTATAAATCACAGTATCACTTTCTCTGCCCTGGCTGGTGTAGCTCAGTGGATTAACTGCCGGTCTGTGAACCAAAAGGTCACTGGTTCAATGCCCAGTCAGGGCACATGCCTGGGTTGTGGGACAGGTCCCCAGCTGGGGACGTGTGAGAGGCAACCAATCAATGTATCTCTCACACACTGATGTTTCTCTCCCTCTCTCTCCCTCCCTTCCTCTCTCTTTAAAAGTAAATAAAATATTTTAAAAAATAAATAAGTCACAGTATCACAATGATATCTGCTAAGCTTTTTACAGCAGAATAGAAGGTAAATAGAAGAGTTTGATGAGAGTGGACATTACTTACAGCTTTTTTATCAGGCTGGCTATCATCGTAGCCAGTGGTAAGGTCCCTAATGCCAGAAATTTCAAACTTGCCACAGGTTTTTGGATAATTATTCTTCCCATCATAGTTTCTAAGGTTTTCAAATAATTTTTTAATGGTGTTTTGATCATGGCAGATGAAATACGAAGCTTTGGTAATATGGTAACCATACCTATCAAAACAAATCCAAATACAGGCAAAATGAGGAACACACGATTCCACACAGTGGATCCAGAACAGGCAGCAGCCAGTGAGTATATTCTGCAACATTTACTGAAATAAACGACCAGGACGAGCTTCAAAGCACTAATGTAGCATTAAAAAAGAGGTACAGCAATTTACCCCAGGGATCACCAGGCCGCTGCCTTCCCCTCAGCCTCTGTGTGGAGGTAAAAACTTTGCTGGAGCACAGCCAGGCCATGCCCATGCCATTATGCTCTGGGTCTGGCTGGTTTTGTACCAGAAAGGCAGAGTTGAGTGATTTCCATAAAGACTAAATAGATGTTCCACAAACACATTTAATCTTTTTGTGCATCACTTAAAAGCACATCCGGCAAATAATATTCTCATTTAGTAAAGACAAATGCCATCACAAATGGTAATTACTATTAAGTGATTAAGTATCAAAAGGAAAAGATAATCTCTTGTTTCACTTTCATAAGAAATAGCATTGTTAACTAAAGGAAGAACATTGGAAAGACTATTAGTATCTCACACGCAAAAACGTAACACATTTAAGATATGACCACGTGTGGTGATGCATGTTACCTAGACTTACCGTGGTGGTCGTATCACAATATATACATTTCAAATTATTACATTGTACACATGAAACTAATCAAAACACATTACTTCAATTAAACAGAGTCAACAGACACTTACTCAACATAGATGGCCTTCAGCTGCTGAGACAAAGACAAATTTTTGGTCGCTAGAAAGCTGGCCAACTCTGCGCTTATGACAGCGGCACTGACTCCATCTTTGTCCAAAACGAAAGGGCAGCACATATATCCTGCAGAAACACGTGTCAGATGTACATGCTTAGGAGTGGGTTCCTTTATCACAGGGGTCCCCGACCCTGATACGGGTCTGTGGCCCAGTAGGAAATGGGCCGCACAGCAGGCAGTGAGTGGCGGGAAAGCAAGAGAAGGTTCATCCTGATCCTCATCACTGATTCACATCACCGCCTGAGATCCATTTCATCCCCACCCTCCCAACCCCCAACCCGTGGAAAAATCATCTTCCACGAAACTGGTCCCTGGTGCCAAAAAGGTTTTGGGAACCACTGCTTTATAACACTGTGAGTGCAGGTATCCATATGCATCCTACTGTGTAAGAGGCTGTACAGTATGAGTACGTGGATTCTTCTCACTAACCATTATTTTATTTAAGAATCTAGCCTGGAGCCTAGTGCATACCAGGCCTTCAAGAAGTGTTTGTTGAATGTGGCCTGTAAGGAGAGTCTTCCTCCTACACAAGTGTGCTCGTCTCCTAGGTGCAGCCCAAACTCCTCCAGCACCCACGAAATTGTTCCCCACCGTTCTAGTCAGGGCTTATTCTGTCTTCTCTGAATCCCAAGAGTTCTTGTGAGTTATATTATTCATGTTGATAATATAACCTGGCCTATCCTCTTTTGTGTGGTTATTTGACTAGATCCTTTGAAGCTGCTGTGGGCTAAGGTCAGTGTCTACTTCTTTCAGGATCACTGTGTAGTCGATACACAATACATACTTGAGAAACCAACGTAAACACTTTTTAAAAATAAAAATTTATAGACAGACAAGACTGCCAATTTAACAAAAAAGAGCAAAGCTGAGCAACTGCACTTCATTTGATAAATAAGCTAAATATTATGTGTACTGCAGGAAATAAGACAGGTGAATCACAGGAATACATATTATAGAGTAAGTGTAATGTGTCGTAGCTTTTACTAAATGAATAGCTAAAACACCCCCAGCACAACCATCTGAATTTCAGGTTTCTATAGCTCACTCTCATTTCTGCTTTTTCCTACTGACAGTTTAAGACACGTGTTTTTTCAGTCCTTCTGCCTGGGCTTGGGGGTCGTCCTTCCAGGAGACAATCACTTTGATGAAGGAACATTCTCCTTTCCCCTGGACAGACCTCCGCGGAGCACTTTCAGAGGTGGAACAAACTACATTAGGCCTGGATATCAACACCACAGGTAAGGAAACATCACAGCTCCCCAAATATGTGGATTCTTGATCAACCAGCAGCCATGTGCAGAACGCCACTGTTTTAAGTCACCTGGGGAAAGGATTCACTTGCTTATATTAGTAGCTTGGTTACTTGCAAGATACTCCTTTTAACTGAAAAAAAAAAAAAAAAAACCCCACAAAAACCCAAAACCAAAAAACCCCAAAACCCTGAGATGCCAATTTAAAGGTAGGGCAGTCCAAGGCTCTTTGAACGCCACAGAAGCAAAGCAAACCGCGTGTTCCTGTTTCATGCTGATTTTTTGAACCCAAATCCAAACCCACACCTTTCTCCATGTACTTGCATTCTATATATTAATGGAGTCTATGCTCATCATATTGCTCCTTACCGATAGCTTCTTCGAATGCAAATAGGACATTTTTCCCCTGGTCTATCAGCTGTTTGGCTCGGTTTCCCATCCACTTAAAGCCAGTTAGTGTTTCCTGAAGGGATAACCCAAAAGACAGAGACGTGCCTTAGACCTTCTACAGAGCGAAGGAAAGGGGAAAGAAAGCCCATGTCCCCAGACGCCTTACCTCAAAGTGAAAACCCTCCTTTAAGGCGATGGCCCGCAAGATTTTGGAGGAGACGGTGCTGGACAACATGTACGTGTCTTTGAGGGCACCATGATCTTGGTTCTTTTCTTTCCAAGAAGTAAAGAGCCACCAGCCCAAGAGGGCCCCCAACTCATTGCCCGAGAACACTCTCCATTCACCACTGAAAGACAAAGCAGGCCACACCCTGCTGCGATCTTCCGAGGGGCACTGGGAGTCGCTGGCACAGACAATTAAGCCAAACAGGGCTCCAGGTAGTTTCTGGGGGAACTGTTCTTGTTATTTGTATTTAAACAACTGGCCAGAAATCTGACTGTCACTTTACAAACATTTGAGCAGCTACCACGTCTCCGCCGGTTTACCTAGACGAATATCCAGTCTTGAAGGGCATATAAAATAAGCATGTCAGGGATGATATATAATTCGCTTTCTCTTAGTCTTCAGCAACGGCTGTTTTTAAACATAACAGAACTAGGCTGATGCCCCTAGTATAACAATAGTGTGTGTATCTTAATTTTCGGTCAGCATCGCTGGTTCTGAGAGGGCAGTAGCTTCCCCCTCCTTACGACCAGGCGCGGTGCCACAATGAGGAGAGCACCAGAGACGTGGGTGCAATTCATCTCCCTCTCTGTGGTTCACAGGGCTAGCAGTACAGCTCACATTTCTGCACACATCCCCTTAGCTTAATTTTCTAAAAACTGATATGGAATTGAACCGATTGATCATAATCTAAAGCCCCAACTCTTTGGTAACTCTCCACCATCTCCCAAACCTCACATATGCCATTTGACCTGGGAAACTCCTTGAACCCTGCTGACCTTTCAACGCTGCCCCCCACCTCCCTACCTACCACTCCTCTGCACAAACTCTACAGTCAAACTTGCCTTAGACACTGTGTCAGTCCTCCACAGCTATTCCTCTCTAGTCTGCTCAACACAAATTCAACACAAATTCATTTCCCTGAAGGCCCAGCTTCTTACCAAACCCACCAGCAAATACAGCACTATAAAGCCGGCAGTAAGCCAAGTATTTTGCACTCATTAGGCACTGAGTCATTAATCATCATACAATCAGTGACAAAATGAGGGATGGTAACAGACAGTAATTTCAATGCCAGGTTCGTACTGGGCAGGTTTAATCTGCATTACGCTTGCACAACAATGGTGTGGCCCTGGAGCAGCACCTTGCGCTACCTTGGGGGACTTGACAGAAATTCAGCAAGGTGACCATTTGCAAAGTAAATGGGGAATATTTCCAAATAGGTCCAGACTCCCAAGAAATGTGCAACTGCTGAGGAGGTCACCCTTTATATTTTCTATTATGTAGGTAATCATAATTAACTTGTACCTGTCTTGCTTTTCTGCCACAGCAAGTCTATCAGCATCTGGATCATTTGCTAAAATGATTTTGGCCTTGATTTTGTCCGCCAAAGCAAAAGATAAAGTCTGAAAGAGAGCAGAAAAAGGAGGGCTTCGATCAAGAATCAAGCAGACTGTAGTCTTTAAAAACATTCAGTTATTTCAGCACTAAAAGAGAACTTCCTCTAAACTAAGGCTGAATTGTATTTCTGGAGCTGGTCTTGGCTGGTCACATGTTCCTTCCTCAGTCAGGTGAGGTCATGGGAGCATCAGCCCGTGACCCAAGCCTGCCCTTGGGATCCGCTGCACATCTGACAGTGTGGGTGTGGTTGGACTGGTATTTCCAGGCCTCGCCTGTGACCAACCTCACAAACCAAAATAAACTGACTCACTGAATATCACTGTTACCCTACTCTTTAAAAAGGCTGAAGGTACCAAAATTTAAACAGGACTCCTTCATATCAGAAAAAATGACCATTAAGGAATAAAAATCATGGGATGAACTTCCATTCTATTACTGCTTCTTTTTTGGCATTAAGGAAGCTCGGTAACTTAAATTTAATTAATTAAATTAAATTTAAAGCATTTAGATTTCAGCCCTCATATCCTGATGCTAAGATAATCTAATTAGAAAGTTCCTTTAAGAAACGGATGAGAGATTAATAAATATAAACATTTCCAATGATGAAATTATTTTTGTTCAGTACAATGAAAACACATAGAAACTTATTTTACTTGACAGTCGTAGTTTTGAATATAAGAGGTAAATTTTATAATTAGAAACATTAGGTTACCAAGACACCTTTACCCTCCTCAGGATTCGGGTATTTCACGGTCGGGAACTCAGGATTGGGATCTTTCTGTTCGGGAACAGCCTCGGGAGGCGCGAAGTCAAAAGCCCTGAAAGCCGACTGCACGAAGTGGTGGCCCACGCCGTGGACAGAGGTGTGCACAAACTTCAGCTTGGTCTCCCTGTTCCCACTCCTAGAACCAGACACGTCATGGAAGATGATGAAATACACCAACGTGACTCAACGCTGGAAGGTTCGCAACATGTCAAGGACCCAGATCCCTCAGAACGTAAGACATCAATGTAATACAGAGGTACAAGACCACAAAAGGTTCATTCTAATTCTATTTTTTTTAAAAAATGAAATAACGTACCTACTCTCTCCCAAGTACAAGAGCCCTCTCCCAACATATTCAAGTTTTAAATTGTACACTGTGGTTACTTTCAGCAACTCCGATGCCTTTCAGAGTTTGTTTTCTGACACAGCATTTGCATCCACAGCACAGGGAAAGAGTGAGCCCCAGGTTCAGGTCCAGCCTGTAGCAACGACCTGATGTACCGTGAACACTCACCTGGTACTAGAACTTGACAAAAGGAATATTTCCAAGCGGACAAAGGAGGATAGACTCTTCAACTTAATATGTTGTTACAATGGCAAATCTTTTTAAAAAATCTAATTTTGTTTTCCTACTTCATAACTCACACAAAAGTAAAAACCACCAATACGTAAAAGATTTAAACATTACAAAATATAAGCATGCACGTCCAAAACACAGGGGGGAAACTGTTTTCATAATCTCGGTGTAAAAAAAGTCTTCTTAAGTACGACACAAACCCCAGAAGTCATAAATTAAAAAACTGATAAACATTTTCAAATTTTTTAAAAAGTTCAGCAAAACAATTAAGAAAAAATTCCCAAGGTAACAATGGAAAGGAAAATAATATTTGAAAATAATGAAGTCTATTTTTCTATATAAGCAAAGTGGTTTCACAAATGAAAAATAAAATGAACAAATACACAGCAAAGTATAGGTTAAATAAACATGAAAAATAACTTATTTATAAGTATGCAAATAAAGTGAGATATTACTTCATCCAACAAACTGGGAAACATGAAAAATTTGATAATACTCAATGTAGGTGAGAATGTGTGGATCGTGCATTGTTGGTGGGAGTGTCCATTAGTGTAACGTTTTTGGAGACCAATTTGTAAACCATTATCAACTTTGTAAATGCAGATACAATTCTGATGTCAGAAATGTACCTCAGGATACACGTTCCATGGAAATGTGTATCCTCAGACACACGCACACACACGTATTCCAGTAACTGCTCAAGAGCTCCTCGGAGCAGCCCCAACCTGGAAACCCTGAGTCTTTGTGAAGTCGAATCAGAGGACAGAGGGAAGGCACGCAGCTGTGTTTTGTTGTGAGGTGCATGTACAATCCATTTACCTGTGAAAACAGTATTTGCTAAGGTCTTCATAGTAGTCCTTATTGATGGAAGCACTTGGGTCATGAAGAAGCGGACTGCTATCGATCACCGAGTCATTCCAAGCTTGAGGCCACGGCTCCAGATTCTCTTCAATAGCTTGAGAAATCCCTTTATCATGAGGAGAGACGATCTGAGCTCCGTTATCCCAATAGACCTGGAGAATGCAGGGGCACACCCAGACGGTTCAGAGGTACTGGGAAAGCGTCCACACCCTGGGCACCCAAACTGCAAAGGCTTACACCTCACAGAGAAGGACACACATGCGTGGACACAAACATAAAAATACCTTATAACCATTATCCTGCTTCGGATTGTGGGAGGCGGTGATCATGAGTCCAGCACAGAGTTTCAGATGTGATACCGTGTAAGGCTGTTGTAGCGGGAAACAAGCAAGTTTTAAACAAAGACACCAGGCATACTTAAAGTGTCTATCATTTATTGTTTGTACCAATTTGTTCCCTTTTAACAAACATAACATATAAATATCATAATGTGTCCCTTTCAGTGTTTTCATGCCATATCCAAGGAGTATATTCTTTCTTTTTTTAAAGGTGACCTTTAATCCTCACCCGAGGTTATGTTTATTGATTTTAGAGAGAGAGGAAAGGAGAGGGGGGAAAGAGAGGGAGAAAGAGAGAGAAACACTGATGTGTAAGAGAGACACATTGATGAGTTGCCTTCCTTATGAGCCTGATGAGGGAGGGAACCTGAAACCTAGGTACGTGCCCTGACTGGGAATCAAACACACAACCTTTTGGTGTACAGGACGGTGCTCCAACCGACAGAGCCACCCGGCCAGGGCCCAAGCAGTGTACTCTTATTGCCCTTAGAACTAGCTCACTGCTTAAAATTCTGGGATATGTACTCTGTTAAGAAAGGAGAATATTTTCCTAGGTGCCTTCTTCTCATTGTCTTCTACCTGGTTGAGCTAGAAAACTCTCCAAACCATAAGATGGTCTAATTTCCATTTCACATTCTTTTAAGCCTTCTTGGGGACAGAAGTTTATGGATTCAGTTTATTTCCTCTGACTGCTTTCTCTTCTCCCCCCACCCCCTCTTGCTTTTAAGAAAAAGGTTAAAGAAATAATGAGGGCTCTTACATCTGGCTCACTTATCTTGCACTCCAGAATAAGATCTCCCTCCCTTGTATTTCTGCTTGACTCCCATCTTTACAAGACTACTTCTCATGGGGTAGGGGTAGGCTTGTCCCCCTCTGGGGTGCACGTGAGATTTACCATACACAGGCAACCCGGAATTCTAACCACCTATCCCCTCCACCACCCCATTAAGAATCACTGTGGCTCTTTGTCCCCTTAGGAGTTATTTCATACCCTCATGTGTCCTGGAGCAAAGAGAAGGGAGAGCCACTCCATGGAGAGGGAAATGATCACAAGATACTCATTAAATTCACATGGGCTATAAAAATAATTGCTATTAATACACAGTACGGAAGACCAAGGATGCTCAAAACATTGCAATTTTTCCATCAGATGATGAAACCTGAACCACATTTGAATGTGGCATGAGGTGTCCACTGGGCTATGTATTTTATAATCTTGAAGGCGCTGTAGCCATCTGTCCGTGCACTAGAGACAGTAAATGCAAAACCAGGGGGCGTTACGGCTCCTTTATTGGTGCACTATCATTTCTGCTCGATGAAAGCAAAACTGCACTCGAACCATGTTGTTGGCTTAATTTCTAAAAAAATATATTCGTAGCATCTGGCCCCACTCTTAAAAGTTCTATCTTCTTAAAAACAATAGCTGCCACAGTCCCTACGGTCCTTTTCTTTAGATTCTGCTACATGAAGTATGATTTTGATTAAAATCTTACTAAAACATGCCAAGCATGCTTTCTGTCCTGGCCATGAATACTATTTAGAATGTACATTTGTATAAAAAGCTGCTGCATCAACCTGTTGAAATATTCATGGCAAGACATGACCAGAGGTGAATTCAGATTCAGACACAAGAAGTTTTCTAACAGTAATAACTGAGAAACAGAACTACAAACCAAATTAAAAAAAGTACACAAACAAAAGACATTTCCCTAAATCAGCTAAAATACCCTTTGAATGCAAGCAAAAGGAAAACTGCACTTAAATAAAGTCAATTCTGATGAATCAAAAGCTGAATGCCAGAGAACTATTCCTAGGACGAAGGAGAAACATTTCTGGAGAGAAGACAGGATGCCCAATAAGTGCCCACGAGCTCTTCTGTCCTTCAAATACCTGATTCCCGACAGCCCTAAAGCTTATAACATTCAGCCCTGTGCCCTCCCCAACCCTGTGACAGGAAATTATAAAATGAACCAGTTACTTACCACAAAAGGGGTGGGGGTTATGTCAGAAAACAGGTACACGGGAACCCCCTGAGTGATGAACGTGGTGGCAGCAAGTCGGGCGAATCTGGAAATGCCGTGTGACGGGGGAGAAAGGAGAGCAGAGGTGTCAGGACCACGGGTGACGGTAAGGAAGGAAATGGCTGCCCTGCCTGGCCACCTCTTTAGGTTCAGTATAGCAGGCACACGTTTATTATGTGGCCACTGGTATAGAACCACGAAGCTGGATAAACCTCAGCAGTCACCTTATTCTACCCCTTGTTTTACAGAAATAGAACCAAAGCCGAGAGAGGTCAGATAACAGGTCCCATGTCCAGCAGTCACTCAGCAGCGGAGCCAGGCCTCCTCCCAAGTCTTTCAACTCCCGGTCTCTCTCAGTGGTGCCTGGCCCAGAGAGATTCTGCCCCAGGGGACATCTGAAATGTCTGGGGACACTTTTGGTTGTCATTGAAGTGGGGGGAAGGTTCCGCTGGGAGTTAGTGGGTGTGAGTCAGGGATGCTGCTAAACACCCTACAAGGCCCAGGGCAGACCTTCATAGCAAACAATTCTCTGGGCCAATGTGAAGCCGCAGGTCAACAGTGCAGGGGCTGAGGAACTCTAGCCTAAAGCTATTGCAACCCAGTGCAGACCATACCGACTAGCTTTTGATTACATGGTATCATACTGGCACGTGCATGTATATGTATGTAACATACATGCATTTGACATATTTACATCTTGGCTCCATTCAGCACTTAGAAAAGGTTTAAATCTTTGTCGCTGACATTTTTGCTTAAGTTCGACAGCAGCCAGCTTCGGGCAGGGCACACGGTACCAAGTCCCTCTTCATGCTCGGAGTGAAATGCTTGCCCACAATAAGTGAGCGCTTTCCTTCCAACAAACAACATTAGACCATTAGAGAACTAACCTGGTCATTCATTCTCTCCCCAAATCCGGGGGCCGGCTGGGGCACAAGAGAGCCCTGCACTTTAACAATTCAAAATCCCTAGGATCAAGAGTAATTAATACAACGATGATTTTGAGAGAAAAAAAGGTGTCTTCACAGGGCAAAGTCGTAAAAATACCCAAATTCATCAAAAACCAGTTTTAAAAAATATGGATTAAGCTGTATTTACTAGAATGAATGGCACGGAAGTCACTTCCACCCTCGTGAACGCTGATTGCGTGTCAGGCTGACCTTGACATTGGCAGAGGAGACACTCGACACCCAGGGCGGGGCAAAAGCAGGCTCCCAGTTGTGAGTGCACGAAACTCCAGGTTTGTTCTTGTAGAATTACTTACTAATTATCGTGTCATTTCCACTGTGAACACCTGTAAACTTACTTTTGCCCCACCGTGTGTGTGTGATTACATACATGATATGAATGAACTGAGTTACGAAAGTGCACAAAAAGATTCAATGAGTCCCTCTGCATGTGCTTCATGGTTATCTCTCATGTTCCCCACCCGATATCTGAAGCTGGAAGATTGAAGAATGAATAGCCATTCCCTTAGGTAAAATTCTGAGACTACTCGAGTATCCGACTCTTAAAGAAGATTCCATCCCTACTGATCACACTTGCTTTGCCACGTTTAATATTTAGGTTACATCTCCAACTGCTTACATGTGGTAGGCGATAGCAGCCCTGGCACCACTCCACCCCACCCCATCCTGACACTCCAACTCTGACACCCCAACTGAGACTTAGATAGAATTAATAACAGCAGTCACTTTGGGGACATAATGTGGCTCCAAGGCCAGAGCAAGAAGTATCTGTACCTCAACTGACAATGTTAACATATGTAAAGGATGTGTGTTCACCAGAAACAGGGAAGTCAGCCTAAAATGAAGAAGTCTGAGAAGCTGAACAGAGTTCACCACAATGTGCACTGTCCATGCTCTGCTGGGGGACCTGCCCCGCCCCGGGATGGTAGAGTGTGCATGTGAGCTGATTCTAACTCTAAGTTCACGAACTGGAAACTGGCAAACTGATATTCTGGTTCCTACAGCATCACTCTCGTAAAGGCGTTCATGTGTGTCCATCCCTAAGAGTTATAGCCTCTCTCTTGCTTTGTTGGAAAAAAAAAAATCACATTTCTGAGCCTGTAACTGACTGCAGACCAAAAATCTTAGGTCATCCTGAGTTCAATCTAGGGACCGATGTCACCCAGTCCTTGGCCCTGACCATGTTCCCTTCCTCACAGCTGCACATTCTTTCCCTTTAATGCTTTTTTCTTAGACTACGAGTCCTGAAAGGCAGAGATTAGGACTTGGTGAACTCATCCACTTCTGTCAAGTTAATAACTTCATTAATGTTAAATATTTGTATGTTCTTCTAATCTAAGAAACTACTAATGCTTACACTCAGAAGCAATAAAAAATTTCATAATAGAGCAAGTATTCATGTAAAAAAAAAAGAAAAAAGTTCCCGCTACATGATTAAGAGCAGGGATTGGCGAATGACAGCTCATGAAAAAGGGTTTTATTGAAGGCCGTTCCATTACATACTGGCTACGGCTGGGTTGGCACCACGTGGCAGAATCAGTACTCCTGATAGAGAGTGTACGACCCACAATGCGTAAGATGTTTATTACTTACCCTTTAGAGAATGCTAGTCTCTTGTGCTTAAATTGTGGCTCTTTTTTCCCTTTATGATCATAGAGCAGAGAAAAAAGTTGCATGCCTTACAGGATTCAGTGACTAAATACCTAAGTGCCGAGCTCACCCTCAGCACTGAAATGATTGCTATTCTATCATCACCATCATCATGACCATCATCATCTCCCTACAGCTATGTAAGAGAGAGTCCCATTGGCTTGTGAATGTGGCATGAATGCAGCTCGACATGGGCATTCAAGAATGGGAAGGAGCTCATGAGGCTTATGAGTACTGGGAGAAGAAAACTACACTAAAGGAAGAAAGTGAGAAGAAATAAGGCTGCTACTTAACAAAATTTCTTTCATATATATGTATTAAATTCTAAAATGTCAAAATAACTTCACTTTCTTAACCCAAATGTAAAACCAGAATTTTTAAAAGCTGTGAACAGAATTTACCCTTCATTTGTTGTAGTTAAGCAATGAAGCTGACAAATGCTTTTCAAAAGCAAGCTATTGAAATAATGATAAAAATAAAACCACAAAACACACTACAAAGAAACAGAGTGTGTTGAAATACCTTCTGCTGCTGCCTCCACTCGCTGGGTGAGCTCGAGCATCAAAGCTGATCACGACACCTCGTTGCTTAAGGTCACTGAATTGTTTTTCAAGGTATCTGCAAAATCCCTAAAAAAATACGCATGGCTTAAAAGAGCATATATGTTTTTAACACATCAAATGTATATGATAAATTGGTCAATTTTTCTCTACTTCCACAGGAGACATTGAAGCAGAGGGGAGAAATTCCTCAGCAATTAAACAAGGTGAACAAACAGGAAAACAAAAACTTTATTGTTGATCTATACGTATCAGGTACTACGCTGGACACTTAATATCTAAAATCATTAACCCCTGGTCCACTTTGCCAAGAAGTCCCATTTTATCAATGGGGAAACTAAGACGTAGAGAGAGGCTCAGTGACCTGTCCAGACACATGAGTGGCAGGGCCTGGATTTGTTCCCCAGGTGAGAGGTGCTTCAGTGATGGGTGAAAGCACAGTGTCAGGGGGCTGGGACTCCACTCTGCCACCTCCGAGCAAATAACGAGTTCCTTAATCTCTTGGTGCCTCAGTTTCCTCTTCTGTGAAACAGGAATGACAATAGTACCTACCCTCAACGGGCTTTTGTAAGGATGAAATGAGTGAAATATGCCAAGTCCTGAGAATCTAACACCAAGAAAGCACTATGTGCTGCTGTTGGGAGCATTATTGTTTTTGTTACTTTCCTTCAAAGCTTGCACTCCTTCTTTCACACAGTCAGGTTCCAGGGCCTGAGGACATGGGCTTGTTTCGGATATTTCTGCCTGCTCTGTACCATCAGTAGTTAATGAAACTCAATACATTTGATAAGATTTTGACAGCTGACTGATCTAACGTGTTCTGTGTTTGTCTGTGATACTGGTTTTCAGCCAGCGGAGGTCCTAAGGAGGCGATACCAGTTCAATTACACAACACAGCCAATTATACAAAGAAAGAGTACGCAGAGTCTGGGCTAGCGCGCCTGCTAGAAACGAAAGAACACACCACTCCGGTACTGCAGTGGGTGTGATGACATCACTTCCATCTGAAATGCGGAAGGTCGGAACACAGTGCGCTTTGAATTCAATCAGCTTAGAATACTGGATGAAACCGGATTTATCACAGAACAAAGAGAACAAAGGTTGATCAGGTGATAATGATGGTTCACATCACTCATTTCACTCTGGCTGATCATTTTGGTAGGGAGGGCACCTCACAGCTTTGTTGCCAAGGCAGGGCCTGTTTAGAATGCCTTTAGTTTAACCTAGACAAAAAGAAAAGAAAAAAAATGCTTTGGGCCTATCTCTTGAGGCTGACTGATACAAAGAAATAAGGACACAAGTGTGTTGGTTTTGTGGGTTTCCCAGAAGGAAATAAGGTGCTCACCAGCTGAGGCTTACAAAAATGACAGCACCCTCTCCCTGTCCCTGGGTGACTCGAGTTGTGGCCCCTAAGTTCAAGGGGATGTAAAGCATTTAGCCTCAGTCCCAAATCCTCCCAACTCCAAACTGTCTGACAAGAAAGACTCTGGGGGCTGGCTGAGTCTAAGGACCCAAGAGAACGCACTCAGTGCAGGATATGGGAGGTTCTCAGAACTGAAATCTTATTCTGGGACACAAGAAATAAACTTTGGATAGCTTCAAAAGGACAAACTATGATCCATATGTAAAAGCTCCAGAAAGATAGATTTCGACTCAAAATAGCGAAACCATTCTTTAATGACAGCGGTGCGAGGATGGAATGGCTATTTCAGAAGATGGCAAGTTCGCCGTCACTGATGTCTTGTGACATGGTTAAGTAACCTAAGAGGAAATCATGACCTCTATGAATGAGGCAAACAACACAAAAAAAAGTCCCTCCAGTCTCTATCCTGTTTCCCTTCCGGGTGTTCCTGACTCACGTACATCTGCTTCTTAAAACCAACCAGATGAATTTGGGGACACTATTAGGGGCGTCCACAGCAGAGACCAGCAGGCAAGGGGTCTCGAGGTCATGGGGTCATGGTGGAAGCCAGCACATACCTCTAGGTCACACTCCCTGAGGCTGAGAGGGGAAGCCTGGGGCAGTTCTCCTGGGAATCCTTTCCCTCTGGGGTGGAAACCACTTCTAAGGCTTTAAAAATGCCCTGCTGCTGCCACAACTCTCTCTTAACTTGTAACATGCCTGCCTCCTGCTGTAGGAGTTCCAGTGCAGGCTGGGTGACCACTTAGGGGTGCTAGGGATTGTGGGGGAAATTATCCCAAGGGGTAGCTGACTGTACGAGATGACCTTTAAGGGACTCATCTTAGTTTTGTAGGCTTCTTAGCATCACAGTGTCCAGTCCCAGAAGAGACTGATTCCTCTAGGGAGGAGGAGGTATGAGGTAGGTCCTACGACCTTCCTGAGGATAGGCTGCATCCTTCCTGGGAACTAGATGTGGATGAATGCAGAAGAAAAGCCCCGGCATTCATTATTGAGAAGCCCACTGAATCCCCTAGATTTGGGTCTAATTGGAGGTGAGACCAAATGAATTTTCCAAAGATGGCCATGCCAACACATCCCATCCCACAGGCTCCTCTCATGTGACATGAGATTCCTTCAATGACAGGTGGGTGTCTACATACCCTCTCCTTACATATGAGCAGCCTTACTGACTTGCTTTTAACAAACATAATATGGTGGAAGTAAGTGACTTGGGGTGACTTTCAAGGCCAGGTTATAAAAGTCAATACAACCCCCACCTGGCACCCACACTCTCTCTGGATGCTTCCCCAAGCCCCATTCTGTAAGGAAGCCAGGCCACAAGCAGTGGTCCAGCCCTGGCTCAGATCCCAGCCAGCAACAACTGCAGACATGAGCGCGAGGGAGCTTCCAGGTGGCTCCAGGCTCCTCGCTGGGCCAGGTGATGCCACGTGTAGCAGAGACTAGCTGTCCCCACCAAGCTGCACTCGCACTACAAATCTGTGAGCAAAAGAAACTGTTTAAATTCACTGTTTTGGGTGATCCGTTCTACAGCCCTAGTAACTCGTTTCATCGGGGTTTTGCTATAACATGCCCAACTGGCTTTTATGCTGGGAGGTATGTGTAAGGGACGTGTGATCGCCAGTCAATTTCTCCAGCCTTTTCTTTCCCAGAGCTAAGGTAGCCTTCATTTGTCACACATCTAAGTAGTTGAAGAGACAGGAGAATCTGTTCGCCTTCATTTCCCTCATAAACAGACCTCTCCATACTCAGTGGCAGCCTTTCTCCCTTCTGTCTTGTCAAAGGCTTCATCTCTGATCCCTAAAGTTAGGCCTGGACTCTGACAGTGAAACTCACAAATGAAGGCTGGGGCGCTCAGCAACAATTTCCACCTAGGCTCTACCTTAACCCCAAAGAGAACTGGCTCACGGTTACTCTGGCAGGTAGAAAAGCTTTCCAATGCTTACATCTGTGCAACTGCAACAAAAATGAATTTGCCCTGGAATGAAAGATCCATGAGCCTGTTTTCGTCATCATTATATTCCGTGTCTGGTGCATGGCAGGCACTCAGTAAATCTCTGTTAAATGAATGAATGAATGGTTGCATGAATTTGAAACAAGTGCTGCTTCAGCCAACTGCACAAGCCCTACTTAGGGAGTAAGCGTCTGACTCCCTGTGTTGGGACAACCCACGAGACCTGGCCATAATGAAAACGAGTGAGGCCTGTCAAACACAAAGGGGACCTGGGGTTCAATTAATCATACAAGGAGGCCATGAGACTGAGGTGGCGTTCATGCCTTAGTAGCCTAAGTGAGCAAACCTGTTAGGTAAATGCCTCAAGGTCAAGAAATCAAACCTAAGGACAACCAGCCACAAACACACCTGAGCTTTCCCAGGTTAAGGTAACCAACCGCTTGATATAGCTTATCTATTAATCCCGTTGCTTTGCTTCTGCCTCTTCTCCAGAAAAGTCTTTTTCCTAGCTTCTGCCAGAGCAGGGCTTCTAACCATTTCCAGTTTGGTGCTGCCTGATTCAAATAGATTTTTCCCCCAGATAAACTCTTCAAGTTTTTAATATGCCTCAGCTTATCCTGTAACACTGGGCACGTGTTGAGAGTAACTAAGTCACAAAAACACGTGGCACCTGTGTGGTCTGGATGATGGTCAAGTCGTTCATACGAGACACTCCTGCTCCCATAGCAGCTCGGAGGCCAGCTGTCCCAAACTCCATGCGAGCCCCGAAACATTTCTGCAGCTCTGCTTTATTGCCTTCTGCAATCAGTTGTTTCACGGACTCCAAAGTTAAGGGATTCTGCAAAACATAGAGGCAAGTACCAGATACAGCCAGGTAAATAACAGAGTGAAAAATCTGAAATATGAAAACAAAAACCTCACAATAATTCCACCTTGGGCGGGGGGGGGGGGAATCTATCTATCTAAGCTTTTCAATAGTTCAATATTTTGATGCTTTTTACATTTGAAATATAAAGTGATTTTTGAATTACAATGAATATGTGATAAATAAATATATTTAGTTTTAGAATAGTTCAGAATAGAAATACATACAGGGGTGGGCAAAAGTACTTTTATAATTGTATGTGAAACAGAGTTAATAAACCTACTGTAATAACCAAAACCTGCATGTCTTTTTTCCCATATGAACTGTAAACCTACTTTTGCCCACATCTGTATTTAGTCGTTCCCTTTATAATGTATTAGTTTCTTTCTTACCAAGGCAAGCAATTTGGAAAAATGGAATGAATATAGAGGTTGAGGGATTTAACACCAGAATGAAATCTCGGCCACACCACCACCCACCAGCTCTATTCGCTTGGGCAAACAGTCTAGAATTTTCCTTACAAGATGGTTTTGAGGTGGTTTACATTAAATTAATGTAAAACATCTTTGTCTGCCTGGTATTTAGTTGTAATCAAATGTTCATTTTCTTCCCTAATGTATTCAAATTTTCCCAGAGAGCAAAAGATTATACAATTAAAATAAAAACCTTATTTTTGAAGTTTTACAACTTGTACAATGATTTCACATACCTGGTCAAATTTGAATCTTGTAATGACTTCAAGAGGCAGACAAATAACAAAAACCCCATTTTGCAGATGAGAACACCTCAGAGATTAAGAGACCTGCTTAAACTGCCTAAGCGTGAACTCTGTGCCTTTTCTCTTATACTCACTGCTTCAAATAGACATCCCCACGAATCGTTTAAGTTCACTACACACTGCCCATTTTTCTTTGTACAACAGTCGCAGAAAATGTTCAGAAGGAGAAAAAAATGGCAATCACACCAAGTCCCTACAAGACATTTTAAATTAAGAACTCATAATAGAGGAACTACTTTATTTCTACTTTAGAGTCATCATCTCACTAGATGAACACGCAGGCATGATGTGGCCACAGAATTAAACTTTGAAATGCTCTTACAAGAAAACCTTGGCCTCCTGGAATTAAGCCCACATTTCCTGACCCAGAATCAAGTGAGAGCCCACCTCTTTGGTTAAAAGCAAAAGCCCCTAATCACAGAGCACAAGCTGACCAATCAGATTGGCAGGTACCCCCAATGAAGGGCTCAGGTCTGGAACATAAAAGCAATTCAATTAATATTTGCTGAGAGAATGAGAAAACCAAAACTTCAACACCACACCCAATATCTGGTGAGTCTCAGTATTGATGTGGAGAATTCTGATTGGCCTTTGTATCTGTAAAAGACCAATAGCCTGAGAGAAACCAAAGGAGAAGAGATAAGAAAGGAACGTCCAGAGGGCAGCAGAGGTGAGACTGAACCAGGGGAGTGACCAAAGCTGACAGCAGCTAAAGAGGCGGGTGAAGTCTCAGTGGACATGCAGGGTGATTTGCCGCCCTGGGGGCTCAGACCAATGGGCTGCACCACTTTTAGCTAGCAAGAAGTTTTCTCTTGCTGCCTGTCTCAAACCAAAGAAGAAATTGGGAGAGGAAAGAAGTGGTACAAATTAAAAAGTAAGAAGGACAACAACCCCTCACCTCTGCCCAGGGAGTAGACAGATACAACATTGTGGAAATCAGGTGTTTATTTCTTCAAAGAGAAAGTTTTAGGAACAATTCATTACCACCTAAAAGTTTTCTACATACTGCAAGTTACTAAGTTATCAGAAATGGAAACATTTTCCTTCCCTAGAGAATTACAAGGCTGTCTTTTCAGGAAAGCAGAAATGTTGCCAACATCATCCAGAAACAGCATGTGCTTTTCCTCTACAGGGGCCAGAAGGTAAAGAGGGAGGAGACCAGAGACCCAGCCCAGCAAGCTGACAGGATATGCAATCCTCTTCATTTACTGAACAACTAGTTTACGTACCCTGAACTGCTCCCTCCCTTTGCAAAAGTTTGTGTTACAAAAGACCTAGGAGTGCCCATAATCCAAAGGGGATTTTCGCCTTTACAAAAAAAAAAGTGAGAGTGAAAACAGCAGTCTGCCTGTGTTTGGCAGAAGCCATTATAGAAACAGCAGCACCCCTAGAAGCGAGCAGCCCCAGAAGCGAGCAGCCCCAGAAGAAAGCTCCTGCCCTGGGGAACTGCACTCAGCCTCTCAGCATCAGGCCACCAGAGCTGTGAACTGTGTCCGTGAGCTTCTGTGCTTTATCTCAGCTCATTCCATGCATCATTTAGCAAGATGTGTCCTAAGGTATCAGAAAATTGTATGAGCTCGTAGGGTGTTAGTATAAAACTGGATGTAATTGTTTTGATCATGATGAATGAATTAACGACATTGTGTGTGCGCGCTGAACTCACCTGCATTATCTACGCTCAGCAAAAGAATCTTGAAAGCTGCCGGAGTTACTATTGGTTCTGCCAGCATCAAGTGGTCTCTCCAATAATGAGTAAGATGGAAAGTCTGTTGCTAGAGTGGACTGATGGTGTACAAAGCATGGTGTGTATTTATCACATCATTCCTGCTTTTACTATATTTTAGGATAATTTTATGCTTTATGTGTTATATGGTATCACTTGGTAGATTATTTTGGGGGGGTCAGGAATGATGAAAATATTTTCTATATAAATTAATGGTAATTGCTTCTTTGCTTTCCACCCTTGGAGCTTACCAACGGTTTCATGGGAACTCTCTGCCTTCGGATCGTGGAGGAACCCTCTGTCTACCACGTGTCCGCACCGTATAAACCGTGAACGTTTGCGAAGGCCTAGCAGGCCCTGCCACTTGACTTGCTGGAGGAGCTCAGCGCAAAGTAAGAAAAAATGGGACCTCTCATTCAACAATTGTTAGGAATTTCAAGACAGGAGCAGAGTATTTAACCACGTGCTGGGCCCTCCTAGAAGGGGTCCCACGCAACCCCCACGGGATCTCATGCCTTCGAAGTCAGCCCTGGAGAGAGACATTAAACAAATAAGCCTACAAACAAGCACCCCCTCCCCCGCCCCCAATCGCAGTAAAAGCTATGAAGGAAAACAGTCTATTTAGGAAGAAATAGTTTACCCTCAGGAGCCACAGAAGGGCTGTCTACACAGGCCGCATTTAAGTTCGTATCCGAAACATGAGACAAGTTCAGCCGAAAAGAGAAGAGAGCATTCCAAGAAAACAAGCAGCATGCAGGAAAGAACCAGGAGGGATCCGGAGACTCTAAGTTCGAGAGGAGAGAGGGAGGCAAGTCAGCAGCTGGCTTCCCGATTCTCTCATTGCTGCAGCATCTACACGGACCAAACGGAGCTAGGGGTGCAGGGTCCAAGGGGGAAGTTCCCTTTCATCAGAGACTTGAGAAAGGAGCCTGAGGTCAGGCGACCCCGCCCGGGCCCTGGGGGCTGTGGGTGGGAATGCTGCTCTCGGAGTCAAAGGAAGAGGCCTACGGCGCGATTCCCGGCAGGGGTGGGGGGGGGTAGTGGGGGGTGTACATCCGACTGCGGAGGACCAGTCCGCTGTTTGCGGGAGAGGAACGCGCCCAGCCCCAATGACAAAACCCCTGCGCCTGGCCGGGTTCGGGCCAACCCCCCTCTCCCCGGGATTCCGGAACTTGCAGCCCCAGCCGGTCTGCGGGCTGGTCGTGTTCCGGGGCAACCTTTCCTAGACAAACTTGGGACCCCCCCCCCCCACACACACACCGTCCTCGCCTGCCTTCCCGTGGGAGAGGAAGCCAGGAAGGAAGCGCGGGCAACACCACTCGCCGCAGGAAAGGGGCGCGGCGCCAGGGAGCAGGCAGAGGACCCCGCGTCTCCTCCCAGCTCCCCCAGCCTCCGGTCGCCCCTCACCTTGTCCCACCGAAGCCACCTGGCTGTCTCCTGGTCCAGCCGGGTGTCCGCGCCCGAGCCACAGCCTCCCTGAGCCGCCGCCGCCATCCCCACGCTGCCACCACCAAGTTCTGGAAGTGGTGGTGTTCTGGCGGGTCCCGGGGCGGGGACTGGGAGCAGCTGCGCAGCCAACCCGGCTGGCAAGGAACTGACAGGGAACTGACGCGGTGCCGCTGAGCACGCCCCTTGCGGTTCGCCGGCGCGCCTCTGGGGGCAGCGGCCGGGGTAGAAGGGTGTAGGGCAGGTGGGGGTGCTGGGTCCCTCTTAACATCAGTGAGAAGGTCCCTAGGTCACCCCCATTCATACAACAACTATTCACTGAGTTCCTACTATGCGCCAGGCACCGGGTCAGGTGCTGAAACCCAAGCATGGGTAAACTCAGGACCTTGAAAGTTAAGTAGAAATTCTGAGGGTCAACAATAAGCAAGAAAATGCTTAGAAAAGAAGAAAGAGGCCCTGGCTGCTGTTGGATTCCCAGTTAGGGCACATGCCTGGGTTGCAGGCCAGGTTCCCAATGCGGGGCGCGTGATAGGCAGCCACGTGTTGATGTTTCTCTTCCTGTCTCTCTAAAAATAAATAAATAAAATCTTTAAAAAAGAACAAAGAGGGAGGGTGAAGACAGAGGATGGAACAGAATGGAGAGTCCAAAGACTGCCTTTGTGTGGACAGCTTATTTTGGAGCAAGGGGACAGGCCTTCCCCCTCCCCCCCACAATGAATGGTACAGGGTCAACTGTATATCCACACAGGAAAAAGAAAAAAAAATAAACTCGAGCCCCTAGATCATATCACAGATGCATTCCCAGTTAATTGTAGATCTAAGTGTGAAAGCTAAAATGAAACTTCTAGAAACTAGGACAGGAGTCCATCTTCATGACTTGGGGATCACTAAGCCTTAAAGGAGATACATGCAGCGAGCATGAAAAGTCACGTGTGAAAATTTTCTAGCAGTATTATTTGTACCTGCCCCAAATTAGAAACAACCTGAATGCCCATTAACAATACAATGGATAAATACATTGTGGTAAATTCATATGGCAATATAAACAAATTATGGAATATCCACATGGCAATAAAATGAACTGTTATCACAATAGCATAGATCAACCTCACAAACATTATGTTGAATGAAAGAAGCCAGGCCTTCTTTCCCTCCCACCCACACCCATCCAAGTACTGGATCATTCCATGTACACAAAAGTCTAGAAAACATAAAAATGCAGGGGAAAAACAGATCAGTTTTAAGAACTGGGGGTTGGGGAGACTGGCTGAGTACAGAGAGCAGAAGGGAATTTTGTGGGTGATGGAACCGTTTTGTATCTCCATTGCGGTTGTGATAAACACAGTCATGTTTATCAAAACTCATGGACCTGAATGCCACTGTCCAGAAAGTATCCAGCCACGCAATATGAAAAACAGAGACATTTATTGAAGAAGATACAAGAAACATTGTACATAGGACGGTGACACCCCAGTCCTCTTCAAAGTATACACCTTGATGTATGAACCTTCAAAGTATACATACTTTGGTGGCGGTTTGAATCAAGTCCTTAGCAACTGCAGCACGATGTTCCTTCTGCTCTGGTAGCAGAAGCTGCAGAACAAATTTTAGCATGACACGCTTTATGCCGAGACCCTGCGTCAAAATCTCAGGTACAGCAGTATTCAGAATCCCTGGATCAGTTCCAGTTCTTGAACTGTCAGTCACCAATCTTGGCTGATTGCAGCCCGTATACATTCTACATTCTCAGGTGTTCTGCTTGTTGCAGGCCCTCCAGAATGTGGGTCACTTTCAACAGATTCTTGAACATCTTTGAAGCATTTGTGCCACACTGGTATTTGTGCTGCACTCATTGCATCACTCCTGAAAGCCTTCTGAATCATCCAAATAGTTTCCATGGAGGAATGTTCCAGCTTAACGCAACATATGGTACAGATTCATTGCTCTCCTCACTCAGTCATTTTGAATAGGACGGCCATGTAGTTCACATGCTCTCTCAATGGAGTCTACTGCCCCCACTGACTGCACATTCCAGTTCACTCTCCTTGACCACCAGGTTACATCGATGCTGCACAAACTGTCCTCATTATAGTAACAGTGGCTGGACTTTTTCCGGACAGACCTTGCTTGTAAATCATATTTCAATTTTTTTAAAATCTTAAAACTTAAAACTTTAAAAGTAGGCAAAAGTAATATGTGGACATCAGGAGAACAGTAATTTGTGGAAGGAGAAGAGTGCCTTCTGGGAGGCTGGGACCCTTTTATTTCTTGACCTGGGTAGTGGTTGCTCAGATGTGTCCACTTTGTAATAATTCACTGGGCTGCACTTAAAATTATGCATTTTCTGTGTACTCTATTTCAATTTTAAAAAGAAAACAACATATACCCAGGATCTGTGATATCAGCTTAAGTGTAATGAGACAGGCACATTAATTGCATAATCACACCAGTTAATACATAATCACAAACTGATGAAAATGTTGGAAGGGAAGCCGGGAGATTCCACATGGATGCACGTTAGGGACTGTCCTAGCGTGGGGAACATCGCTGACCACTCGAGGCTTGTTTGGAGATAGATGCCAGGGAAGGATGCCAAATGCCGTTAAGATTGGGGGAGGCATGAAAACCGCTTTCCAGAGATAAAGAACCACAGTGGAGTCCTTCAAGAAGAGAAGAAGGATAGGTACCCTCGGTCTCCTCGTCTGTCAGGTTGTCTGCAGGCCTGCCACACTCAGAGTTGTCTCCTTTCTCTGCACAAGACCAACTTTCTTTTCAGTCCCACTGGGACAGAAACTGCAGGACATAGAGAGCCAGAGGTCAGGCTGCTCTTGCTTGCTTTTGTTTCCATGCCAGAGTGCTCCCAGATGGGCCTGTGTGGCTGCCAGCCATCTGCAGGGTGAGGGTGGGGTGTGGGTGGGGAGTAGGGGCTTAGAGTTCCTATCTCTCCCTCCATGATGGATGGGTGTGGTGTAGCTGAGTATTTGCTCTAGTTCGAGGTGTGGGGATCGGGGTGGCATTTTGACACTTGCATTACTTTCCTCTGCACAGAAATTATAGGCCCATGGTGACATCCCATCAGAACCATTTTAAGTTCCATTTGGGACACCAAGGGGCAGGTTTCTTGATATTCAATATTCAAGGAAATAAAGCAAGTAAGATGTTTTAAGCTGGAAGAAACTTTTCACAAGGAATTGCCATGTTGTGAATAAATTCTCCTCCCTTGACCCGCAAAGGGCACCAGACCTCGGGTACTGCGCTGAAAACAAGGCACAGTGTTTTCTGCCACTCCCTTCTGCTTTCCCCGTGAGGTAGAAACTGGCCTCTCTAAGGCTGCATCCAGGGGTCTCTATATGCAGGAGACCTCTCTAGGGTCTCCTGTAGCTAAGATTCTACCACTGGAGGGTCTTTTTGGTTCTGACAATGATGCCACATTGACCTGAAGTGGCCGATTCCCACACATACCCCCCAAATAACATTTCATGTCTGCAGAAACCCATGTAGAAGAACAGAACGTTGGAAGGGTTCTCTGGGAACAAGTCAGACCTCCTTGTTTTGTAGATGAAGGAACCAAGATGCAGAATTTCAGAACCCTTCTCTAAGATACACAGCTGGTCGGTGACAGAGCCGAGATTCTCACACCCACTCTCCTGACTTTCAAATCCAGTGTGCAATGTCCTGTTCCGCTGGGCACATTTCTACACACGTCCATGGGAGAAATTTCCATGAACTCTGGTAACCTGTTTCCACGTGACAGCAGCTGACTCTTGATGAGAAACAAATATTAACCACCTCTGGCAGGGTTAACGATAGATGATGCTCAAATTCATCTGATTTGCTTGTGTATGCTCCCCTGCTCCCCAAGAACTCTTTCATTTTCCTGGGAGCTTTCCCAGCGCCCCCAGACACCTTGTTGGTGATCCTACTGGTTCCCTTGTATCTAGCCCAGAACAGTTTTTCTTAAACATTTGTTTGGGATGTTTTAAATATTTTCTAAAATTGATCCCCATGTAATTATCACCCAGGTCAACTGTGATCATCGATGGTCATTCTTGTTTTATCAACCCACTTCCCATTCTTGGATACTTGGAAGAAGACTCCAGACATTATATTATTTCATCTATAAATATTCTAGCATGTATATCTAAAAGGTAAAGACACTTGAAAAATAACCACAAAGCATTGTATCACCTAGAATTTTTAAAGTTGAAGTTAATAATTCCTAAATACAATTAAATGTTCATTTAGTGTTCAAATTTTCAAATATCTAGGAAGTATCTTTTTTTCCTATAATTTTCTTGAATCAGAAGCCAAAGAGTTTTACCATTGGTTGATAAATCTCTTTCAATCTGTAGGTTCTGCTTCAGTTTTCTCACAAATTCTCTGGTGAAGACAATAAGTCCTTTGTCGTGTGGGTTTCCTCAGCCTGGGTTTTGCTGACTGCATCTCCATGGTGTGTGTTCGCACATTTCTCTGACTCTTATATCGCCTGTGCACTCGTTTTATTGTAACTTTCTCTTCATGATCGCCCCCTCGCCAGACCGTGAGCTTTCCGAAGGCAGCGATGGTGTTTCATTTCCCTGTGCTTAGGCAGAGCCTAGCCCTGCAAGTGCAAAATAAATGGGTAAAGCAATACATGAAGCTGGGAGGCTGTGCGTTCTTTCCTCATGTGGGAAAGTTGAAGGTTCTAGAGTCGAGACTGGATGTTGCCCAAGTCAATCAACCTCTCTTGGGCTCAGTCCCCTTATTTCTAGAATGGAACCAGCAATATTGTTCACCTCCTAGGTGTGATGTGGGGCTTAAATGATGTAAAACACTGAGCCTTGCTTCCTGGCATAGAGTAAGCACTCAATAAATGTTAGCTGTTGTTATGCAAATTCTACTAGATTGATATTTTGTACTAGTCAACATGGGCTAAGCCCAGCTGAAGTAATAAATTAATCCTAAATCTCAGGATTTAGTGAAACAAAGAATTTTTTTTTTTCTGCTCATGTTGCCTGTCCAGGGTAAGCCAGTGAATGCTATGTGCCATGCAGTCACTTGGGGATCAGGTGGCTCACCAGGGAAGGGCAAGAGCAAAGTGCAGAGGTCACCCGATGGCTCTTAAATACTTCTGCCTGGGAGTGGCACACGCCACTTCTGCTCACATTTCATTAGCTAGAACTCGGATCATACGAACCCACTTAACTGCAAGAGTTCTGGGAAGAGTAGACTTCCCGTGTGCCCAGGAAGAACGTAATAGGGAGGAGCCCTCATCGTCACTGCCACACGTTCTGTGTTGCCTATGATTAAACTTTAGAATAATGATTGCAGATTTCGGTGGTTCTGGTATATTTCTAACAAGCAAGGAGTAATTCTTAGAAACCACTCAGTTGAAATGTAGAACCACCACCTGATACAACAATCTATTCTTCGTATACTGGAGTGACCCTTTGTAATAGAAATCAGATCGTGTTCTTCGTGTTCCCAGTCCTCCCATTGACTTCACAACGCACTTGGAATAAAAACTCTTATCTTTTACTATGGGCTTCAAAGCCCAATTAAATGCCCCAGCCCTGATTTCCTGCCACTTTCCTCACTCACTCTGATCAGCCTGCTGTGCTGTGTGGCTTCTTGAATGTGTCAAGCAAGTGCTGGTGTGAGGCCCACGGCCTTTGCTGTCCCCCAGCTATCGCAATGAAAAATGTCCACATTTAATTCAGGCATCTGCCCAAATACCACCTCATCAGGAGACTTTCTTCTTTACATGGTGGTAAATGTTTAACGACTAGCTCTCTGGGATAAAAAACCCTGATTTTTAGTATCTGTCAGTTTCCTTGGTGTAAATTTGCATGGCCGACTTAATTAAGCTACCAATGCGACGTCGCTGAACGCAGAGTCGGGCGGAGATGCTCAGGCGCACACATCATGCAGTAGTTCCAACACACAGATATACTGGAGGTAAATGACTCAGAGAGCACAGGTAATAGTGACGTGCAGTAACAGTATCAGAAAATGATGAGTGGTTACCTTTGCTTTTATTATACAGCAAGCACTTACTTGCAAAGCAAAAATTGAACAGGCAGCTTTGATGAACTGGCTCCAACATGAGGTGGGGCTTGCACCACCTTCTGACCTCATGTTCATTTTGTTCAAAGTGTTTATCAGTACCTTTGGTGATACTATAACTTAGATTTTCAAACTACTACAGTGCTATAATGTGAACTCTTTATTCTGACTGAGTCCCCAGCACCTAGAACGGTGCTTGGTTTATAACAGCTGTTCAACAAGAATTTGTCAAGGAAAGGATCGTTGGCTCCCATGAAGGAGAAAAAGGAAGATGGAAGGTACTGGGCTGGCCAACAATGGGTTTGGTTTTCTCTGTAGGGTGGCTCTAGTAGTGCTTAGTGGTCTTCAACTTCATTCGAAACAGTTTCATGAGACGGCATTGTGACAGCTGTCATATCAGCATGCACTTAAAAAAACATCGAAATTGGTGAATTTTTGTGCAGCCATTTTAATACTGAAGATGGAAGAAAATACGCAACATTTTCAGCATATTATATTTTATTATTTTGAGGAAGGTAAAAATGCAACTGAAACAAAAAAAAAGATTTGTGCGGTGTGTGCAGAAGGTGCTGCGACTGATCTAATGTGGAAAAAGTGCTTTGTGAAGTTTCATGCCGGAGATTTCTCTCTGACGATGTTCCATGGTCGGGTAGACTGATCGAAGTTGATAGCAATTGAATTGAGACATTAATTGAGAACAATCAACATTATACTACATGGGAGATAGCCAACATACTCAGAATATCCACATCAATAAAGTTATTGGTGAAAATGAAAAAGGTATCTTTTATTTAAAAAAAAACCTAAATGGACTTTTTGGCCAAAATGATGATGATAATAATAACAATAATGATAATAATAATAATAATAATACAGGCATACCTCAGAGATATTGTGGGTCTGGTTCCAGACCACCACAATAAAGTGAGTTTTGCCTTCAATGTGTAAAATATGAAACATTTGCAAAGCTGAATAAAGTGCAGTAAAACAAGGTATGCCTGTATAAGATACAGATATAACATGCAAACATTTTCTCCCAAACAAGCCAGCATTTCTGAATTCAAACAGGAAAAAAATGAACTGTTTATCACTATTCTCTAGTGGCAATTTCCAGGCTGGTGAGAGAAAGAGTAAACAATGTGTCAACAGACTTTATCAGTTTATTCATTAATGGTCATAAACACAAAGTACACCAACAGCAAACATTTCTGCAGATCAGCTGGAGTTTAATGTTCTTTCTCAGTGAAAAAACTTAGATATCTATTATTTATGTCTATTTTCATTAAATAAGTTCATATAATTTGCTAGTTTTCTCTCATCATTCATTTTAATAGTTCTTTGTGCTTAAACTCCCACTAAGCCTTCTGATCATTAAAAATTGAACACCAGGGCTGACTGGGTTCCTTTTTTCCAGCTTCCTCTTTCCACTTTTCTGTTCCTTCTTCTTGGTACCCAGTTGTCTACCATACCTTCCCCCACCCCTCACCTCCCCTTCTGACTTGTCACAACCAGATCTCAGGGAGTGAGTCATCCACTCTCATTGGATGGTTGGTGACCAGTTAGGCATGACTGAACTTTTGCCTGAAGTATTTGGGCATTTGACCAGGCGCTAAAGAGTGGGTGCACTTAAGGACATGCTGTCATTGAAGAGCTATGTGCCTTGGTTTCTGTCTGAGTCACAAGAGGAGATACGCTAACCACATCCTCAGAATGTGTGAGGATAAAACTCTCCAAGAGATGTGTGTTTAAGAACTTCAAAGCCCTCTAAAATGTGAGTACATATATTCACTCCAGCTTAGGACCAACCCTGTATTTTAAAAAATACACCACTACAAAGAGTTAAGAGACTTAACAGGAAGTGAAAGATTATTTTTTTTCTGAGCATCCCAAAATTTCTGATGTTTCTGAAACACCACTGTTTTCGCAACTGAATATTCAGTCTTGCACTTTAAGTCAGGGCCCAGAAAATCCGGTTTCCGTTTGGGTGGCCACTGGGTGAGTTCCTGTGCTACAGTGGAAGCTGCCTGGCAACGCTGAGTTTTTCTTTTTGGGGATTATTTTGACCTACCATTTCTCACCTCAGTCATCTCTCGTTCTCTCTGCATTGTATGGAATTTAGTTTTCACTTCCTGGAGTGAACAGTTTTGGAAAAGAGATGAATAATGTACCACTAAAACAAATACTAGCCCCAATAAAATTATATTGCAAAGATAACCCACAAATCAAAATTTGAGGTGGATTAAATCAGCTTTAAATTCCTTAAAGTACCACTGTGTTTACCTCAAAAGAAAAAATGCGAACCTGTAAACTTTCCTTTCAAGGACTGGGCCCTGGGGGCCCCCAGTCTTCAGAGCTGCCCAAGGAGGTAAAGCCAGGAGAATCGGAGGAAAACCAGGGGTGTGGAGTCCTGGAAGCCACATGAGGCCAGCATCCCAAGGAGGACTGCTCAACTTTCATGAACTGAGGCTGCAGAAAAAGAAGGGAATTTCAGAAATTACCACTGGAATACAGAAAACCCAGATTTCAGGGGTTTGCTTGAGATTTCCAAACTACAGAATCCATTACCCCTGAGTTCAGTGATTCCCAAACCAAAATTACCTGGGGACCATAAAGAGAAAGCTCTCTCATTCACACACACACACACACTCAAAACCTGAGCTATAGTTAGACCTGTGTATTACAGGTGGGAGTTAGGAATTTGCATTTCTTTAAAAAAAATACAATAGGAACATTTATTTTAACACTCCTAAAAGGTATTTCTCCATGCCTGATAATTTGATATAAAAATCAAACTCATCATACTTTCATGGAGTTGTGGTTCTGACTCTGGTTGTCAGCAGGCTTGGCCTGGTTTGACTTCATCCAAAGCAGTAGCTGGTAGCTGGGCATTGGCCTCACCTACAAATCCCTTCTCAAACTTCAGATACGTCCCACTCAACCATTCACTGCCTGAAGCTTGCATTCATATCGGCTTCCTATCTAGCATGAGTCTGAGCAGCCTGTTTTAAAATATTCATTTTGTTCTCTTTGTAGGGATTTTTCTTCTACAGTTTCACATCACAGGTGATGCCTATTCCCACCCATGAGCACACTTGTGATCCAGATATTAAAGGCTATTTCTTTTTAATGAAAGTGTCAGGCATTGAGACAGAGGGACAAAACTGTTCTTTCCGTGGCTTTTGTAAAAAAACAAACAACAAACAAAAAATACAATTTATCTTTCAGTTATTAATCCTGCAGCCGTTTTTTAAGCCATACCAGCTTTCAGTAGCAGTAAAAATAAATACTACTGTTTCTTGCATTAATGGTTACTTATTTTTATTATGCAATCTAGTACTACTATTCTCTGAAAGTGAAAGTAACTAAAAAGGTCTTCTTATTGTGGTAAAATATAAAATGCTATTTGCCATTTTAACCATTTTTTAATTGCATAGTTCTGTGATGTTAAGTACATTCATGTTATTTTGCTACTATCACCACCATTCGTCTCCAGGCCTGAAACAATTCTTTTAAAAATGTCTAAAGATGTTTTACAAGTTTAATATCCATTAAAGAATTAAGTGTTGAGCAAGCTGATTAAAACTAATACAAATATTAGAAGCATGTTAATAAAATAACAAAAGAGATATGTTAAAATACTTCATTTTCTTCTTTTTTCCTACTGTATTAGTTTTCTGTTGTTAGATAACAAGTTACTGGAGGTCAGCAGCTGAAAACAACCAATGTTTTACATTCTTTCTATTATATTAAGCCATTGTAACCTGAGGGGTGTGTTACACGGTCTTGGTATCTCAGTGTGGACCCGCCTCATGTGAGGTGCCCCGCAGCCCTGCATTCGCTGACTTGCTGCACGAAGGCACACCGTGACGATGAGGCCTGCTGGGACCGGGGCCCTTTGGAGCTTACCCTAGATCTCACCGGAAACGATTGCAGGATGAAAGCACACGCACGTGGCAGTTATGCCGATTACTCTCAACCCACAGTGTTGAATTCCATCAGGTTTTGGAGGGGGTCCGTGAGTGGTCTTGGCCACATGGAATCCCTGCAGATGGAGGAGCTGGGAACCCCAGGGCATGGTCTTGGTCAAAATAGGATGGGAAGATGTGGTCTAGGAAATACCAACTTCCCAGAATCTTGTCTATGGACTGGCATAAACTAAGAAAGGTTATCCAAGGTGAGCGAAGATGCAGTCAAAATTATTATTAATGGATTAAGTTATAGCAAAAGTGTTGCAAATTACTACCACAACTCATACATCCACAGAAACATAGCTTCTGTATTTCTGTAACCTATTTTTCTTGTCCTCACCATGCGACGCTAATGCTCATACACTGATAATAAGGTTGCGTATTGGTTGAGCCACCTTAACAAACAAGTGAAACTGAAAATGTACATTTTCTTTGCTTCAGCACTTCCATCCTAGGCATATAAGCAAGAGCAAGGGTCTACAAATTTTTGCTGTAAGGAGCCAGATGATAAATATTGGGGCTTTGTGGGTCAGAAGATCCCTGTGACAGCCACTCTGCTGGTCTGCTTGAAAAGCAGCCATAGACTACGTGGAACCAAACAGGCATGTTTATGCTCCAATAAAGCTTTGTTTGTAGACACCAAAATTTGAATTTCATGTAATTTTAACATGTCACAAAAATATTCTTCCCTTTCTTTGTTTTTTTTCAACTATTTAAAATGTAAAAGTTATTCTTAGCTTCTGGATCACACAAAACAGTCGGCAGACGGCCCTAGAGGAGCCATTGTAAATGTGTAGGGAGAGGCTCATGCGAGAAGTTTCCTGCGGTGTTGCTTGTAACAGTAACAAAATGAGAAGTCCGCCACAAAGGCATGACAGTGAGCAGGAGGTTGCAACAAACTTGCAGGCTGGAATACAACGTAACACTGAAGATGGATGAACTGCAGCTACTTGTACCAGCATGGATGGAACCCAAACACTTAACATTAAGGGTAAAACGAAGGGGGAAGGGCAAAATTAAACAATTCATGGGTGATAAAACTATGAAAAAGGCAAAGGAATGATAAATTCATAACTCAAGAAAGTGGTTCCCTTAGGGACTAGGAGAGATGAGTTTGTTGGGAAAAGGATATAGGAACTCATGCAAGAGTTCCTTTCCTTCTTATGCTTTAAACTCTAAGTATATATATGAATGTGTAATCTAATTTTTAAGAAAGCGTCACCACTGATGATGTTGATGTAGTGCTTTACTTGAAGTTGGTATGGTGCTTTATTTCACAGGTTTACAAATCAAGGGTTCTGCCAATGGTTTTGTAGGAAAGGGTGCCCTCTTCTGGCCATATGTCCAAAGTTGGTAAAGATTTTGAATAGGAAATGTGGGCTGAAAACTACCAGAAACTCTTAGAATCCCATGACTAAATGGCACTTCATGAGGTTTCTGTGTGTATTCTTAACCAGCCCAAAGTGTTTTATTTTTAGGAATCTCTGGGGAAGTACTTTTTTCTATTTTCATTTAATAAAAATGACTTAGTTTAGTTAGTTTTTAAAGCCTCATTCCCCCCGCCCCCGCCAAAAAAAAAAAAAAAAAATTCTATTTCTTACACTATATGAAATCCCTTAGAATCTTTTCTTGGAAGATTTAAGGCACAACTGCAGCAATGCTTATTGGGAGATGCCTACTTTAACCTGTATTAACAACCGGAGGTAGGAACAGCTGACTCTCTTGTTGTTGGCAATTGTTTGTACATTCTTGCAAGTATTTCAGAGTTCTATTTTTACTCAGAGAGAAAAATCTATTCAGATCTTAGATCTTGTGGGAACTACTCTGGATTATCAGAATATTTAACACATAGCTCCATTTAATATGTATATTTATACTATCATCTATGGAAAGAATCTAGACAAAAATTGGCATTTAGTCAGTAATTACTAAAAATATAGTTGAAGTTGTAGCATTAGTAGCTTGGAATTAATTTTTGTCTATTTTTGACCAGCCATTATTGTTAAATAAAATTCATTCCATTGTTAACTCACTCACTGACATTTATTATTATTATTATTATTATTATTATTATTATTATTATTATAATCTTAAACATAGTATATATTCTTTAAGATCATATAGTACCATTGTATTAAAAATGATCTTTTAAAAATCCTTTTTAAATATTGCTTAATAGTTTGACAATGTTTCAAATTATTTGTTAATTTATTATTTTGTTTTTTTTTTCATGGCTAGCATAAACTTAATTTTCATGAAAGGTTTTATTTGCCCTGAAGTTATTTTACAGAGAAACATGTTAATTGAGTAAAAAATGGGTTGGCCCTGCTTTTAAAAATTTGTACTACTTTACTTATGTGCGGAAGATAAAAAAGTGGAGAGCAGAAAGTAGAACCCTAGAATTTTAAGACCGGAAGTGGTTGTAGAGACGGCCTTGTCTGTCGCGCCCTAGTGAGGCAACTGTCCTCAGCTGAGTAAACAGGGTGCTAAAGTGGTCCCTTGATTGGTCCCAAATCACCCAATAACTCTTCAAACCAGTGTCAAGTGAACATACGCAGCGGGTGGTTTTCATTTTAGTGGAGTAGGTTCTTTCGTGAGCACGTGGCTTGCCCAGGATTTTACCGTTGGGTAGCTGGGAGGCAGTGCTGAGTAGCGGGAAAAACTTCGGCAGCACAGAGAGAGCTGGGAGCTCCTGCCACTTGGTGGCAGACCTTGAGCAAATTACTAGGGATCTAAACGGGAAAAGTAACACATACCCAACAGGGTGGTCATAGGGGTTAAAAGAGATGAACAGAGCTTGGAACACAATGGATCTTTAATGAGTAGTAGTAGTCGTTATTACAAACTGTGTATTTTCATTTGATGTATATTTACATTATTAGCTATATATTTGTATACATTATTTAGCTGTGTCTTTAATAGCCATATTTTAATGCTTATATTCATTTTCACCTGAAATCTATCTTACTAATGTCTAATTATGTGCCTTAATTTTTTTTTTATTTTTCCACATTGCCTAGCAGGTAACTGATACTATATTTAATTCATTGGTACCTTGGTTTCCTCATTTATATTAGGAAGAGGGGTTGAACCAAATAATTTTAAAATCCCTTTTAGCCCTAACTTTCCATGTGCTCACCAGTTGGTTTTTTGAAGTCCCAAACTGCTGATTCTCAGAGGGTTTTCAGATTCAGATAATCTATATCAGCATCCAAAATAATTAATTCCCCCGAGTACCCAGTGAAAAATATTGTACTGAAAAATCATTGTCAGGAGTTAAAGAAAGTGGTGGTGGTAGTGGGCGATAGGCCACTGTTGAATAAATGCTGACAGGAAGGCAGAAGAGTGTGGATAAAAATTGATTTGGGTTAACTTGGATCTGTACTTCATATTACTTATTAAAATAAACTTCAGATGGGTCAAAGACTTAAATATTTAATGCTGATCTATTAAAGGAAAAAAATCTTTAGAAAAATGAAATGTCAGATTTAATCCAGCTGTGGAGGAGAGATAAATATTTGATGCTTGAAAAGTATAGGCTACAAGCAGAGATGCAACACGTCTGGTCAAATATGTGGTGCCAAACTAAAACTTGTGCACATACAATGTAATGAAATAAATGTTGAAGGACCCTAATAGGACAGAGGAGACAAATGTGACAGTAACACCTGATAAGAGCTTTACTATTCAAATGTGGCAAGCACACTAACATAAACATCAACAGGTAGAATTCAGTTAGTACGCATGAAAGGTAATCCAGAACAGGAGATAGTGCATGTCTCATGGAAAGAGTCTACGAACCGATAGAAAGAAGGAACTCAAAGTGAGGTAGTAAAAACTAGTAAAAAGCATAATGTTCAGGGCAGCCAGCGCTACACGGTCACCATGGGAAAATGAAACGTGCCTTCCCACTGCAGAAGGGGCACATGTCTCTGGAGAATAAGTTTCCATACGTAGCAGGCTCCTTAAAAACTATTTGTACCCTTTAACCCACTAATTCTATTATGGAAAGATACCCTAAGGAAATAAACCTAAAGGAAACATCTGTTGTAGAAGCACAGATATAGCAGTTCTATATATAATGCAAAATAAATAAACAGAAAAGGAAAGAGTTTATTTCAACAAAAAGAAAAACTATGGGACACGCATGCACATACCCCACACACAGCGACCTGTTCTCCAGGCAGGAAAAGTTTACACGGTCTGTGCAAAAGCTTGGAATTGCTCTTACAAAAATAATCTTAAGGTGAAAAAGAGAAGGAACTGCCTTCAGTAGTTCCACGTTGATTATACCTGTACCCATTCATGTAATGATTATTTATTTAGCAGAGTTTATGTCTCCTGCTCTCTACTTCCTCTGTGAAGCAGATGACTAAGTTGTTTGTTGAAAGTAGCACTTAGGAAGGACGAAGGTAAGAGGTGATGGAGTGGGAACTTGAACCTAAGAACTGAAGTAGCTGCTTTGGGGAATGGGATAAGGAGCCAAGCATTCTTAGAAGGGCTATGGCTGAGGATACAGAGAGTAAACTTGTTCCAGTCTAAAGAGTAATTTTTTCCCTGGCACTGATCCAAAGTCAGAATATAGATGCAAAACTTGAGATAGAGTCAACAAACAGAAGTTAGTGGTTGAAGAGGGATGAAAAAGATGACAAAGGAACAAGGGAACTGAAGTATTGGTAACTATACAAGGCCTGCCCAGAAAGTACCCAGCTGTGTAATATGAAAAATAGAGACATTTATTGAAGAAGAGATAAGAAACATCGGGCATAGAACAATGATGCCTCAGTCCCCTTCAAAGGAAGCACCTTGGGACCTGTGTTGCCACCCTTCAAGGCCAGGCAGGTTCATGGTATTCATTGAAGATGGAAAAATATTCACAGAGCCATTGGGATGTCTGGCATGCCTTTATTCACGGGTGGACAAGCCACCCACACTGCATGCTGTGTGTCAATCTGCATGTCTCATGTCATGTCCCTTGCTTCCAAGGGTGGCACCCATCATGGTGCCTCTCCCCTTGTGTGTCTCTCATCATCATCGCCTTTAGCAGGGAGTCCCTACCTGTTTAAGTACTAGAGGGGAACAAAGCTGGAAAACTGCCATAACATAACATAACATAACATAACATAACATAACATAACATAACATAATTCTGTGCATGCGAGCTCACTTCATGTTATGGGAACAGTTTATTGGACCTGGTCTCAAGGCTGTGAGAATACTGGTTATCAGGCCCCTGCAAGGCTATGGGAACACTGCTTCTCTTAGCTACCCAGACACCTGGACGAGGAAGCCAGCCTGCTTCCACTTACCTAGAGGACCTCACACAGTTCTCCCAATCCCCATCAGCTGTCCCATTGTATTTTCCTGACTCTCATCAACGGTCTGAAGTCTCTTCCCTTTCAAAGGTGATTTTAATTTTGGGAAAAGCTAGAAGTCAAAGGGCTCCAAATCTGGGCTGTAGTGGGGTTGAGTCACCTGGGTGATTTGATGCTTTACCAAAAATCTCTGTAAGAGACGTGATGTGTGAGCAGGCACGTTGTCATGAGGAAGCTGCCAATCACCAGGTGCCCATAGCTGCAGTCTTCTGAATCATCCAAAGAGTTTCTGCAGAGAAATGTTCAAGCTTAACATAAAATTGATGCTGATTCATTGCTCTACTCAGTCATTTTGAATGTGATGGCCACACAGTGCACATCCTCACTCAATGGTGTCTAACCACCCCTGCTGACTAGTACAGTGAAGTCATTATTATTCACACATGTGCATTCCAGTCTACTCTCCTTGGCTGCCAGGTTACATTGATGTTGCACAAACCATTCTTATTATGTTAACAATGGCTGGACTTTTTCTGGACAGACCTTATATGTCATTTTGTTGAAAGTTATAGAAAGGAGCCATTACCCTAAGTAAATAATGAATAGCTCATCGATCAAAGAAAACATTACAGAATCAGGCTTAAAAAAACAGATGGGAACCAAGAGAGGTCAGGCAGCCAACAGAGGAATGAATGACCGGGACATGCTGCTGTAGTGACGACAACAAGGTCTCCCTCTTGCCATTTCTAGACCTCCTTTTCTGGATTCTGTGACCATGAATGCTACATACTGAACTGTCCATCTGACCCCAGGGGTTAAGTGTTGGAGCCTCACGCAGGAGCATCTGATTGGCTAAATGTTGGTCATATGTCCAACCTTAACTTTCAGGAGGAAGGGAGAAGTATTTGGCTCCTTCAGCTTCCATACTGGGCATGAGTCTCTACCTCCCAGTAGACTCAGCATAGGGATTCCCCTAGGTAGGAAAAGGGTTCAGACACTGAACAGGAAAATAAATGGGCAACAGCACAGCCCTCTTATTCACAGTACTCAGAGAGTGGTTGAGTGTTAAACCACTGGTTCTGGGATTATAGGAAAAGTAGGAAAAGATGGTAGTTAAAAAATTGGGAGAAAAGGGAGGGATACTGAGCCTGGAAGTTTTGATGCATTTTTTAAAAAGATTTTATTTATTTATTTTTAGAGAGGGAAGGGGAGGGAGAAAGTAAAAAAAGTTAATGTGTGGCTGCCTCTTGCATGCCCCCTACGACCTGGCCTGCAACCCAGACATGTGCCCTTTGGTTCCCAGGCTGGTGCTCAGTCCACTGAGCCACAGCAGCCAGGGCTTGATGCACTTTTTTAATGTTGAGAATTAGAATGATGGAAAGCTAGGAGACTGTCAGAAAGCAAGATGTTGGAGTTTAAGATTTCAAAGTTGGGACTCACAAGATTTCTAGGCATGGAAACAATTGTGATTATATATCAAAGACAACCAGAGGAAAATATGGAAAGACAGGAATGGAAAAGAGGTCATGTTCCATGTCTTAGTCTTATCCCAGCTCATAGCAGAGAGCCTGGCACTTAATAGGTAAGTGAATGAATGCCATCTACGTCCTTTCCTTCTGTAGAAGTTTCTATATTTCTGATTTACTAAAGAAGGCAATAAGTTGTACTTAATATTTGTGTTGATAATGACTTAACCTGATTTTCTGCATGTCTTCAAGATACGATATGATATGATAATAAAAGCCAGCCTTATTAGCTTTCTCCTTCCATTACTAGGTATCCGCATTGCTTTATTTGTATAGATATAAGCTAAATAATTTTTATGTATCTGTTTGCTGTTAGTTTAAAGGGTAACTTTGGAGAGAGTCAGATATTGTTGCTGACCTCTTGCCTGCTTGCTCTGAGATGCTTTCTCCATTCTCTCCCTGCTCTGCTCCACTCTGTAGTGCAGGGACCTACACTTCCCAGGCTCCCTTGTCAATTGGCTTCTTCGTAAGTCCAGCTAAAGGGAGGCTCTAAAGAAGATTCAGGGAAGGACTAGGAGAGAAGCCGGAGTATTTCCCTCTGTGCCTGTGTGTTCCTCCCTCCCTCAGACTCTCTCTGACACTTCCTCCCTTCCTCCCTCCCTCTGTCTCTCAATCTCTGTGTCTGGTGGAGTCTCCCATGGTGGCTGTGTCTCCACCTCTGTCCTTCAGCGCCTCTCTCCTCCCAGGCATCCCCCCCTGGAAAGCCCTACCCAGCTTTGGAGCTCTGATAATGCCATCTCTGCTATTGACTTTCTCCTCCTGGGGGTGGTAGTGGCTTCCAACACCACTAATACCTGGGTAGGCTCACTGTCCCATATTTGGCTACTCAAGTTCTTTTATAAGTGGATTGTATTAAACTCTCATTGCCTGAAAGACCTAAAGTGTTTTCTGTTCTCCTTACAAGAAGTCGTCAGATTCAGACAGAGCTTCCTGTCACCTGAGAACCTGCAATTCAGGTGGGGAGCTGTCATCTGCAGCAGAGTATGCCTAGCCACCCCTCAAATCCTTTCTCTGCCCCTCAGACTCTCGGCTGGACTCCGCTCCCCAGCCACAAAAGGGAGGGCAGGCAAATGGAACACGGACAGAAGACGCATCTGGCATTTCTGGGCCTGAGGCATAAAGAAACTTTCCTTCTCTCTCTCTTCCCCTTTCTGGGGACTGAACGTCAACATTCAGGGAAACTGGGAGAGTGGAGGCTGAAGTGGTCAGGGCCTCCACTGGCTTGGCGCTGACTGTCGGCCTGCAGCAGACCCCTTTCGCACAGACCACCGCCAGGTGGCTGTGAGATGGGGGGGGGCGCGAGTGAGAGGTCGAGTTCTACGATGGGTAGTCACTGAGGTTTGGGAGCTTGCATGTTATGACATTTAATGCAGCCTTAACTAATACGTAACCTGAGGAGTGTTTTATTAGGGCCCATAGGCATTAAGAATGGAGGTGGGTGACTTGGAATCCCCACTCTGCCACTTATTAGCTGTCTGACTTTGGGTGAGTGGCTGACTCTCTCCAAGCCTCAGCTTCCTCTGCTGTAAAATGGGAATAATAATAGCACAGTCCCATAGTAATGTGGTAAAAATTACTGTATACAGTATATATGTGTACTTCCTTAAATAATTACTGTGTTATACTATATGATGCATAGCTAGTTGGAATTCAGTAACTATTAGCCATTTCGATATTAGTCAGCTAGAAAGTAGATTAGATCTTAAAAATGGCTTATCTTATTCTATGTGTATCTCACATAACCTCAGGACACATCAGTGTAAGTACAGTACCATTTTCATAGATAAATGGAACTTTATTACACAGTTAATCACATGGCCATTGAACTTTCTTTCTGGTGTTGTCATTAGATTTTTCCACCGCAGTGGCTGGAAAATAATGTGGCAGATTCCATGTTCCTAGGGAAACTTTAATGTGCAATTGAAAAGGGTAAATTGGAACAAAGCTTTATAACCCACAGCCTCACCTGACCCCCCACACCCCCCGGGGTTAGGACTGATGACTCTTTCCTTCAAGTTCTCATTGACATTTGACACTGTATGACATTTACTCGCCCCCTGTATCCGCATACTGGAAATGAATGAAAGGGAATGTAACGAGAGCAGACGTTTACAGGTCAGGGAGGGTGGAGAAGGGGTAACTAGAGCGGTGGGAAGCGGCTGTGAGTCCCGGGCTTGAAGGAGCAATAGGAAGTGATGGTGCCTGGAGTCGGGTGCGCCTGAGGCTCTGGGAGAAGGCTGCTCCTCGGTAGCTGTTGGGGGAAGGGAGGGGCTGGGGATGCAGCCTCTGTCAGGCCTCAGTAGGGCAGGGCCATGAAAGGTTTCGACCATCTCTTCTTTCTCCCTTCATCTCCATCTGTGCCTCCCATTGACTGAGCCCAGTCTGAACGAAAACAGAGAACGAGGGGCACTGGGCAGGCAGGAGGAAGGGGGAGTATGGATCCAGAGAAGCAAAAGAGAATGTCCAGTACTCTGCCCCCAGGGGACTGTGAGCTTCTTACAGTCTTTGTCTTACTGCCTTTGCATCCCCAGTGCTCAGCAAAGGACACTTAATAGATTGGGGCTGAATGTGGAGAATAAAGACACCTGTATTTAATTTGAAGAAAAATATGTAATGCTACCATATCCTGAATTTGCTCGGGAAACGATGAACTCCATCCTGGAAATGAGGGCTCTAACTGGATCAGGGTGTCAGTGCTTCCATGTCAGCCCCGTCCTTGAGACCCTGCCTTCGTCAGGCACTAGCAGGCGCTCTTCTCCCCTGAGACCACTCCTTGCCTGTAGCTGTGGGTCCTCCCGCCTTCCTGGGCTGTAGAGCTGCTTCTGAAGCCCTTCATGAAGGCAGAGGCATCCATTAGTGTCCAAATGCCTGTCTCTCCTCACCCTAGATTGCCTTGACCTTTTTCCCTTACTCATGTGGTGCACGAAAATCTGCATCGGAACATCCAGGCTGATCTTCTTCCTTGGGCTGCAGGTCCAGCACCATCACTCGCCCAAGCTTTGTCAGCCAGTGGATAAGGAAACTGTTCGATGTACCAGCTAAAAGAGAGGGTACAACAGAGAAGCAGTGTTTATTTCAGGACATCTCACCCCAGGGTGGGACAGCAGCTCTCACCTGTTGCAGGAGGGACGTACTAGACAGTCTGCTGGACTCGTGTCTTTAACGGTGTCCTGTTCCACATGAAGGTTTTTCCATTTGGTGTTCAGAGAAATAATTTAGAGATGAATAGTGCACAATTAATCAGCACTGCTCCCGGGCTACAGTCTATAGAATATGCATTTATTGGCAAAGGAGAAATACTCATACTGTATAAATAGTAGATATAGTTTTATTATGAAACTTCATACAAACAAGATTTCTGTATATATGAAATCAATTTATTTCAGATAGGTCTTTTGTCTGAGGATCATATCTGAAAGGAAAGTACATGACAGTTATATGGAAAATCTGTTTCCAGTCATTTCTCTGGTGGGCTTAGTTGTTCTAATTGCTCTGAAGGCCATTAGAAAAATATTAAAAACAGAAATTTGGACAGAAGGATATAACTTATTCCTTCCAGGTATGTGCAGCCTTAGTGTTCACATAAGTAGATTTTCTAATGATTTAATTTTTAACAACTAGCACTAATCATTAATCCATTCATATTTTCTGTGTTGGACGTGTCACTGAAGGTCACCGGTCAAGTTTCTTCTTGGTTGTGACTTAGTTATGTGAACTCTGGCCAGGCTTACCTATCACTTACTGTAGGAGAGATTTCCTCAGAGGACCAGATGCTCTTTCATCAGCTCAGCCAAATTAGGGGTCTGAGGACATAACGTAGTATATCTACATTGTCTTAAACACATACATTCATGACCTATGTTTTATTTGTGAATTTACTGTTTATTGGGTGGCTTTTTGTTCAAGCCCTATGCCTGGTGTTTCAGGGATTGAATGAAAAGTGAGATGTGGTTCTTGTCCCCAAGAGCTTGTCTAGTTGGAGAGAAATTCATGTGTAATAACTCTCAGGCCAAAATGTGAGAGCCATCTCAAAAATGTATTTGATTAAACATTATTTGAGTGGAGAAAACTGATTGAAGACAATTAGAGAAGCTTTTAAGGGGAAAAGGCAATGGGATTGGACAGAATTTAAAATAACAAGTGTCAGTGGAGGAACTGATATGAGATTCTGGAGATTTGTTACTTATCCCTTTGAACTTGATTTCTCTGGGAGACATGGAATTGGTAAATATGTAAGCCCCAAGGAAATAGTTTAATTGTAGCAGTACCTGAGTGGGCCCTCTAACTGTTGTGGCCAGACAATTGTGTGCCCTAATTAATTGTGTGAAATCTTTCCTAGGTAAAGTGCTCAGATTGTGATGGAGGGGAAAAAAACTGGGTAAATGATTTTACTTTAGAAAGGATGCTAAGAGATTGTTTCGCTTCAAGACTAAAAAAAGAAAAAATGTAATACAAAACAAGTAGGCAAGAAAACCAGCATTGGCAGATGATTCTAAATATCCAGTTACTGTTTCTAAACTGTAAAAATATATTTAGTATGTTAGGATGCAATGGATGTATCCAGAGGCAATGACAACAAATGACAAAGCAAATAAATTAAAAATTCAATGACAACCATGTTCTTTTAACAAATGAAACATGATAAGAAGACTTAAAGCATGCACTCCCTCCCTCATTTTTATTGGCCCGTGAGTCTGATTGGGGTTGCTCAACCACAGCACTATTGATGTTTTGGGCAGGACATTTCTTGATGTCTGGGGCTTTCCGTTGCATTGAAGGATGCCTAGCAGCATGCCTATCCTCTACCTACAAGAGCATCCTTTTCCATCCCCAGCTGTGACAATGCCCCAGTTGTGACAACCCCCTAGTTGTGATAAGCAAAGATGTCTGCAGACATTGGCAAATGTCCCCTCGGGGGTGGGGAAAAGTCACTCCTGTTGAGACGACCGCTGGTTTAGACAACGAGTGCATTTTTTTAAAGTAGTCCTGAACAGCTTTAACAAGATTACAATATGTAAGGGTAGAGTGTGAGGTTAGTGCAGAGAGAAAAGAAAAAAAGAAGACATTTTAAAACATTTGTGCAAGAAAGTGCACTCTCATTTATTTCTAGCAGTCTCAATTACTTCTGATAGAAAACACGCAAAATAGTATTTCTGAAAAAGCCACCAGCTGCCTTGAGCTCTCCAAGCCAAGGCCTGGAAGTTCCTGGCAGCCAACCTCAGCTGTCTGGGTGCAGGAACGTTCCGAGGTCAGTCTGGTGCAGACTCCATGTTGTCATCTGGTACGCATTATGTGACCGAGCAACCAACCGGGAACGGTGGAAGGAGAAGCTGGTTGAGGCAGATGGCTTTTCCCCTGGGTTTACAAGGCCAACTCACAGTGGATGAGCAAGATGTGGGGAGCATGCTCAGTTGCCTGAGTTCCATGGAATGACTTTCCTTGTCTGGAGAGAGCAAGCCAAGTGGCTCAGCCTTCGCCCAGCAGTGCTCTCCCATCAGATGGAGCCCAACTGTGATCGATTCCCGGCGCTGTGCAGAATTACCTCATCGACACTGGCAATGCTGTCCTCTTCCCAGCTCTGGGGCCGTAAGCATTACTATCTTATTAAGAGGATATTTTTATCTGACCATCTGGCACCAGAATTCGTTTTGAGGACAGCGCTGACTTTACTGGAAAAAAAAGTTGGTGAATACGTGGGATGGGGGAAGAGATGTCTAAGTTACCTTTACGTGAAAACGGTCATTCTGATGACAATTGCTCTATGTGAAATAAAGGGGTAACGCTGCTTTGTCTTTTGGGGGAGATGGTGAAGTGAAGGAGGGAATGGGGAAGAAAAATGGAGACAGTGAGGGACAAAGCAAGATGGCAAAAGTTTGTATAATTTTCACCCTTCCTGGGGCCCCCAAAATATCTCAACAAAATCTTCTTTCTCTGTTAGGGACATCGCTGGCAGCAAGTAATGGAATACCAGCCTCATGGTGGCTTAGACAAATGGGACTATATTTAGAATCAGAGTTACGTAGCTGTTGGCATGAATTTAGCTACTCAGCAATGCCATCGGGGATCCAGGCACTCTCTGTATTTCCACTTTCTCATCCTCATTCTGTTGGCTTTTGTGCTCACGCCTGCTGCCTTACAGTCTTAGGTAGCGGCCGTGGTCTCACACGTGACATACAAATTCAAGGCAGGAACAAGGAAGTGGAGGAAAAAGCTACTGATGATAACAATGTTCTTTTAACAAAGTAAAATCTTTCTCAGAAACAGTCCCAGCAAGTTTCTAATTATATCACATGGCTTCCTTGAACTCCAGGGGTGGCAGGAAATTATTAGCCTGTATACCCTCTTTTATAGAGGCAGGTAAGGGAGCAGGCATGGGGCTGGGTCAGCCGGCCTCCGCAAATGGCTGCTGCATCTACTGAACTAGTTAGCATTGGCCATGTGGGAGCTAGTTTGGGACATGAAGGAGGGCGATGGGCTTCATGTTGCTCAGTGACCTGGTGTGACTGTGAGCCGTCCACGGGACAGCCAGGGGTCACAGAGCAGGGAGGCCTGGAGAACGCAGCCCCTCAGAATGAGCAGAAATCAAGGGGAGACTTTGGGCCTCCCCAGATGGATTTGAAGGGCAGGGTAATCTCAACAATCAGATCTCATGGCTTATATCTGGGTTATAGTCACCTCTAGCTGACTACCAATTTCTAGTAATTATTTATTCTTCTCAGTGGCCTTCACATTTGCCACTTTCACATAGTCCCTTTTTCTTTAACATCATCACTAACACTCTCTGTGCTGCTCCTGAAATTGCCATCATTGCTTTCTTTCACTGCCTTTAATGCAGGGTGCAGCTGGGGGGTGGGGGGAGGGAGGGCAAAATTAGGGATTTGGAATGGGGCCCAGAACTCAGGGTGTCCAGGGAATATTAGAGGGACTTATAAGATGTCCTCACCCCTTCCCCCACAGGTATGGGCTGGGGGAAAGGACACATGGAGCAGGGACATGCAGAGCTGCTAATCCATGGCATGGTCATTTAACATATCTATAGCCTTTGGCTGGTAGTTTAGATGTGTTAAATAGCTGTGGCCATGCTCTGAGCCAGGGGGATGAAAAGGACTCCCCCCAAGATGTGACTGGGGGAAGAACCTCAAGTCACAGCGCCTGCGTGGGAGCTTGGAGAAGATTGGCTCCAGAAAATGGGGACACAACTGCCCAGACTCATAATGGCATCCCAATGAACTTGGAATATACAGGAATGCTGGCAGGTGTAACTAATTGTAGGAGGAGCTGGAAATGGGGGTACAGAAGAGATTTGGTACGGGAATTTAAACTGAGACGTGGCGGCCATTGAGAGAAAGATCCATGTGGTTTCACCAGAGTCAGGACCCCCATAGCTCTATGAGGGAAAAACCACCATATGGCTTTAGCAGAGAATTGCCACTTGGCTTTGCCCGAGTGGAGACCCTCTTGCAGCTTTGCCAGAGGGAGAGATTCCACGTGGTTTCATCAGAGTGCAGACCCCTGCAGTTTTGATGAAGAGGGAGAGCCACAAGGTTTTGCCAGAGTGGGGACCCCTTCCCCACAGCTTTGGTAGAAGAAGGACCACGCGGCTTTGGGGTGCTCCCTTTGGCTGCGTGACCTGGGAGCAAGAGAGACTTTGCCTGGAAGAAGGGTGAAAAGAACTCTTGCCAGTAGGCCATGAGAAGGTGCCACATGGCTTTGGATTAATCAGAGATCCTGCCTGGACGATGACACAGCTGACAGTGTCAGGAGCCTGAATACCGGATGAGTGCTTCTCTTCCTAAGTTACAGTGCCCTGAAGTAGGGCAGAGGGAGAGAGGAAGCACTGTGGGTGTCTGTGGGTATCCTAAAGGACTTTGATATTTTAATGAAGACGTTAGGTTGCTACTTTAACTCTGTATAGCATTAAATAAACATTTCCTTTCCTTTTCATGAATCTCTGGCTTTGAGAGGTATCTTTCCATAAGGTGGCGGACCATAACGACCTTCTGTTGTTCTGTAACACCTTCAGTGTTTTTCTCCTAGTCCAGCCTCATACAGCTTGTTGGTGGCTAGCTGTTTCCCATACCGAAAAAGTAGCAAAATTGTTTTTAGGGAGAAATAGCATAATGAATAAACAACTAGAAAACAGAATGTCTCAAATGCTGGTAAGAAATTAACAACAGATGGGTCCACCCTAAGGCAGGGTTGTGGTCCCTTCTTCGGCCCCTGAGAGCTCCCTCTGTTCTCCAGCCCTGAGCGGAGCAGCCCTGAGAGCCTCTGGATTCCCGGGTACAGAGAAGGCCCATGCCAGTAATTTGTGGTGAAAATTATTTGTATAGCTCAATCAGATATGTTACCTTTCTCCATAACGAGCATCAGAAATGTAATTACATTAAAGCAAACGTTGAATGACAGCCATTATTAGAAAATATTTTAGAATATTTGATTATCTTGGGAAAATGCTTAACATACCCAGCTAAATGGAAGAAATGGGCTCTAAAACAGCATGAGTAATCTGAGTTTTTATGCGCGCGCACACACACACACACACATTGCGTCATTTGTGTATCTTGGGCACCAAGTTTAAAATTTAATCTCCAGGAAGATGTTGCTTCATTATCATGTTTAATCTGCATAATAAACCAATCTATTAATATGTATCAAGGTCACAGCTGTTTAAGACTAAAATATAACACAGTAGATGCTGCCCAGCAGGCAGGACTACTGTAGAATTCTCCACCCCCCTCGCTGGGTTATTTTAATACATTGCTTTTGTTTCTCTTTTAGTCCAGCTGAGCAGTTCCCAAACTGCTCAGAAGTGTAAGGAGCACTTCACAGGGTTGTGAACATAAACCCATGTAGACTGCACCTTATGAGTGATTTGAAGACAGTGTAGGCACAGTTTGCCTGTTACTTCACTATATGAACTGACTGGAGAATTAAACCTTGAATCACTTGCTACTTCACTGTATTCACATTAAAAAAAGGTTCAACACTGGCTGGTGTGGCTCAGTGGATTGAGTGCCGGCCTGTGAATCAATATGTCACTGGTTTGATTCCCAGTCAGGGCACATGTGTGGGTTGCGGGCCAGTGTCCATCTGGGGGCGTGTGAGAGGCACCCAATCAATATTTCTCTCCCTCTCTCATCCCCTCCCTTCCCTTCTCTCTAAAAGATAAATAAAAAGTAAAAATAAAAAAAAAGGTTCAAACAGATATAATGTATATGAGAAAACTGACAGTATTTATTTTTGATAATGGGATTGTGAAAAAATTTTACTTTATTTTCATCTAAGTTTCTAATTTTTCTACAACAAAGCCATAGTACTTTTAATCAGACAAAGTTATTTAAAAATAATCAAAGAGTGAACATTCATCGACACCACTCTTTTCACATTTCTCCCAAGAGCGTCTCAGTGGTTTGAAGGCAGAGGCTGTTAGAAAAGCTACCAGGGTGATTCAAAGGCTGACACCGCCCTGAGTCAGCTCCAGGCCCCGTGGATCTGCTGTCTTTCACTTCAAGGCAGGTACCAGCAAAGGTCTCCTGTGTTTATTTCCAATAGGGTGACAGTATTGGGGGTAAATCAATTCAGCCATATTTAGGGACAAACCTGCCAACACGCTATGCAAAATGGGTTACAGCAGTGCTAGGTTATAAACCCCCATACCACCTTCGTTCCATGGATTATCAGTTTTGTGATTCCTTTACTAGCACAGTCCTGGTATTTGCTAACTCTGTGGTTTGGTTGCTGTCACAGAGCTAAGAATTCCAAATTTTCCCATGCTTAATTGGTGCATAAGAGAAAGTACTTTGTGTAATAGGAGCATTTGGCTTAGATTTATCACGCTGAGAATTTGGCAGGACCAATCAATAATGCTGTCTTTTAAAAAGTATGTAGAAACTCAACCAGTTTAGCTACTCTGTGCTGTTCAGCTAGAATGCAAACGGGTTTGTGTTCCCGGATTTTTTCAGAGCTTTTTTCATGCCTCTTTAGGGTGTGGAGCCAAGATGCCTCATCTCTGTGCTTGCAAAGCCCTTTCATCTTGGCACGTATGCTCAGAAACTGCAGGTAGTATTTTTAAAAGGCTAAAGAAATATATTCAAAGCATCCTCCCAAACAAGCCTTTGTTGTGCTCAGTTTATTTGAGGCTGAGCAGTCTATTTGTCCAGCAGGAAGCAATGAGGATCAGCGGGCCACCCAGGGCCACTCTCCCCTCAGGAACTTGGTGTGGTCTCCATCCAGCCCCTTCCTGCTCTTTACCTGTGGCTCAGCTTAGACAGCTTTGAAAGTCTAGAGGCAGCCACAAAAGGACCTCTGCAGGAAGTTTGCACATTCCACTGAGAAAGGGGACACAGTGAAAAGCAGGTCATTAATTTTTATGTCCTTCTTTGCCTTTATCTTTCTTCCCTGGCTCCTTCTCCTCAGGAGCCACCACAAAATTGTGGGGAAGAGCAAAAACTCATCACCTTAAGATCCATCCAAATGGTGGAGGGTTTGAAGTCTACTCTTCTCTTTTAGAGGATAATTCAAGTATATAAGGGATGGTTGACCCACTGAAGAAACCATAAAGGTGTAGAGTTTATTTTAATGTCTAAATGTATGAGCTTTGGTGCAGGCTTTTGTTGTGTTTTGTTTTCATTCAACCTAACAAAATATCCTCCCTTTGTGAATGAAATCACCGCATTTGCACTGTGCAGAATTTTTCTCTGAGTGAGAGCTTGCTTCCCCATTGGTTGGGCCCCCCAGGAGTCCACATTGGTTGGACGAAGCATTCTGTGGCCCCAGTGGATGGTGTGGGTAACTTGCTTTAGGATGTTACAAATGAAGGCCACGAAGGACCACATGCAAACCTCCTCTCATACCTGAATCCTCTAACCAGGTTTCTGTGAGGCTTTAATTCACCATTAAGCATCCATGAAATATATTTCAAGAAAGTATAGAACAGAAGGTCTTTCCCGGGGCAGCCTTCTCTTTTCTGGCAGTGGTAACTGTTTAGTTCACTCAGTCATTCAGACTTATGGACCTTCAAATGTAAGGTGCATTTTAAATAGAGTTCAGCCATGGTTTTCTTTACAAGCACTGTATTTCCCTCTAATTCTAGCTTTTTGCTACTGAGAATAGAGAGTTATTTAAACTTGCTAGTATGAGCCTGTTATTTCCTGTTTCGGAAGAGCTCGTTATCACTGCTCACCCAATCTACAGGCAGGATGGTGACCAGCATTGTTGCAACCCTGCTGAACGGGTCAGTGAAGCTCCATCCAGGGTTGGGCCACATTTGAAGGAAATGGCTGCTGGAAGCAATGAATTACAGTCCAGCCAACCCATCAACACACATTTACCATCGAGCCCAGCATGGCGCTTATCACCGTAGGAGTAAAGAGGTCCTGGCATGCCGAGTGTGTACTCTCCAGAGAAAGAGGGGGAGGAATTAATATTAATAAGTGCTCGCCATGTTCTTGGCACGGTGCAAGCTGTTACAGAAATGCACAGAGAGATTCAGGGCAGGGCTGCTTCCCCGGGAGCATGCAAATGAATTGAAGAGTAAAATGCGCGCGCGCGCGCGCACACACACACACACTCTGCACCTTACTTTCTTATATCCTATTTGGAGCAGACAAAACCCATTAAGTCCTCACAACTTGGTGAGACTAGTGCTGTTATTATCCCCATTGTACAGCTATGAAAAGTGAAGAAGAGAGTTAGGCTGGTAAGTGGTACAGCGGGGATTCCATGTTCACTTGACTATTTTCTTTTCCTCCAGGGTACAGAGCCAGACAACACTTCCCAGTCTCCCCCTTGGGTATATGGTCCGGTGACTACCCTCACACACAATCCATTCTTAGGTTTCTCTTTTTCTGGGAAGTTGAAAATCAGAGGACTCAAATGCCTTAGGGGGTGGTGGAGTCAGAAGGTTGAAGGGCCTGGGTCATGAGTCATTTTCTGGAAGAGAGCTGCCGGGCCAGGACATCCACTTTGGACTAGTTCATGAGTGAAAACGAACTTCTGGTGTTGAGCACTAACATGCTGGTGCTGCTCGTTTCAGCAGTGAGCCTCCCTTGACTCCCACAGGTGGATTTCACACTGTCCATGGCCACACAGGTTAGCCACGTGTGCTTCTTAATTGATGCTTAGATGAGTATCATTAACCCTCTATGGTTACTTTTGTTACCGTTTGAAACAAAAAAGCATAATCCATACCCCATGACTACTAGAATGTTAAAGGTATAAGAAAGTATTTCTTATACTGGGGGATTAAATAGTACTCAATTTTTTTACTACGTACACTATTGAAGCTTTAGGACAATGCCTACATAGATCTATTTGTAACAGAAAAATAATTTAAATTTTCTCATGTTAAAATATTCTTTTGAAAATAGTAAGCTCAAAATCTAATTGATTTTCCCTTTATTAATCTAATTAATTTATGTAAACATTGCCTTAGAATAAAGCCCAAATACAGTGACAGGTTACAGAATAAAAACCAGGAGATGGAGGTCCTGCCTATCAGTTGGCCCCTATACTTTCCAGTTTACCTTCCTGACCTTTCTTTCTTGTGAGCAATGATGTCATTGCTTAGAACCTATTTCCAGGAAACCACTGCGCGATTTTAGTGACCTTACTGTATGACATTTTGTTTTGTACATGGAACTCAGAAAGGGTCATTCCTAGAGTTCATTTATTTAAATGAAATGACTTGACATTTAATACACAAGCATACTTTGGAAACTTAAAGTAACATTATTATTATTTCATGGGCTTTATTGATAGAGTGAAATTAAGATAGGCTAACTGCATCCAAGAATGTTTCTACTTCTTCAGGAAAGACTTATTGCAAAAAAGATGAGGTTAGACAAAAACCCACATATAAACAGCGAATAGAACAGAAAAACAATGTTTGAATTATGATATTTAGATGTGAAAGAAGGGTGACCACATGTAAGAAATAGACATGAGGGAAATCAAATAAGGGATATATGAGCTAAGAAAAATCAATACAGATAGATACATTTTATAAGTTATAGGCTTAAGAAAGAAAAGGGAGAATAAAATAAAAATTTCATTCAAACTAAAAGAAAGAAATATTGTAACTGGAGAATATTAGTAAGAACAAAAGGAATATAAAGTGTACTAAAAAATCAAGAAAAAGAAAAAATTCTATCATTTATGACAATGTGGATGAATCTAGAGAACATTGGTTAAGGGAAATAAGCCAGACAGAGAAAGACAAATACTATATGGTATCACTTATATGTAGAATCTAAAAAAAATAGCTTACTATTTCTGTAAATATTGCTTGACTGAAAATGAATTCTGGGTCTGGAAGGGGGGATAGTTGCATGATTGAGGGGTTCTAAGAAGACCAGTTTGAATAATGAAGGAATGTGTTTGAAAAGGTAGGCTGACACCCTCCAAGAAGCAGATGCCAAGATGAGATGAAGTGTGCAAGGAATTTATCAAGGGCAGCACCTGAGGTAAAATGGAGAGGGGTCCAGGCAAGGCGGACGAGCCATCAGACCATGAATAAAGGAGAGAGAAAAGGGGGGTGGGTAGAAGTGCCCTAGGGTTTCATGCCATCTGTGAGGAGCCACCAGGGAACCCTTCGGGCAAAGTCAGCTGTCAGAGGTTTTGGAAACTGGCCAAGACTGAATATCAGAATCAGGACTAGAACCCAAATCCCCTTCTTTATTCTCAGGTCAGCACTGTTCCCGCCAAACCCATCTTCTTTAAAATGAGCAAATAAAACCATGATGTGGTCAAATGGCTTTCCCAGAAATGGAGAATTTTTGTTCAATCTATTCTGAGTCCAGTAATAGAACATAAAACTTCCTGAAAAATCATGTAAAAAAGATAACCTGTTTGCCATGTAGCTTGCTGGGAACAGGTCTGGGCTGGCACTTAGAAAAGCACCGGAAGAATGCCAGTGCCGAATGCCAGCTGCGTATTTGCAATTACCCTTCAGCAAGGACAAACCACGCACTGCCATAGAAGGAGTGCCGGATAGGGTCATCTACCAGATGTGCAACCTCCCTGGGCAGTTTCCTCGGGGACGAAATAAAAAATTTGGATGAGATGTATGCAAAAGTCCACCCAACGCTATGTGTGAGGATTCTAAGGATCCAGATAAGTGTGAACCCGGAGGCTTTAGTAACAGAGGACAAAGAAATGACTATTTTGCGTGCAAGGGTGGGAAGGTGCCAAGGTGACTCCTTGTAGTTGTGCTGAAGGTGTGATGAGAGCATTGCATTTCGTTTAGACCCTTTTTTGTGCCCAGCTCCATACAGGCTTTGGAAGTAAAATGGTGAGTAAGACACAGTACCCAAACTTGAGGAACTCACAGTTTAATTAGAAGACTTGGTAAGCGGTGGTGTGGGGTGGGAAAGGAAGAGGGTTTTGGGGGTGAGTCCTGTGGAACGTTGGGTAAACCACATAATCTCTGAACTGGTTTCTTCAGATGAAATTCCTGCTTCTCGGGGTTGTTGGAAAATTAGAAAGGACATCGATAAACTGACCAGAAGAGCATCTTGAACAAAAGTGGTACTCACACAATGGCTTGCTGTTATTCCTAGTGTGACTGGTATAAGATTACCAAGTGAAAATGTTGCCTGGCTCTCTCTCCCTCGCTCACCCGCCCTGTCCTGCCCTGAACGAAGAGACTGCTTTCTTGGGCTCCTCACCAGTGGGTGTGAAACACTCTCTGAGGTGAAGCAGATTGTGATGCAGGAATAAAAATAGCTGATAGGAGGAGGTGAAAGACTTGGAGGAGAGGCTAGGCAGATCTAGTGACAGCAAATGCAGAGAGAGAGTTGATGAGAACTGAAAGAAAAATGCCTCTGGAGGCCAGGGAGCAGGAGGAATAGGAGGAGGGGGTGACGAATGTTAGGCTCTGGAGCTGGGGGGTAAGAGAATTGGGGAGGAGGGAGGAGGGGATATAAAAATGTAACTGGACATTTTGAATTGGACATCCCCCCCCACTTCATTTTTGAGAGATAAGTTAAGGAGTAAAGATTTCCATTCTGAATGGTTTTGGCCGCCTGTACCTCTGTAATCATGACATCGCAGCAAGGCTGGACCACAAGGGCTGGGCATTCCTCAGGCTCACGTTACGCACATGCGTAACTGGAGTGCACTGTGGTGGCGGAGGCATTCACAGTCCTGTGGGGCTCAAGGGAGGGGTGATTCTTTCTCATGAATGGGTCAGAGAGAAGGAAGCTGTTAACCTATTTGAGGGCTGGTTTTGACTCCTACTGAGTGAACGATCATGGCAAAACCACTTAAAGTCTTTGAGCCTCAACTTCTTCACCTATAAATGACGGCCAATTTAAAAAATACCCCCTTAAAGGCTTCACATAAGGATCAAACGAGATACTGAATGCACACTATAAAGAAGCAGTTGAGAGTTTCAGTAGACAGTGTGGGTTGTGAGGTTAGACACACACGGGTTTGCAGTGTGGCTCGGTGTGCCCATGGGCACGCAATAGGATATTCGTGGGAACCAATGGCCAGTTCATGTAGAGCGCTCACACCCACCTGGCACAGGCTAAATGCTCAGGTGTTATTAGATTCTTTTTGCACAGCTCAAAGTGCCATGCAAGTGGCTATTATCAATTTTGCAATAATTCTGACTAAGGCCTAACAGTATGAAGCTATAAAGGTAAAAATACACAAAGCATAGGAGTGAGGCAGTATGTTAGTTTCTTGTTGCCACTATAAGAAATTACCATACTCTTACAGTTCTGGAGGTCAGAAGTCTGAAATCTGTTTCACTGGGCTAAAGTCAAGGTGTCAGTAGGGTTAGTTCCTTCTGGGAGCTCGAGAGCAGGATGTTTCCTGGCCTTTTTCTGCCATGGGCTTCTCATCCATCTTCAGAGGCAGAATCAGAGAATCTTCTTTCCTCTCTGGCCTTTACTGCCACCCTTTAGACTTCTCTCTCTGGCCCTGACTGTATTCCTTCCCTCTTTTCAAGATGTGTGAGATTACATTGGGCCCACCTGGATAATTCAGGGTAAACTCTCCACCTCAAGATCCTTAACATAATCACCTTTGCAAATAGTTGATTGTTTGCTTTCTCCCAGATAAGGTAACAGGCTCACAAGTTCCAGGAATTAGAACATGGCCATCTTTGGGCAGACATTATTCAGGCTATCGCAGGCACCTAGGGAAGGAAAAAGGACTTTCCAAGAAGGAAAAACTCGAACATTGGGAAAGCTATATAGTTGCAAGTAGTAACTAACGAAGGCAAGGGATGAGTTGACAGGACATCCTCCTGCGTCCGGTCCCAGTGACCCCTAACAGGTAAAGAAGCAGGCTGGCTAACGTGACCCTATCACCTTCCTTGGTGTCTCTCATTCCTGTTCTCACCGTGTTGTGTGCCTGTCCCACTCCCATGTTCTCCCCCAGTCTTTTCCTTTCTCTTTGTGTTAAGAAACAGAATGAGACTTGCTGCCGTATGGACCTGATTTTTAAACTTTGGTTCAGTCGTTTCAAAACTTTGCGACCTTGGTCCCATTACTTAGCCCCTCTGAATCTGAAATACCTTATTTATTAGAATAGGTATAGTGTCAATGATCTAAGGGGGCCTTGCAAAACATATGAGACAGTCTTTTCAGAAAACACCTGACTCATATCAATGCCAGTTTTCCTCTGTCTTTCCTAATCTCCCAGCCTTCCCAGCTTTTTTCGTTCCACAAGCCTTGCTTGAGCACCTCCTCTGGACCAGTCATTTTCCCAGGCATTTCCACACATCCTGTCACATTTATTTCTCACAACAACCTTCTGGGGCAGATTTAGTTCCCTGTTTTGATGGTAAAGACAAATTTGTTTCTTCCTCTATTTACAATACTCCTGCCACTAAATAGGTGGGAATTTTCCCCACACCAATCAATCCTTAAACTCTCTGGACACCAAATCGATTCTGACACTAACTACCCAGAGTTAGAGCAGACCCCGCAAGTTGAGGGTTCAATTCCACAAAACTGGCCCTCACTTCAGGCATCAGTAGCAAGTCATGAGTTTCCAGGTTACCCACATTTCTGTCCTACTTGGCTATAAACTGGGGGCTCCCATGACCCCACATCAGGTTAAATGATTTGCTGCAATGGCTCACAGAACTCAGGGAAACACATTTACTGGTTTATTAGAGAGGGTAAAATAAAGGACACAGGCAAACAAATGATGAAGAGGTACACAGGATGAGGTCTGGAAGGATCCTGAGCGCAGAGCTCCCACCCCTGTGGAGTTGGGGCGCCCCACCCTCCCAGCACACCAACATGCTTACCAACGCAGAAGCTCTCTGAGTCCCATAGTTTAGGGATTTTTATGGAAGCCTCATCACACAGGCATGGCTGATTTATTAACTCAATTTCTAGCCTCTCTCCACTCCCTGGAGGTTAGTGGGTGGGGCTAAAAATTCTAAGCTTCAGATCATGGCTTGGTCTTTGTTGCAACCATCCTGAAGCTCTCTAGCAGCCACCAACAGTCAGCTCATTACAACAAAGGAGGAAACTTTGAGGGATTTGGCAGCTCTGTGTAAGGTACTCCTATCACACCCATCACTCAGGAAATTACAAAGGATTTAGGAGCTCGTGTCAAGAACCAGGGAAGACCTAATATTAGAATGAAAGGTGCTCCTAGTACCCCATCACTCAGGCGATAGGAAGTCTGTGTCAGGAACCAGGGGCAGAGAACAAATATGTATTTCTCATTGTGTCACAGATGGGCACAGTGGGATGCAGAGAGTTGAGGCGATTTACCGAGTCCAAGTGGGAGGAGGTGGCTGAGCTGTGACTCTGGCCCATGTCTTCTGACTGCACACCTGCCACGGCATAGAGCTAGAGTGTGCATTTCATGGTTGGTAGATCACAATGTGAATCTCTTGCTATTTATTTTCAAAAATAAAACAGAGCATTTGCTTGTTTTTTTCTTCTTATAATACAAGAATCTTCTGTGGTGGAGCTTCCGACTTTGGGTGTGGTCCTTGATTTTGTTCTGAGTGCCCACAACCATTTGCAAGGAGCTGCTCAGTTCCTGCCACATGCCACGTGGCAGGTGACACAAAGATCTGCTCTTCCCACTCACAGGCTGGTGGGTTGCCAGACCACAGCTCTGAGTCCCTTCTTGTGGTAGCTCGTTCCTGCTATACTAATGACAGGTGGGTCACAGGTGGCTGCAAGGCTATATCTAACCTTCATGACAATAGAAAAAAGTGTCCCCTCTGGAGAGATGCAACCTTGGCCATCAGAAGTCTCTCTGAGCCAATTAGAAAAAGGCACCCCTCCCCTAGCATAGGTATAGTTCCATGCCAAGGCCGAACACTGGTTGCATTCCCCCTGCACCTGCCTTCTGGGCCTCGGCACTGTGGCAGGGTGGGTGAGATTGCAGTGGCTGGGTTCAGATCATGTGACCTCAGGCCACATGACTTACCCTCTTTGCAATATGGGTTCATTACCTGTAACTTGGGGAGAATAACTACACCTTTTTCAAAGGTTCTCATGAGGATACAACAAGTTAGCACACGTACAGGTTGGAAGGGTTCCCAGTTGTAGTAATTACCGTACGAGTCCGAGTCAGCGTGACTGCCACAGAGTGGCAAACCCAGGTACCGGGGAGACACAGGGTCCCTAGTTCTCTCTCCTAATCCCAGGCTCAGGCCTAATATATACCCTCCCTTCCCTCTGCCATTCTAGAAGTATCTTCACTGATATTTCTCCCTCATGGATGCCACGTGACACCAGAGAATTCATCTAAGCACCAGGCTTGCCTGCACCTGTGCTTCATGCATAGTTGAAATCTTCATCTGTCTTGCGGAGTGTATTTGTTAAGATAAAAGCTAAGCTGTTGACACAAAGAAACCTAAAACTGTAGTGGTTTAAAGAAGTTAGAAGTTTACAATTTAGAGTTAGCAGCAGTCACTGTTTCGGAGCAGATGAAGAGGACCTCTGCTCTCAGAGTATCTTCCTTGTGCCTTCCCTAGTTAAGGTAGTCAGGAGCCAGCCACCTTATCACATACAGGCAATGGGCTCATTTACACGAGCTCTGGACCTCAGACACTATTTAGACATCACCTGGGCTCTCAGGACCCCAGAACATGTAAACAGTTCTCACTGGTATATCCCACAGGCTGCTGGCTTCCTTCTCCCTTCATCTTAGCAATGGATCCTTTCTAGAAAGCCACCACTGCGATGTTTTCCTTGCAGCGGTTCTATCAAAGTGCTTACAGTCAGAGAGAGACTATTTTTATGCCGAGGCCTGGTTTGGTATCTCCCTGCAACAATTTTCTTCCCTGCATATTAGAGTTGACAATAAATGTGCATGTGGTGGGAGGTGGCAGCAAAGAGAACGTCAATAGTTGTGACTGTCAGTTGTTATTAGCTGTAGAGAGAGCTGGCAAAATGAACTCGTCACTCAGAAGTGGCATCAATGTTCACAGTGCACAAAGAAAGTGTAATGTGCATAGAGAGAAAGCACAGGCCTCACATTTGTAGAGAGTCCTTATTTTGCCATCTGTTCTTTAATTTTTCACTCAAAACTCTCTGACAATGAGCATTTCTGCCTGGGGATGGATGCTGTTGTGCCCATTCCCCAGAGCACCTGGAGGCCAGAGTTCCTGCCCCCGTTTTTCACTGGCTCACCAGCAGCTGCATGATGCTGCGGTGGACCTTTCTCCCCACTCTGCACCGGGCACCCCCTCCTAGACACCATGTGACTCAGGGTGACCTCTTCAGGTTTGAACTGACTTTGGAGACACACTGTCCCAGAAACAGATAAAACAACACAAAACAGAAGACTGCATTGTTCTAGATGTTTGAGGAAATGTGCACTCTCTTGTACTTCACTCATGCATTCATTCATTTATTAAGTGAATGTTAATTGTCTACTTACTCTGTCTTACTCGGTGTGTTTGCCAGGATAAAAAGGTAAGCAGCTACAACAAAGGCATAAAAAATGCAATGGCTTGAGACAGAAAGGAAGCTGTGCTCTTCATGGTCACAGTCTGGGTGGGCCGGGTTGCTGGGACAGCTGGGCTACAGATGGTCACTCGGCGATCTTGCTGCCCCTCCACCCCCCAGACTCTGTCCCTGTGGTGTGTGTGGTTTGCACATATAAATACATAAAGGCTGCCTCACTCACCCTTTCTACAAAAGGGAACCTCTTTTGACAGTGCTTACACCCTGCTTGGACAAACTATAAACATGTTGAAATTAAGAGATGTCATAATGTTTATATAAAATTTGTTACTGCATGTGTTGTTTCTGAGAGAAGTTTAACAAAGGAACGCATGTTTCTGCCCCCAAAGCAAGCAGTATAAACTAGTTGTTTGCATTGGGCAGAAAGCCTATGGAGGAACTGGTGAGTATTTAAGCTAATACTTCTCAGGCTCTAACCCCCAATCCCCTAGTGGAAGGTGTTTGCATAAAAGCCCAGCCTGCCTGATCTGCACTGGACATTGGGCATCGATCTCGTGCATCTCTCTGGAGAATGCTGAACCAGGTTTTTTAGACTGTGGCACATAGTCTAGAAGAGATTCTGACCCCATTGCTGGCTAAGGTCACTGACAGCACCTGGGTGTCAGCAGTGGAGGAGGCAGAGAAAGGCTGAGCACACCGACATTCAAGTTGCGTATGCTGATCACCCATCCCCACCAACTCTCTCCCTGCTTGTCTTGTTGCAGTAAATAAATGTAAATATGGAATTAACTGTGTGTGTGAGTTATCAGTAGCTTTTCTTTGCTGTTGACTGCCCTTTGACACTCCGAACCTCTGGGTTTTACCTTAGGAGGTGTGTGGTTTTCCAAATTAATACTCAGAGTAAATCAGCCCTCTTCTGCGGGATCAAAGCTGAGTCAAGAGTAGGTTCAGCTTCCAGAAGGGGAAAAGAAATGGTCCAAGATAGTAATGTCCTCTAAACAAAATAGGTGGACTTTTTGTATTCACCCTGCATTGTTGAGAACATGGTCACATGGCCATACCAAGCTGCAAGGGATACTGGGAAATGTAGTCTAGCCATCAGACCTGTGCCGAGCTGAACTTTATTACATGATTCGAGAAAGTGAGAAAAGATTTTGGTGGAGCAATTCCTCACCATGGGTGGAATTTTAGTGCTCCACGAAACTCTTTTCTCATTTTTCCCACCCTGTAGAGATACAGTTAGGATTTAAAGTTTCCGTTAAGCGCAGCAAGACTACTCACACAAAGCAGAGTCTCCATGTTTCCTCCTCACTCCCAAAGAGGCAGTTGCCCCACCGCTTACAGAGCAAGTCCGGTCCTGTCATTAACTGCTTTCTTCCTTGGCACACTGATTCACTGTTGCAAGGATTCAAACATCCTTGCTATGGGTTTCAAACATGCTGATTGGCCCCAGGCACAGCATACTCTGGCACATGTTGAACACGAGCCCACCATTGAATGATTAGACATCAGGAAACCACTGATTCCAGCACACAGATCACTCAGCTCTCACCTGGCTTTCCAGACCCCTATGCTAAGCCAGAAAGGAGTTACATCAAGGTAATAATGATGACTATCGTGCATCAGTGCCAACTATGACTAGGGCTTTGGGATTGGTGCTCTACCTACATTTTCTTTAATGTATTCTCTTAAACTATATTTCTAAGCAGATTTTGGGATCACCTCCCAAATCTTTGTTCCTTACCTGGAAGAAACCCGAACTATAATTGTCATCTTAGATTAATTATTATTTACGCCTTGGGGCTGGGGAGAGACCTGTGTAACACATGAGTGCCCCGCATCACAGAACATCAGGGCTCTGATAGCTAGGGAAAGGGGGGACATCATTGGGTGGACATGTAGCCATGGCCACCCCATGTGTCTTTAGCCAAGTCTGGTTTTCTATGTTCCGATTAATGAGTAGCTAGCTGTTCTCACACTCTTGAAGACATCTTTCTTACATTTTGCAATTGTTTTGGGACACTGATGATACTTCTGCCAGGTTGAGACTGCTGGGATGGTCACCAGGTCTGCTGGTCAGAGAGTGAATCAGAGAGCAAGCGTTGAATGGGCCCCATGCTCCCACTCGGATAGAACCTGTTTGCGTGGCAGCCCTGCAAGTGCTCAGGCCAGACCACATGGGCTACTGGGCTGATCCAAGTCTGAATGGGGCAGAGTGAGCAGCCAAACTGCCCCTGCTCTGTGTCACTTAGCTCTCTGCCAAAGCCTCTTCCTCAGTACCACTGTGTTCCACTGTAATTGTCTGTTTCTCAGGCTGCCTTTGAGGTTTGGGGTCTAATCTCCTGTTGAACCATCTGCAGGTTTTGCTCAGCTAGTAAAATGCTTCCCCCTCTGGTTAGCTGCAGCCTTGTAGACACAGCTTAGTCAGTAGAAGAAGGTGTTGGGGGTGTAGCAGGGTCAGGGCCATAAATTGTGAGCAGGAGTCTGGCTGAATTTCATCCCCTGTCCTCCTCTTCCCTGAATGGGCCAGGCACTCAAGCTGTGCAACCACACACAGCAGCCCTTGAGAAATTTACTTAACCTCTTTCCGTCTTATTTCTTCCTGTGTAATACAGTGGTTTTTAACAAGGCATCAGCTCAGTATTTTTATGGGGATCAGAATGACAGAACATGTAAAGGAAGGTCTTGGTTGTCAGATTGCATTGGATCCAAACCCTAACTCTGCTTTACTAAGGGGTGTGGCTTTGGGTAGGTTACTAAATTCTCTGAGCCTCACCTTCCTCAACTGGGAAGAATAATAGTGCTTAGTTCATTAGGAAGATTGAATAAGATAGTACTTCTGGAATACATAAACTAGAGTGTGGCACAGATCAACCACTCAATCAATTTTAGCTATTATTACATTTACTTTTATATAAAGTCCCTAACATACAGTAAGTGATCAAAATAAAAGACCTGTCAGACAATAAATGTACAAATGTGGAATGAGCTGAAGCAAGTTCTTCACTTCTGAGAGAGCAGCCTTGGCTGTTCCCTACTTCATTTGATAACCCTCCCCTGCAACTCCCTGGAGGCCTAGATTTCTCCTCAAGCTCCTGCCCCAGGGGTGGCCTTGGCACCCACACTAGCCAATCTTGGTGTTTCATGTCTGAGTGTAGCCATTTGCACAGAGGTGTGCTAGGACCAACTGGGGCCACTTGGAGTCACCTTTGAATGATGACATGTACCATATTTTGCCATGTATAATGTACACTTTTTCACCCAAATTTTTGAGTGAAAAATAGGATGCACATTATATATGGGTATAATGATTCTATACCATGAGTATAATAATGGGAACAATAATCCCATATAAAATGAGTACAAAAACGTGGGCATGTATTATACACTGCAAAATATGGTATTTGCCCAACTTATGGAGAGAGGCTGCCACAGCCTGTTGCTGAAAAAGAAGCAGAGCTGAGAGATGGAGAGGAGTCACAGAGCTCAAACATCATTGTTTTAGTCCTGGATTGAGCCATACCTGCAGCTACCTTAGCACTTGAACTTTCCAGCTAGATGACCCTAATCTGTATCATTTTACTGAAGCTATTTTGACTTGAGTTTTTCTTACTTGGAAGGGAAAGAACCATCTTACTCAAGGTTCTATACATAAAAGTAACTGGAAAATGATATGGCTGAATGTTTGATAGAGAGTAGGAACTATACTCATAGTAGAGACACCATTTATTGAGATTTACTAGATGCCAGGCACTGTATCAAGAGCTTTGCATGTGTCACCTCATTGAGGCCTTACAACTGTTTGAGGCAGGCACTGTCACTTCTGTTTTACAGACAGGAAAACTGAGTTACGGAAAGGTTTCTTGGCAAGTGATTTCAGGGTCAGGATTCAAACTTACACATTCAAGGGGGTGATGGACCATCCAAAAAGCTTAGCTTGTAATGTTTTGCAAATAATGCTCACATACCTAAACATTTCTGAACTGCATTTATTTACAAAGAAGTATTACTAAAGCCAGTTCATTTCAGAAAAGAAATATTACTGCACATAATCATGTGTTGTGTTTGGCCAGAAGGGCATTCTTGCATTTGCTTAATTACCTTATTTACTTCCTGTGACTCTCAAGGATATTTAGCTGCTCACCCTTCAGGGACACAAGTACGTGATCAGTGAGAATATCAAGTGGGTGATTCTAAAAGGCAAACTTCCAAACCTATTCTGTGCAAGGCATGCTTTCGAAGAGGACATCAGTTACAGCGTACTGATTTCCAGAAAGGTCAGTCACAGCACATTTTGCTCACACCTTATTATTATTTCTTTTAAGGCCGTATCTAACAAAGGCAAGGCATCATGGCATTTGCATTAGGGAGTCTGGTCACTCTAGCCGGTGTCTGGAAGGTGAGTTGCCTCTACAGATGAGCCTGAGAGAGACTATTTAACTCCAGAAACAGAAGGTCAAGATTGAGAAAGAAATGGCCCATTGATGTGGCCTGCACTTGGCTGAACACTTCCAGGAGTCTAACAGAAGAAACTCAGAGAACTAGTGGCAGGAATGACTTCCACCTCTCCTACTCCTGGAGACCAAATCTCAAAGAGGCATTTTCTAGCATGGAGAGATAAAGAATAGAGGTATTTCCCCAAATGGAAATCATTGAAAACATTCAAAGAAGTTGAAAGAAGAGTACAGCGTTTTGCTACTACCTTCACCTTTATTCAACAATATTAACATTTTGACATTTCACTCGGTATGGGTGTGTTTGCATGTGTACATATATTTTTAAGCAAAATATATATATTGCTTAAAAATTGTGTCTTTCTTTCTTTCTTTCTTTCTTTCTTTCTTTCTTTCTTTCTTTCTTTCTTTCTTTCTTTCTTTCTTTCTTTCTTTCAAACATTGCCCTTTTGATGAGAACAGGCCAACTGTCTTGTAGAATATTTCAGAGTCTGGATTCACCTGGTTTTTTTCCCCCATGAAGCCATTGACCTGTTCTTTTTGCCCAGATATTTCCTGACAGCTGGAAGGCAGGTCCAGAGGTTTGACATGGTTCAGGTGGCACATCTTTAGCATGACTACTGCGTAGATGGCCCTGTGTACTTCACATTGCATCTCATCAGGAGTCACATCGTATCAAGGTGTCCTTCTATGACTGACACTAAATGTGAGCCCTAGGCTAGGGTGTTAACTGCTGGAACCTTATTGAAGGGCTATTCTTCTCCTTCACAGTTAGATGTCACGAGGAGCTAACCTGGCCCCTGCACGTAGCCTGGCAGCGGCAGTCTCTCGCTGAACGTTTTGGTCCACCAAGACGGCCTTACCTACCCTGCGTGCTTGACAGTGACTCAGGACGGCTTCACGGCGCCATCTCTGAGATACTTTCAACAGAGTTTTTAAAAATTTGTACTTATAAATTCTAGATTGCAAGTGTTCATTTGGCTCTTCTTCAAAAACAGTGAGTTCTTGCTCAATGCTGATAGAGCAGTTCCGCAAATATGTGTACACACTTCCTGTCGGGGACAGCTGGGAACATGTACCCTTAAACATCCCATAGGGTAGCGGAGGAATCCACTCTGCTATGAACACTTCCTTTCCCTTCCACCAGCGCCCAGAGTTTTCACAATGATTCACAATGGAGATAGGCTTCTGGCCAGCACACGCCCCAATGCCTTCTGCTGATACAGGGGTTTCAACCCTAACTATCCATTCGAGTCATCTGGGCCGCTTTCAACTGTGCCTGGCCCTCCTCCAGAGCATTCGGATCAGGATCTCTGAGGGCGAGGCCAAGCCAAGGTATACTCTAAAAGCTTTCCAGAGGAGTGTGTTGGGCAACCCTGAAGGGAATCACTGAAAAAAAAAGTCACTTTGAAAAGGAAAAGTAATTGTAATGTCACCATTTAACATAAGACACTACATTAAGTGCTCACTAAATGTCAAAAAGTTCTTCGAAAAACCAATTTTACCATAGTCCAATTGATGTAAACACGAGCTAAGTTCCCATGGCATCTCATCAACGTTGCAATGAAATAACATTGAACGAAATGAAGGTATTTGAGGACTTGCTCTGAAGACCATCCTCCAGAATGGTGGTTGCCAAACTTTGCTGCACTTTGAAACTAATGGCCAGGTTACACCCAATACCAATTAAACGGGGATGTCTGGGCATGGCACCAGGCGTCGGGATTTTTAAAGATGCCAGGTGATTCTGTTTTACAGAGGAGTTCTGGAACCAGCATCTGCCTTCCAAAGAGGCAGCTGTGGCTTGCTGGAAAGAACGTGGACGCGGGAATGGAACAGTTCTGCCACTAGCTCCCTGGGTAGTCTCCTCTCCTGAATTTCCCTCTTAGGAAAACAGGACCAATAGTGCCAACTCACAGTTTTGTTGTCTGGATTGAATGAGAATATAGGAGCTAGCACATAAAAGTTAGTACCCATCTTATCCCTGTCCTAGTCTCCTATGGCTACTGTCCCAAGTTGCCACAAATATAGTGGCTTAAAGCCACACAAGTTTATTATCTTACAGTTCTGGTGGCCAGGAATCCACAAAGGCCTCACTGGGCTAAAATCCAAGATATTGTCAGGGCTGCATTCCTTTCTGGAGGCTCTAGGGGAGCATGTTCTCTTGCACTTTCTGGCTTCTGGAAGCCATCTGCATTCCATGGCTTGTGTTGCCTTTCTTCTTCAAGGCCAGCAATGGCTGGGAATCTTCTCACTTTGCATTGCTCAGATCTTCTGCCTCTCTCTTCCACACTTAGTGACCCTGGTGGTTGCACTGGGCCCATCCAGATAACCTGAGATAATCTTCTTGCTGAAAAACAGCTGCTTAGAACCTTCATTTCCCTTTGCAGTATAATGTGACGTATTCACAGGTTCTGGGCCTTAAAATGTGGACATCTTTTGGAGGCTATTGTTTGGTCTACCACACCCTCAATAGCCTGTCCCTCTGAGCAAGATACAAAATGTAATTGTAGGTTTATGTCAATCGATATGAATACACGAGACTCTGTTTATGTTCTATTAACATGATGCCAACTAACTGTTACCTCCCACAGGCCTTGCTCCATTATCTGTCCTACAAAGAGGTCCCTTCCTTCCTGCTGCATTGAAGGGCCAGGCTTAGGCACCCATGTTTGTGTCACATGATCCTTGTGCACAGCCCACAGCAGATGTGACCAGGTGTGCCCCTGTGACCCATGAAGAGTCAGTGAATTGGCTTGTCAACACCTCACACCTCATTCTAATTTTTCTTAAGAGAGTAAGGGAAGGGGCACAGATGATTCTGATTAGTCATGGCTGCACTCTGGAGCCAAAAAGGATTGTAGAATTAGAACTGGATTTGGCATTATTGTAATTCAATGTCGCGTGCCAGTTGGAGTTGGAGGGGAGGAAGAGCCAGAGCACGTGCAGGGGGAAGAGGTCCACAGGGCAGCTGAGCATGTGTCCAGAGAGAAGCTGAGATGCGTGATTTTTCAGCCCCCAGAAAGGAGATGCTTCCATTTTTAGAAACTTCCTGTTCCTATAGCTTTGGCTATATTTTTGGAAATAATGTTTTGAACAAATATTAAGAAGTAGAACTTGTGACAATAAAGAGGATTAAATTAGTTCTGAAGATTTTTATGAAATCATCACAGTTTTCTCTTATCCATGTACCAGGGAAAACAGAGAAAATAAAATAAAAAATAATCTAAAAATCTCATCATACTAATGTTCCTGATCTTCTATTTTTTACAGCTTACAATATAGAAAATTCTATAATGAGGGCAAGTATATCAGTTAGAAATGTTTTTGGCAGAAATTAGCAGCATAATCAGTTTATGGCAGCTAAACTCAAAGAGCATTTAATTTTACTTAACAGGAAATCTAGATGTAACTCCAGGGTGTGTTCTGAGTCTTCTTGATGTCATCAAAAATCCTGCCCAAAGGACATTCTCAGCTATTGGCTTCTCATTTTTGTTTTCCTTACCTCATGGTCACAAGATGGCTGCTGTAGCATTAGGTAGTTTGGCTTCATATCACCTTTCCAAGGTAGAGTGAAGGTGGGGGTAGTACATAAAGACTTTATCCCTCTGAGGTTCGATCATTTTAACTGAGATGGGAACTTCCCAGCCAATTCCCCCTACTCTTTGGCCAGAATGGCTCAGACGTTCACACCTAACCCAACACTTTCAAAGGGGCAACATGGTGGTTTAGACCAAACATGATTAATTCCTGTGACTGGAATAGGTGCCTCCCTTTTTGAGTTGAATGGATTTTCACTGGGTGAAATGTTCTTAGCAGGGAAGAAGTAGGGTGATTGGTTGCTGGGTAGACAGCAAACTGTCTGCAACAAGCAGGCAATGATATGGCTGAAAGGAGGAAGAAGATGAGAGATAGGACTCAGGAAACTACAAATGTCTGAATTTTGCAATAAAGGAGCTAAAGCGATGCCTATTACTGCAGCTCTGGCTGAGGCTACTGGAACCACATTAGAAACGTATTTTTCCTATATTCTGAAGGCATCTTCCAGGTTCTGGGTTGAAGGCCTTGCCTGGGATTCACTCTCAGCTCTTCAGATGCTTTTTGAGAAATTCCCATCAAGGGTAAATGACTGTTAAAACAGTTTTTGTGGCTCTTCTTTCTTCCTCTCACCCCATCCTAAGTAATTCAAACTAAATACAAAGTCCAACTCATATCTACCAAAGTTTCCCCCATGACTACCACTTACTTCAATAGTTTTGTTTGCCTGTTTTTAAACAATATCAACTTTTTCAAAAAAACACACACACACACACACACACACACACACACGTTTTTGGCAACTGTAACTTTTCTGGTACCCTAACGGACATGCTTGCTCTGTATTTTAGATAAAACAGCATTATTCATGGAAGTTCTCTAGCCTTGTATGTCATGCTTGTATGTCAAGAAAATATTTAAAAAAATAATTTACCATCGCAGAGTTAATTCAGATCATCAAAGGGTCACATTGTTAAGGCAAGACGCTAATCAACTTCAGTAGCTAAGTCAACATATATAAAGCACACAAAATACTGCTTGACTCATAGTGAACCCCATGTAAAGTTTTTGTCATTGTTATAATAGATTTCAAAACTGTTGAAATTAAGAGAGATCACACAATTTACACAAAGACAGCCTGCTAAAGAGAGAGCAGTGGAAAGAAGAGAAGGGTAAGAGAACTAACACTTTTAGATCATCCTCCCTATCTATTCCAGGTGTAGGAAAGATACTATATACCCATGTTATTACATTTAATCCTTACAACCAGCCCCATAAGGTAAGTCTTATTATAGTCACTTGACCAATGAGGAAACTGGAGCTCAGAAAGTTGGAGTGACTTGTGCAAGGTAACAAGTTAGTGAGCAGCAAATCTAACTCAAACCTGCCTCAAGAGTCATGCTTTTCTTAAGAAAACATGCTTGCTTTTTTTTTTTTTGATAGATTCATAGGAAAAAATAGTTGGTACATAGATAAAAGCATTAGGTGTTTATAAAAAAAGAGCACCAATCCACTTAAGCTGGACTGCTGTTGATGCCCTTAGAGACAAATATGGTATAGCTTTTTTGGATAAATGTTGTTGATCATTTACAGCCTTGGAGTTCCAAATGTAAAAAATGGGTTTACTGTCCTCAGAGAACTTAGAAATGAGTGGAGAAAAAGAAATGCAAAGAAGTGATTAGTACTCAGCATGATGAGAGCTACAATGGTCACATATTCACAATAAAGGTAGATCATGGAAAAAAATGTTCCTACCTAGACGGGGATTAGAGAAAGAGGATTGGAGATAATTTTGGTGCAAGACACTGGCTTAAGGACAAACAGGAGTCTGCCAGGAAGCTAGTCTGTGGGAGGGCATTCCAGACGGAGAGGGCAGCCTGTGGAAAGGCAGGAAGGTAGAAGAGAGCTCTGGGGATTATAAGCAGTATTTCAGTATTGATGGCTTATAGAATTTAAAGACAAGAGTGGCTGGAAATGAGTCCTTGGGGGAAAGCAAAGGCACAATCCCTCTAAGTGTTTAGCTTTCTTCCTTATTTTATGTTTTTAAAAAATTTATTGTTGTTCAGTTACAGTTGTCCTGCCTTTTTCCGCCTTGCTCACCACAACCCTGTCCCCTCCCCACTCCCATAGCCAATCCCCTTCCATTGTCCATGCCCACGAGTCCTCCATTCCTCTTTCTTTGCTTGCCCCTTTCCCTTCTTTCCTTGTTATCCCCTTGCCTTCTCCCCTCTGGTCACTGTCAGTTTGTTCTTTATTTCCATGTCTCTGGTTATATTTTGCTCTCTTGTTTGTTTTGTTGATTAGGTTCCACTTATAGGTGAGAGCATATATTATTTGTTTTTCACTGCCTGGCTTATTTCACTTGGCATAATGCTCTCCAGTTGTATCCATGCTGTTGCAGAAGGTAAGAAGTTCCTTCTTTCTTTCCGCTGTGTAGTAGCCCATTGTGTACATGTACCACAGTTTTTTGATCCACTCATTTCCTGATGGGCACTTAGGGTGTTTCCAACATTTGGCTATAGTAAATAATGCTGCTATGAACATTGGGATGCATAGGTTCTTTTGGATTGGTGATTCAGGATTCTTAGAGTATAGTCCTAGCAGTGGGATCACTGAGTCCAAAGGCAGTTCCATATTTAGTTCCATATTTTTGAGGAAATTTCATACTGTTTACCACAGTGGCTGCACCAGTCTGCATTCCCACCAACAGGGCACTAGGGTTCCCTTTTCTCTACAATCTCACCAGCATTTGTTGTTTGTTGATTTATTAATGATGGCCATTCTGACTGGTGTGAAGTGGTATCTCATTGTGGTTTTAATTTGCTAGTGATGGCTAGTGATCACTCCAATGGCTAGTGATCTTGAGCATCTTTTCATGTATCTATGGGCCCAATGTATGTCTTCCTTAGAGAAGTGTCTTTTCAGGTCCTTTGCCCATTTTTGAATTGGATTGTTTGTCTTCCTGGAGTGGAGTCATGTGAGTTCTTTATATTTTGAAGATCAAACCCTGGTATGAGGTATCATTGGCAAATATATTTTCCCGTATGGTTGGTTCCCTTTTCATTTTGGTGATGTTTTCTTTAGCCATGCAGAAGCTTCTTAGTTTGATGTAATCCCATTTGTTTATTCTTTCCTTTATTTTCTTTGCCCTAGGGGATGTATCAGTGAAGATATTGCTGCATGGGATATCTGAAATTTTCCTGCCTATGTTTTCCTCCAGGACTTTTATGGTGTCACCACTTATATACAAGTCTCTTATCCACCTTAAGTTTATTTTGGTGTATGGTGTAAGTTGGTGGTCTAATTTCATTGTTTTGCATGTATTTGTCCAGATCTCCTAACATCATTTATTGAAGAGGTTATTTTTACTTCATTTTATGTTAATTCCCCCTCTGTCTAATATTAACTGACTGTATGGACATGGGTTTATTGCTGGGCTCTCTGCTCTTTTCCATTGGTCTATGTGTCTGTTCTTATGCCAGTACCAGACTGTTTTGATTGCAATGGCCTTATAATATAACTTGATGTTAGGTATTGTGATCCTTCCTACTTTGTTCTTCTTTCTCAAAATTGCTGAGGCTATTTGGGGTCATTTATTGTTCCATATAAATTTTTGAAATATTTGTTCTATATCTGTGAAATATGTCATTGGTATTTTGATGGAGATTGCGTTGAATCTATAGATTGCTTTGGGTAGTATGGACATTTTAATAATGATAATTCTTCCAATCAATGAACGCAGTATAGGCTTCCATTTATTTGTGTCTTCCTTAATTTCTTTCTTCAATATAGTCTAGTTTTCTGAGTACAGATCATTTATCTCCTTAGTTAAGTTTATTCTTAAGTAATTTCTTTTTTTCATTGCTATAGTAAATGGGATATTTTTCCTAATTTCTGTTTCTGATTTTTCACTGTTGGTATACAAAAATGTCTTCGATTTCTGAATGTTAACTTTGTATCCCACCATTTTGCCAAATTCATTTATTAGGTCAAGTAGTCTTTTGGTGGGGTCTGTAGAGTTTTCTATGTACATTATACTGTCATCTGCAAACAGTGACAGATTTACTTTCTCCTTTCCAATTTGGATGCATTTTTTTTTTCTTGTCTGATCACTGTGGCTAGAATTTCCAATACTATTTTGAATAGAAGTGGAAAAAGTGGACATCCTTGTCTTGTGACTGATCTTAGGGGGGATAGCTTTCATTATTTTTTTAAGGATAAAAATACTAATTGTGTGGCAATGTGATATCACCCAAGAAGAGATGAGATGGAAGCAAAGAAATACAAAGGCAATTCATATATTAAATATTCATGCCTGCAAATGAGTGGAGATGAACTAATATCCACCAATAGAGGATTGGTTAAATAAGTTTTGTGCATACATAAGTGAGAAATGATGCAGCTATTAAAAAAGAATGAGGCAAATTTATAGTGTCCTAGATCAGGTTCTCTAAAAAGCAAAACTGGTAATTTACTTGGGAGGTACAAGCCCAGAATGGTGAGGGTGAGGCAGAAGAGAAGTGAATCGAGAGAAGTGCGATGCGATGCAATGTGTCACCATGCTGATTAAATCAATGAATTGTGAAGAGAGTTTCAGACGGACTCTAAGTAGGAACCATCATCTCAGAGCAGTCCACAGAGGAGAAAAAGGAGGGAGAAGTCAACTGCTGGGCTCCTCCTGACTCTGCTTTCCAAGTGGTGGAGCTTCACTCTTCTTGGTTGTGTCCCTTGGCCCTTAGTAGCACCCACAAAGCCGTGACTGATGTTTGCAGCGTGGTGTTTTGTCCAGGCCCTGGAACAATGGTGCAGCCAGGTACAGGAGCAGGACTGCCCAGGAGAGAAAGGAGGAGCCTGCTGAGGGAATTTTAAGAAGCATATAAAGATTTTTATCCTGATACATATATGCTGCCAGGCTATAAAATCTGGACACATTATTTTATCATATATTTTATACTAATAAACTGTATATATTTAAAAGATTTTATTATTTATTTTCAGAAAGAAGGAAAGGGAGGGAGTAAAAGAGGGAGAGAAACATAGATCGTTTGCCTCTCGTACATGCGCCAGCTAGGGACACATACAACCTAGGCCTGTGCCCTGACTGGGAATCGGGCTACTGATCTTTTGCTTTGCAGGATGACGCCCAACCCACTGAGCCACACTGGTCAGTGCAAGCTCTATTTTTAAAAATGTATTTGTTATGCTTCTAGACTTGATGGCCACTTATATTTTGGTATAACAAGGCAAGCTCCAAAATGGGCTCTAAATGGAAAAAAAAAAGGTACACATAGTGTACAATACACTAACACTGGGTAAAACAAAGAGTATTTGTATGTTTATTTCTATACGAATTCCTCTGGAAGGAGACACTAGAAAACAATCGTATTGTTTGTCTTTGGGGAGACCAATTGAGTGGTTTGGGGAATAAATAATAAGGAAAGTCACTGTTTACCATGCACCTTTTTGGGCATTTCTAAGTTTGTACCATGTCAAACTATCATTTATTAACATAAAAATGCACATTATCCTGGGAAAACCATTATTAATATTAGGAGGATAACACTGGCAGTAGAAAAGAGGAATTTGAAGATCATTTTTTAAAACATTTTATTTATTGATTTTCAGAGAGAGGGGAAGGGAGGGAGAAAGAGAGGGAGAGATACATTAATTGGCTGCCTCTTGCACATCCAACCAGGGACCTGACCCACAATCCAGGCATGTGCCCTGATTGGGAATCAAACCAGCAATGTTTCGGTTCACAGGCCTTTGCTCAATCCACTGAGCCACACCAGTCAGGTCATGAAGATCATTTAACTCAACACATATATATGAGCATCAGAATAGCAGGGTAGATACTGAAGTAAATGTGGCAGACCTTCTTGCTACCTGGACAGAGTTTATAATTAAAACGAGAAGGCAACTAGACAAGTGTGGCAGTGGCTACGTGGGCGCTGGAGCCCTAACCAAGTGAAGACAACAAATCCTTGCTCCGAATGCACAATCCTTAGTGTAAAGAAGTTATTTTTTGTGGCAAAACCCTTACCTAGCAGGCCTCAGTGCCTAATTTTTAAGTTGTTGGTGTTGAGCTACGACAGGGCTGCACACACTTTTTCTGTGAAGAGCAGACAGTTAACATTCTAGGCTTTGCAGGCCAGCCGGTCTCTGTCACAGTTACTCCACTCTGTTGCAGCACGAAGCAGCCACAGCCAATCCCTAAGCAAATGAGCATGGCTGTGGGCTCGTAAAACCACTGGGAGCTTTCCAAGTCTACTGTGGGTTCCAATGGAACCTTGTATGTCATATAATTTATATGTGTCATGAAATATTATTGTTTTTCTTCTAATTTTTTTTCTAAAATTTTAACTTGCATTCTAGACAGAAACAGGCAGCAGGCCCCATTTTGCCTTCAGGCTGTGATATGCTCACCCCAAAGTTAGAATATTGCTCCCATGTTGAAATTCCAACTCCATTCGTGTAAAGTCACAACACCCCTCTGAACAGTAGCTGGCACTGTGGGCTAGTTCTATGGGCCTACCGAGGCTTCGCGGTTCTGTTGCTGATGGCTTGATTTGCATTGCGTCTTGCTTTAACTTCGTGTTTGTTCACTGGTCCTCCGTCACACTTATTCTTGCTGCGTTGTGTGCTGTTTTGAAGGAGAAGATTTAATTCCTGTGCGACTGCTGGTTAATTCATTTCTGGATATTAGAACCGCTTTTATCAGCCCCATGCCATATGCCATATGGAATATCTTATGTGCTCCCTGGAGCTTCTGTTATTGCCATCTGTCGGTGACTTCCTATGCAGTTCCTCTGGCACTAGGGGGCTCATCTGTCAGAAAGGGTTCTGTAAAGTAAGTTCCCAAAACCCAATTCTAACATCTGCTTCTGAAGTTAGATGTATATTTTCAGGGCTTAAACGTTGGAAGCACATTAATAATGATCTCATTGTGAAGCCACAGTTGAAAATCAGAAGAGTGTATTGTAGCCCATCACCAGGGTAACACCCAGATGGAAACACTGCCAACCCTGCAAAACCTCCACCAGTCAGTCTCTAAAATCTCTCACTCTGAGAACTCTTGCATGTTAGTCAGAACCTTGGCGTTCCGCCTACTCTAGGCTCTACTCTCAAACGCACCCAGCATTTTCCATCTTAGCAGTAGGAATTGTATTTGTTCAGTTTGTTTTTGGGTCCCCAGTATCTAATGCAACACCTAGCGCTTAACAGGTATTCCATGGATTTGTGTTGACCTGAACTGAAATGGCGAAGTAACCCCGTGAGTTTGTAGGTCCTGTGTCCCACGCAGCAGCAACGGCAGGATTCCTACTCAATGTGACACTGGCGATAAGTTGTGTAGAAAAGCAATTGTTTGCTATGTTGCCTTGGTGGCTGATTATGACCGTATATAAAATGCATATCTGTATTACAACAATGAATGAGATGCTCAGAATAAAGCACTTTCAGATCTTCAGATGAAGGTGTCGTGTACATCCAGGTTAGAAACATGGGATAACAGAGTTTGTATAAGTTATGACATGTCCCTTAACACTAATTATCAGTGAAGTAGGTGATGAGATAGATGCTTCACCTCTGTGAAACTTGTCATCAGATAATTTTGAAATTTAATAGAAAAGTTTAAATTTTAGTACTTACATATAGGAAATTCTTGGATATAGAAGTTATTAAAACTGGCTGCTAGTGAAGGACTGACGATGAATTATTTTGGATGAGAGTTAGCAAATATTTGAGTGTGCTCAGACTGCTTTGACATCTCTAGTCCATTTCTGTCAACATCCTGTGCCACCGGTTTGTCTGCTATGAGTGTTGGAAAGACAAAATATCAAAGTGCTTTAGGCTTATCCTTCGTAAGCAGTGCTTCCACTAATCTAACCTACACATTAGCTAAATTAACAAGAAAGAAGCAGCTTGTCTTTCCCATTGAAAACTTTAAATATATGCATATAAGTGTTTGTTCAAAATGTTTGTCCCTTTGTACAAGGTGTTTAACAGGAGAAATTATTCTTTCCTTTATAACTCTTTTTGGCTCTGATTGCTGTGAGCAGATGTGTGTGTGTATGTAGGGGGGTGTTGCAGACTTTTGGGAGTAGAAAGGATTAGGTGGTACATAAACTGATTCCAGCCAAGTGAGCCATGTAACACTTTTCCTACCTTGAAGTTTGAGGAGTCACTGGCCCAGAAACTTCAAACAGGTTCTGGAAAAGAAGAAGGAGAGAAAGAGAGAGAAAATGAATGTTCCACCTAAGTCACCAGCAAAAACCCATTCAACAGACAAGTTGTGCCATTTCAAAACATTGAGCAAGCAAGAAAGCAACTTCAAAAATTATGTACAAAGATAACCGCTCTCAACAGGCTCATAGATACAGAGAGCATACTGATGGCTGCCAGAGGGAAGAGGGGGGGCAGCAGGACAAAGAAGGTGGAAGGTATAAAGTACAAATTGGTGGTTACAAAATAGTCCCAGGGATGCAAAGTACAGCATAGGGAATATAATCAATAGTGTCTTAGTAACTATGTATGGTGCTACACTTACGGAGGAGAGTGGCACTTTGTAAAGTATGAGATTATCTAACTACTGTGCTGTACACCTGAAATTAATATAATATTGAATGTCAAGTCTAATGGGAAACAAAAAAAATTTAAAAGATAACCACTCTTCCCTTGCAAATTGTGAAGAACCACAGAGACACCTCTCAGCCTTGGAAAAATTTAGAATTAAGAAGATAAATGTCCAGGAGAACGAAGCACTAAATGTTCATATGTTAATGCAGAGTGGCAGATACACCTCCACGTCTTCTCCACCTCTCTCTCCCTTCGGGTTGGAGGGCTTTCCTGTGGCCCCCAAGAAGGGTTAACAGCTTGGGCTTCGGATTTGAATGAGCCAGGCCAATAATGTGCTCCTGTCATTCCCAGAGCTGTGACCTGCAACACATTCTTTGCATCTCTCAACCTCAGATTTCTCACTGCTATAAAACTGCCCACATGTAGAGCGTTACTACAAAGTAGGTGGTTAATGGAGAGTAGCTGCTCCAGCTGTCTGTTGCTCAGTAACAAACCACTCCAGACTTTGTGGTGCACAACAGCCTTTTCATTAAGCTCATGGATTCTGTGGACCAGGAATTCAAAAGGGCAGAGCGGGAGCAACTCTTCCATTCTCCACAGTGTCCGGAGTCTCATTTGGAGTGACTGGAATGGCTAGGGGTAAAGCAAATGGGTGGAGGTTGGAATAGCTGGGACTGAAGGGTCCACTTCCAAGACGGAATCTTCACTTATGCATCGGATGCCTGGGCGGGGCTACGTACAGAATGGGGCCAGGATTGTTCCTGGACTGTTTACACAACCCCTCCCCGTGTGCTTTGGGCTTCCTTAGTTCATGTCGACCTTAGTCAAACTTCTCACTGGCAGCTCAGAGCTGTTGTCAGAAACCACTGTGACAGTTTTAAAACAAGGCCTCAAATTTGAGAGACTTCTTCCATCAAAAAAAATCTCTGAAGAGCTTTTGAAGAAAGGAATGCACCAATACCATAATGCCTCCAGAAGTCCACCATTTACTACATGAGTAATGATGTAGGAGGAGGAGTAATAGAATAAATTATCTGAATTTCTGAGATGAGCAATGTAAAAATTTGGGGTTTAAAGATTTAGGTCTGGTCCCTACGATCCTTCGCTCATAGTGATTCTTGGGTGTGTCCGTTCCAGCCTCTCCCGGCCTCTCCCCATCATATATTTCCTGATCCGAAAGCCTTGTTGGCTACTGCTCTGACTCCTTCCTTCTCTGCCTTCAGTCCAGGCTGCCTGTTTACTTCTGAGGCCACAATGACAGGAGGCCAGAAAATACAGGTAAGCTGTGTAAATGCAAAGAATGATGACGTGAGTAGAGACTGCTGTAACAATGACTACAAGTTTAGCACCAAGTAAAATGATGTGTTTGTTTCTTTAAACAAAAGCAGCTTGAAGACACTGAAGACTTTAAATGTAGAGTGCTATCATTTTGCATGTGCACACTCACATACCTTCATATATTGTATAATAGTTCTTTCAAGCAGAATGTCACTCTATTATTTTTTTATCTTCCTGGTAGGCATCACTGGTTTATACTGCTATCTAGTTAACCATGAAAAGACATTTCTGTTGTGGTTTATTAAAAGACTGAATAGTTTCACAGAGTTAAGGTATTTCCCTCTCTGCCTACTGATGTCACTGTGGGGAGAGGATACTGGGAATGTGGACAAGGTCACAGGCATTTGACACTGCTGCCTCCTGGTCGCCTTGGGCACTCCTGGCCAGGCTTGGCTGCCTTTCAGGTGACTATTGTTTAGCCAGAAGAATCAGGGAACTGATGGGGCAAGTCTACACAAACCATCACCACATCTGAGGACAGACTCAGCCCCTGGGAAACCAGCATCTGTCATCAGGAGAGAATTGGCAGAGGCGAGCCCAGAATTCAATGGGCACCTTTCCCTTAGCTTTGCTGTTGTGTTTCTTGGCACGCCCCAATGTTGCCCCTCAGCTTGTCAAACACCTGCCATTAGAGTCTTCTTTTTTACTCTGTAATTTTAATGGCCATTATAATGGAGCTTCATAAAATCTCTTCCAATCCTGTAGGCTTTTGGACATTGTCTCTCTGTTTGAGGTCAGGTTTAGGGGCTTCTCCCACATTCATTTTTTATGTTAGAAGTTGTTTTGGAATTTCTCTGGAAACCACACCCTGAGTCAGAACGAAACCATTTTAGAATGTCTCCCTGAACGGAACATGGTAGGAGAGTTCATCATCCAAATGTCATGCCGAGGAACAAGGTTTGATCACTGTTCGGTTAAATACGGGGATTTGTTCTGCTGAGTGGACTGTGCAGGCTGAGGACAAAAACTGAATTGCTCACGGATTTTTAGACACTGCTTATGTTGGAGCGGGCGTGGAGCTCAGAGGGGCAGTGAAATGAGAGACCGGAATCCTGGCTGGGAGAACGCAGAAGGAAGAGTCTGGAGTGAGCAGAGAGTTAACAGAGGAGTAAGATTAAGCTCAGCTGGAAGGCGTGATGTAATTTTTAAAAAATGCATTTCTTAAGAGATACAGGGAGGAAAAACACTGCAAATATTTATAACAAAGATGCTCTTTTGACAACCAGTAAGTTATTTTGGTATTATTCTCACAGGGAAAAGGGGGTAATTGTAAACTTTGTTATATTTTTAGCGATTTATAGGCATGATATTTTGTTATCTTCTTTACACTTTGTCTTTTCCAAACCCAACGTGTATTAATTTTGCAACCAGAAAAAGTGATGCTATGCTGAACATTAAACCTTTATTTGGGCAGTTATATATTCTGTCTTGTTTGCATTACTTTTACAGGGATTTTCAATTACATCATAGTAAGTACCTTACAGCTACTGACACAGCATCTTTCTTCTGAGGAGCTTCAACATCATCTATTTAGACCTTTTAAGAATTCTGGATGACATTTTTTTCCCCAGCACTGAGTGCTGTATAGAACAGAAGATGGAAAGGCTGGCAGATTTTATTCTACTTGATTGACTGAAAAATGTGGCTCTGGGGATCAGCAGTAACTCATCCAGGACTCAGCAGAGTCCTGTATTTTAGCTGAATAAGCAGATGTCTAGACCTGGTATCCACAATGTCAACATCAGTGTCAAGTGGTGACTCAGAGACAGCCAGTCAACAAACACTGACATTTGCAGTATAATGTGTGACTTTTTACCGGGAAATGGTTGAAGCTCAAATGCAAGTGGCAAGTTGTTCAAAAATATTTTTCTTGCTTTTAATATATGATTACACTTATTTGTGGGAAAAGCCACCAATTTATTTATGATTAGTACAGTGCATAAAAGAGCCCCATCGTATTGGATTGGCCAAAAAATCTGTTATGTTTTTCTATATGATGGCTCTAGTAGTGCTTAGTTGTCTTTAACTTCATTTGAAACAATTTGGTTAGATTGCATTGTGATGCCTGTCATATCAGTGTTCATTAAAAAAAAAACTTTCCAAAATTGGTGAATTTTTGTGCAGCCATTTTAATATTGAAGATGGAAGAAAAGACACATTTTCAGCATATTATATTTTATTATTTCAAGAAAGGTAAAAAACACAATTCAAACACAAAAAAAGATTTTTGCAGTGTATGGAGAAGGTGCTGTGACTGATTGAACATGTCAAAAGTGGTTTGCGAAGGTTCTTGGTACTGTTGACAATTTGGAGAAACAATACTTTGCTCTGGGGCTGCCTTATGCACTGGAAGATGTGTAGCAGCACCCCAGCCTCTGCCCACTAGAAGCCACTTGTGGGAGACAGCCGACATGCTCCAAATATCCAAATCGATAAAGTTATTGGTGTAAATGAAAAATGTGTCTTTTATTTTATGGAAAAAACAACATACTTTTTGGTCAACAAAATATCCAGGTTGCGATATATTATTAAATCAGTATTTCTAACAGAGGTATCTTGTATTAAAATTTAAAATGTTTCCTATGATCTTAGCATTTTAAAAATATTAGATACAAACCTGATTTCCATGTATGACATGACAAGCAAAGAATCATTTATTTGAGTCCTTGATTATAGAATATTTTACTTGATAGTAATTATAATTGTTATTTTTCAAGTCCCTAGTTTTTGCTGAGTTGAACAGTTTATATTTGAATTGACCATGGAAAACCAGAATATTAGTAGGTAAAAATAATTTCCACGTATTGCTTAATTTGAGGAGATAATAGTGAAACATAGATTTGTCTGATTCTGAACAAATTTCTAGTATATACTACAATTATTTAAAGTTGTTTTTCTTATCTTGTAAACCTTAGAATGGCTCACTGCAGTTCTAGAAAACGAAACGTGTGGTATGATCACAGTATATACAGATTTTGGTGGGAACATGATTTTGTGTCTACCCTCAAATACTGCATGTTTTTAGAGCACATAGGAAGAGTCTTATTAATAACACTGAAAAGTCTCTAAACCAGGCATTTTGGAGACACGTCAAGTACACTTTTGAATCATGTATTTTTCTGATTCAAGTATAGTAAATTCAGTAGCTCAGCATGTCCCCATCATTGCTGGCTGTTTGATCAGTGTGACCTTGTTCCCAAGAGCCTCTCATCAATAATTGACACTAGAAAGGGGTGAGATTGGCTGGCATATGTGGATGATCCTATTCTACCCATTTTATGATAGAGTTACAGGCCTTGGAACCAGGAACTACTTCACCACCAGAGGCACTGGAGGTCCCCTTAGTAACATTTTGAATCCTGCATTTTAAAAGAGCATGCATTCTTAGAATGGAGAATTAGGGAAAAGAGCGTTGGCACATGGCAGGCAGGCACTGTGACCTACTGAGCTTAGAGTAACTCCACAGATCCACAGCCTGCAGGACAACTATTACTCGGGCCTGATGGAAATGCCATGGCGTTGGATAATGGTCCTAATTACGGGCCGTCACAATTTGGGCAAGGCTCCAGAGGGAAGGCTTTTCTCTGTTCCATCAGCATCAGCTGGGGCAGCTCAAATGGGCAGGAACATTTGCTCCCAAGCTGCTCACTCACATGGCTGGCAAGTTGATGTGGACTATTTGTCCTGGTTTCTAATATATGGGCTTCTCAATACGGCTTCTATTTCCTCAAAATATGGCAGCTGAGTTCCAATGGTGAATGTCCCAAGAGAGGTGGGAACTGTATGGGTTTTTATGATCTAGCCTAGGAAGCCCCTTGGCATTGCATCTGCTATATTATATTCGTCAAAAAGTCACAAAGGTCCACCCAGGTTCAAGGGAGGGAGGGACATAAACCTGGGGCACAAACCTTGAATGGACAGTGGCAAGGTTCTGCATGAGCCTATGAGGTCGGAAATGTCACAGGCATTTCTGGAAAAGGCAACCTGGCATGCTTTTTCTTTTCCTGAGCTAGTGGTATCTTACAATTAATAAAAGTTCTCCATTCCAATGAAGTACAGCGTGTCAATCTTTCTTTTATGGCAATTCCTTGTGTGCAGTAGTTGAGGAAGCTTTGCCTATATTAAAGTTGCATGATTGTGCTACGTCCTCTTCACTGTCCTATAAGGCAGGTACTCGTGGTACAATATATTACGGGCCTCAGTTTTCACAGAAGGAAAAAACTGAAGCACAGAGAGTTAAAAGCTTGTTCAAGGGTTGACGTCAAAGCTCATGTTTTTGTCTCTCGCCCTGATAATTCTTGTCACCCTAACACATAGAGTGAACCCCTATTCCTGCCAAACCCATTCTGACCAGGCCCCGCATCCTAAAACCATCTCAGAGCTGACTCTTCTCCCAGAAGCCTGTCTGCTTATCTATATTTTCCCTCCACGCCTGTGGAACAGACAGTCCTTGGAAAGCAAACTCAAGTTCCTAAATGATTTTGTAAGAGGCCATAAAGGAGAAATCACTCAAAGGGCTTTTGTCTTGTCTTGTATTTTTGCTGTTAGTGTTGTTTGGTTCGGTTTAGGTGAACCGCATGCATGGTTCAAGCTCAAATGGCCCTTAAAGTTGGTCCTGTTTTTAGGATTGAATATAAATGGCTGTATGAGCTTAACCCTAACAATGAACAGGTAGGAAAGGTGTGAGTATACAACTACCTGTTACATGTGCTCGACCAAATTGTGGTATCAGGGGACCTAATGGAGAGAAGTCAGTTCTAAGAGTGTGACTGTAACCCTTCTTCACACACATGAGGAGCAGAAAACCTCTGCCTGGAGGCAGGCCCACAGGCCGAGTGAGAAAAAGCCACTCACAAGCCAGAGCAAATCTTAGGAAAACTTTGTGATATTAGTAATGCCATCACACATAAACACCTGTATTTTTATCTCAGGTGTGTTAGCAGGCGTCGGAAGCCTGTCAGCATTTCGCAGTTGTTCCTTTCCTCACATGAACTGCTGGGGATATATGTGCCTCATTGGCAGAGGGAAGAGGCAACTCGGCACTGTGCTGGTTCATTTTGTGGGTTTCCTGTCAATATGTTTAGGTAAGAGGTGAGAGATAGGGTGATGCTTTATAAGATAATCATTCTTTGCCGATTCAGAACCATTTTGGTCCTGAATTAGGAATGGCCGTGACAAACCCAATGCCACTTCTTTTAACTTCTGGCTTTACTTAAAGGGACAACATTATATAATAGAATAATTTTATTTACTCTCTGGTTGCTTAATGGCAGATGAAAAAAAAAATCCTGACATCAAAAGAAAATAAAAGCTCTGATCAGAACCAAATGGAAAAATGGCTAATATTTATTCAGTGCTAGCTCTGTGCCAGGCAGTTTTCTAAGTGCCTTACAGTGTTAACCGGTACAGCTCCCAAGAGGGCTCTCTCAGTGAGATTTGATCACCTCCTGTAGTCTACAGATATGAAAAATGAGGCACAAGGAGGTGTGGAAATCCAGAATTTTAACCCATAGTGTTGGATGCCAGAGTCTGCTCTCAGAATCTTATACCACATTTCTATACAGTATAGGATTAAATGTTAAAACTGATAATTAAAGATATCAACCTAGGGACAGCTTATCTATGGCTGATGATACCCTGAATCAGTTAAATAGGAAAACCCTCTGGTTCTAAATGGGGGGAAGATGGATGGTTTTTAGTGCCAGAGAGGAAAGATCTGAGAACCAACTACTTTTCAAGAGAGGGAGGAGCCACCTCCAAATCTTCCCCGCTCCCAAAGCTGCTCTCTACCTCCCCTAAACCAGGGTGGGACAATAACTTTGTTCTTGAGGCCACTCCAAGAGCAACTCAAGTCAAATGACAGTGGGCGAAATGGTAAGTGCAGGCCTTTCCGAGAGAGTGCTCATTGGAGGAAAACAATCCTCCTCAGACCTGGCTGGTGGAGACATGGCAACACTGCAGATGGAGAGAAATTCTGCACACCGCCGTTACAAGGTGACACAATGTGTTACCACACCAAGGCAGGTGGCACCCGAATGGCAATGGGACCCCAAGAGAAGCTGGCAAATGACGTAGCACACAGTGCTGAAAGGGGAAGGAAGGCAAGACTTCAACCACATCTGGTGAAAAGGTCCTTCTATTTTTTAATTTAGAAAACTTGGATTGAACCTCAGAACTAGACAGTATATCGGTTAGGTCAATGTATATGTAGCTCCACTCCTATTCCCTCGGAGCATTTATTTCTTACCAGACTTTCAACTGCCAGAACTTGCAATTCTTTGTCCAAGCCCTAGCAGGGTTGTCCAACCTTTTGGCATCTCTGCAGCACACTGGAAGAAGAGTTGTCTTGGGTCACACACCAAATACATTGGGACACATAATCACAAAAAAAATCTCTTAATGTTTTAAGTAACTTTACAATTTTGTGATGGGCCACATTCACGGCCATCCTGGGCTGCATGTGGCCTGCGGGCCACAGGTCGGACACCTCTGTGGCTAAGGGCTTCCTTGAGGATCCAGAGGTACTGGAGAATTAACCACCACCATCACCAACGCCCCATCACCATTCCCATGCACACATTGTCCCCAAGCAGTGGCCAATGGGAGATAGTGGATACAGAGCCCAACTCCCTTAGCATATACGCTTTTCTCTGTGCCCCAGAGTCTCCAGTGGGACTGAGCTCCAACAGCACACAGGAGAAAATTGCTTGGACACATATCTTTGATTGACTTCCTGCCTCACTTCCCTATTCTCCCATCAGAGTTTCCTGGAATGAGCTCCCAATTGAATCAGCTGTCTCAGAGTCTGTATCTAGAGGAAACCAAAAGTAGAAAAATTAAGATAACTGTGAATAAATCTAACAAAGCTGAACAAAACCTTTTAGAAAGAAAATTATAAAAAATTATAAAAAAACATAAAGGCCTAAATAAAGGTAGAGCTGTATCATATTAATGACAAGGAAGACATAATATGTCAAATTTCCCCAAGTTTGATCTATAGGAAACTCCAAATTGTAATAGGCTTTTCATGGACTGTGTCAACCTGACCCTAAAACTTAAATGAAAAAACAATATTGCCCCTTCAAAACACCCCACCAAATTGCAAGGAATAGTCAAGATACTTCCAAAGAAGAATAAAGTGTGGAAACTTGCTGTAATGGATACTAAAACTTATATAAAGCTACAATTTTGAGAGTATGTTGCTGGCACAGGGGTTGTCAAGAGATCAAAGGAACAGAACGGAAAGCCCAGGCACAGATGAAACAAAGGTGAAGTGGGACATGTGGCCACTATAGCAAGTCAGATGAGTGGGCAACAGGGAGTGCCTTCCATAAATGTGCCAGGATATGCTGCTTTTCCATGTGGGAAAAAATGGAACTTGAATCCCTATTTCAGATCAGATGCAAAAATTAATTCCCGATAGTTAATAAATCAAAATCCCACAAGCAGAACTTTAAAAATATTAAAGAGAATATCAGAAGGTGTTCTAATAATTTGAAATATGAAAAGATGTGATAAGTGAAATATAAAAAAGCATACACATACACCAAAAACACAAGGAAATAATAATGAATTGATTATAATAAAGAAAAGTAGTAGAAAGAAGGGTAGACACTGGAAGAATATAAACAGAGGGAACTCCTAACATACTAGTGGCAAAAAAATAGTATAACCATTTTGGGAAGTAATTTACCATGATCTCATAAAGCACTTTCCAAAATACTTCATTTTGTTACTTTAAGCACATGGGCTTTCATTGTGATTCCAGATGAGATTTTCTGAGCACATGAGCAGAGTGCTGCTTCCTGCCCAAACACTGATATGGAAAAGCTGATGATGATGAAGGACTACCAGGAAGGACAAATGTAAAGAAACAACACAGGAGAGCTACAGTTCTCTCAAGTGTCCCAATTATTCCTTGATGTCAGAGAGGCTAGCCTTTTTAGAGGCCAGGGTTACTTTAAACTTGCAATCAATCAGTTGATATCTACCATAAGCCTTGAACTGTGCTGGATGATTAGGGTGCAAAAACATATAAGTACATACCCAAGAGTATCGAAAACATATACCCACATGAACACATACAGAAATGTGCTTAGCAGCATTATTCACAATTGCTAAAAAGTGGAAACAACCCAAATGTGCAGCAACTGAAGAACAGATGAACAGTGAGTGGTATATGCATATGGTTGAATATTATTCAGTCATAAAGACAAGTGAAGTACTGCTACATGTGTAACATGGATGAACTTGAAAACATTAAACAACATGGAAGAAGTCACACACACATGATGCTACTGATATGAAATAAAGGTCCAGAAGAGACAAATCAATAGAGACAGACAGTAGATTAGTGGTTTCGGGGCCTGGCATAACCAGTGGGGTGATGGAAATGACTGCTGATGGACATTGGGTTTCTTTCAGAGGTGATGAAAATGTTCTGGGATTAGCTCATAATGATGGTTGTACAATTTTTGGATATAGTGAAAACAACTAAATTTTGTACTTTAAAAGATAAATTTTGACTTTCGGCCAAGATGGAGGCATAGGTAGATACACTGTGCCTTCTTGCACAACCAAAAGAAGGACAACAACAAATTTAAAAACAAAAAAAATAACCAGAACTGACAGAAAATTGAACTCTATGGAAGTCCAACAACCAAGGAGTTAAAGAAGAAACATTCATCCAGACTGGTAGTAGGCATGGAGACAGGCAGCTAGGGTGGAGAGGACTTGTGGCAAGGTGGCAGCTGGTGGAGTGGGCAATCCCACATTTGTGTGCAGATAAACTAGGAGGAACAACTGGGGAGTGAGAAAGACTGTTCAACTCAGGGTTTCAGGGCAGGGAAATAAAGCCTCAAACCTCTGGCTGTAAAAACTTGTGGGGGTTGTAGTGGTGGGAGAAACTCTCTGCCTTATAGGAGAGTCCACTGGAGAGACCCACAGGGTACTAGAACATACACGAGCCCACTCACCTGGGAATCAGCACCAGAAGGGCCCAATTTGCTTCTGGGTAGCGGCAAAAGTTGCTGAAAACAGGCAGAGAGCTGAACAAGTGGCATTGTTCTCTCTGGGATTCCTCCCCTACATACAGCATCACAATGCAGCGACGTGAGTTGCCCCGCCCTGGTGAGTACCTAAGGCTCTGCCCCTCACTACGTAATAGGCGTGCCAAGACAAAAAAAAAAAAAAAAAAAAAAAAAAAAAAAAAAAAAAAAAAAGGCCCAAATGAAAGAATAGATCAAAGCTCCAGAAAAAATACAACTAAGTGACGAAGAGACGAAGAGATAGCCAACCTATCATCTGCACAGTTCAAAACACTAGTAATGAGGATGCTCATAGAATTGGTTGAATATGGTCAAAAAATAGGGGAAAAAGTGAAGGCTATGCAAAGTGAAGTAAAAAAAATATACAGGAAACTAACAATGATGGGAAGGAAACCAGGACTCAAATCAACAGTTTGTACCAGAAGGAAGAAATAAACATTTGACCAGAACAGAATGAAGAAACAGGAATTCAAAAAAATGAGGAGAGGCTCAGGAACCTCCAGGACAACTTTAAACATTCTAACATCTGAATCATAGGAGTGCCAGAAGGAGAAGAAGAAGAGTAAGAAATTTAAAACTTATTTGAAAAAAATAATGAAGGAGAACTTCTCCAGTCTGGCAAAGGAAATAGACTTCCAGGAAGTCCAGGAAGCACAGAGAGTCCCAAAGAAGTTGGACCCAAGGAAGCACACACCAAGGCATATCATAATTACATTACTCAAGATTAAAGATCAGGAGAGAATCTTAAAAGCAGCAAGAGAAAAGGGACAGTTACCTACAAAGGAATTCCCATAACACTATCAGCCGATTTCTCAAAAGACACCTCAAAAGAAGGAACTGGAAAGAAGTATTCAAAGTCATGAAAGCAAGGACCTACACCCAAAACTACTCCACCCAGCAAAGGTATCATGTAGAATGGAAGGGCAGATAAAGTGCTTCCCAGACAAGGTCAAGTTAAAGGAACTCATCATCACCAAGCCCTTATTATATGAAATGTTAAAGGGACTTATCTAAGAAGAAGAAGATAAAAAAATATGAACAGTAAAACAACAAACTCATAGCTATCAACAACCAAACCTAAAAAAATACAACAAAATGAAAAATAAACTAAGCAAACAATAGAACAGGAACAGAATGGCAGAAATGGAGATCACATGGAGGGTTATCAGTGGAGGAAAGAGAATGGGTAGAAAAGGGGAAGAGGTACAGGGAATAAGTAGCATGAATAGTAGGTACAAAATTGACAGGGGAGGTTAAGAATTGCACAGGAAAAGTAGAACCAAAGAACTTATATGTACAACCCATGGACATGAACTAAAGAGAGGGGAATGCAGGTGGGAGGGGGTGTGCTGGGCAGAGGGGAATAAAGAGGGGAAGATGGGACAACTGTAATAGCATAATCAATAAAGTATATTTAAAAAGAAAACAGACAAATATGGAAAATAAATTAAAAAGATAAATTTTATGGTATATGAATTATAACTAAAAAACCTGATCCATTCTGTTAGGCAGGGGAGTGGTCACCGGTGACGGTAGGGACCAGTGACTGGAGAGGACTCTGGGTGCTGTCGTATTCTGTTTCTTGACCTGGGTGTGGGCTCCACAGCTCAGTTCACTTTGAGCTGGAACTGGTATCTTAAGTATATGTGTTTGGGTATATATTGTTCATAATTGAATCGTCTTCCTCAAAAAGATAGGTGCAACCCTGCTACCTCACAATGTGACCTGATTTGGAACTAGAGTCACTGTGGATATAATTAGTTAAGATGAGGTCACAACAGAGTAGAGTGAGAAGTTAATCCATTGCGACTGGGGTCCTAGAAGAAGAGAAACAGACACATCGGGAACACAGCCATGGGAAGATGAAGGCAGAGGGCAGAGTTCTGCTGCCACAAACCAAGGAAAGTCTGGGGCTGCCAGAGGCTGGGTCTTCCCCTGAAGGGGTCAGAGGGAGCATGACCCTGACCGCCCTGACCACACTGTGATATCAGACTGCCAGCCATTTATATAAGAGAATAAACTTCTGTTGTTTTAAGCTACCAAGTTTGTAGTAATTTGTTACAGCAGCCCCAACAAACCAAAACTTATGAGTAAAGTCTAGCTTAAAAAATAAAGCAAAATAAGACGCATTCCTTTATCAAATAGAAGTTACTGGAGATGTTGCAAGAAGGCAGTATTTGCTCTGGCTGTTGAGATTGGTGGAGGCTTCTCTGGGGGTTGATACTTGAGCCAAATTTTGAAGGATTTTAAAGTATTGGTAGGAGTTTGCCTGCTGCAAAAGGAAGAATTGTCCCCAAACTGCCATGCTCCTTGATGTGCAAAGCTAATATTTTAATGAGGGAGACTGGTAGAAAACAAACGGAAGAGCAAATAAGGAATTACAAACGTTGGTGTTTATAATGCAGGGCTCGCTGCACTGGCTGTGTTCTCATTTCACTGGGCTGGGAGGGACCAGGTCATAGATGGGCACTGCTCTGCAGCCTGGTGTCTGGACGTCATTGGCAAAGGGGACAGGCTGCCGGGCAGAGATGCATGATCGCTTTGTTTTCATCCCAATGCTTTGTGGCTTGGGCAAGTCTCCTCATTTCTCTGGACCTCACCTCCTACATCTGAAAAAAGATGTGGCAGGAGAAGGGGGTGTATCTGAAATCCATTCTCATTGTAATTTGGTGAAATACATTGTTAGATAAAGAGCTACATAATTTGGTTAACTAAAGCAGAATCCACGGGATTGTACCCACAGTAAGTTGATGGTGATTACTAAAGTTTCACAGCACCCTATGTAGATTTTTTTTATGGTGATTGAATTGAGCTGTTACATTACAAACTACTACAAAAGAGGGGAGCTGCAGCCTGTGGTCTCAGTTTTTCAGATTGGAGAGTGGTGATTCACACTGAATGAGAAGAGCATTTGGCTCTCAAGGTTGCTCCATTTTTGTATTTCTCTTTTCTGTGGCCACGGTTGTTTTCATTTCAGTCTTGTCCTTACTGGAATTGTTCTCACTGCTCATATATCTCTTAGGCTAAAAAGAGAGGTGAATGTTCAATGTTGTCCTAGAGAAGGAAAATGAGAGGGCGTCTCTCATGTAATCAAAAGAACAATGGACTTGGAGTCAGGGACCTGACTTCAAATTCCACTTCTCCCATCTCTTAGCTGTTCCTGAACTTCACTTTCCTCACCCATCGGAGGGATAAAAACCCTCTCCTCACACGGTGGTTGTGAATATTAAATTCATTCATGCATTTAGCAAACATTTGTGGAGCACCTAGATTATATATAAAAGACCCTGAAGATAAAGCAATGAAGACGACAACATGATCCACGGTTCCCAACCACAAGGAGTTTCTAGGGTAGAGGTGAAGACAGATACTGAATAGTAACTCACAGGATTAAATGACAGGTAGAAGTCATCTTTAGAACAAAGGCGGTAGTAGGCAGGGAGAATGTTCAGAGTGGGAAAATGCGAGATGATGCTGAGGCCTTCCCTGGTGTTGGCCGACTCAGCAGTGAAGGAGCTGGTGATAAGACTGAAGTGAATGCGTGTGAAGTAAGATTGTAGCTTGAAGACAGTAGTTTCCTGACAATGCCTAACTTGGTAAATTTTCTCCCAAACAAAAACAAGAGCCAAAAGTCTTATTTAATTTATTTTTAGGTGTGAACTAACAACCACCAGCTGGGCTGATTTGTGTGTTTCCTTTTCCAAAACATGGAACACTTGGCAATACTCTGGGGCAAATTGTCTTTCAAACCGCAAAGCGTTCTGAATCATGTCATGTTTTAAGACATCCAAGCTACTTCTGAAAATATAAATGACATAATTGGTATTTGCCAAACATAATTTCTTAAGCGTCTTTAGATCTTTTGTGGCAATTAAAATCAGCATGACTTCTGTAGAGGTGCAAGTTGTCTAGGTTGTTACATGTCATTTGTCTATTAACATCCATCAAAGCCTATTATTAAACTCAATAAGAGGAAGAGGAGAGGTACAGTAGCTTAAAAATTAGTGTTTCAAAGACTGTAATCACAGAGAATGGAGATTTTGCATGCAAAGCAAAATTTAAAAGATATCACTTGTAAACTCCACATACAATCAATATAGTCTGCTTTTTTCTCATTGTGCTGTCCAAAGTGGTTCTAACCATTTAAATTTAATTTAAATTAATTTAAACCAAATAAAATTTAATGTTCTGTTCCTCATTCTCCTAGCCACATGCCAAGGGTTCAATGGGTCCACATGTGAGAACTGGCTACATATTATTCAGTACGGATATGGAATACTCTTACAACCAGAAGTTCCTTTGGACAAGTTAGTCAGTACAAAGAACAAAAAAGTATCCTTGCATAAGTCTGAATGAGTTAGGGTTCCCTTTATTTTTGCTTCTAGAGGAACATGAGGAATACTTAAAGTTACTTATAGAAATACATCCTTGAAAATAGCTCAGTTGGTTGGAGCATTGTCCCATAAACTGAAAGGTCACTGGTTTGATTTCTGGTCAGGGCACATGCCTGGGTTGTAGGTTCAGTCCCTGGTCAAGGCGCATGTGAGAGACAACTGATAGATGCTCCTCTCTCATATCGATGTTTCTCCCTCTCTCTCTTCTTCTCTTTCCCTCTCTCTAATAAGCAGGTCTTCAGGTGAGGATTAAAAAAAATGTAGGGCTGCAGGCTGCCATCTTGGGAGCCTACTGGGGGCATCTGCAGGACAGGCGCTGCGGGAGACATAGGGGCTCCGGAGTGCAGGACTTCCGGCCAAGATGGAGGCATAGCTGGCTGTGCTGTGCCTCCTCTCACAGCCAAGATTAGGGACTACAAAAATATAGAACCCAAAAAAGGAAAACCCATCAGGACAGAGGGAGGATTGAATTGAGCGGGAGTCCAACAGCGATTCACCCAGACTGGCGACCAAAGGAGGCCCTGTGACTGGAGGCTGCAGAGAGATCGGAAACGGTCCCACAAGTGGAGGAGGCCATGAGACTGGGGGTGGCTGAGAGACTGTAGGAAGCCCCTTGACCAGGGGGCGGCACTGCGACTGCAGGAGGCCCTGCAACCGGAGGAGGTCCTGCTTCCAGAGGACGTCCTGCATCTGGAGGAGGCCCTGCGACCAGGAGCGGCCCTACAACCTGAGACGGCCCTGGGACCAGGATTGGGGACAGCTCTGCGACTGTGGGTGGCCCTGCGACCAGGGGTAGCCCTGCAACTGGGGGCAGCCCTGTGATTGGGGGTGGCCGAGCGACTGGGGGAGGCTCTGCGACTGCGGGAGGCCCTGAGATGGGGGTGGCCCTGCGACCGGGGGTGGCCCTGTGACAGGGGAGGCCCTGGGACCAGGGGCGGCAGAGCCACCGGAGGCAGCCCTGGGACCAGGACTCAAGGCAGCCCTGCAACCAGCAGCCCTGTGACGGGAGGAGGAGGCTTTGTGGAAGACCCAGAGCACAAACCTGTGATCCTAGCTGAAACAGTGGAAACTGAACACCAGGATACCAGAAGGAGACTGCACCACTGAATCTCACAGGTATTCTACCACAGAAGTTCACACCATAAACCCAGGGAGCCAGAACAGATCAGTTTAAGAAGCTGAGGCTGACAAGAAGAGTCTCACAAACAATGGGAAGACAAAGAAACAATCCCCAAATGAAAGGAAAGGAGGAAGGCCCAGAAAGAATACTAAATGAAATAGAGGCAACTCAACTATCAGATTTTGAGTTCAAAGCAATGGTTGTCAGGAAGCTCCAAGAGCTCTCAAAGAGCTACCAGAAACTACAGGGAAGATATGATGAACTCACTGCAAACTATATCAACATGAAAAAGGAAATAGAAACTATCAATAAGGGCCAAGCGGAAATGAAGAACACAATTTCTGAACTGAAGAACACAGTGGAAGGAATGAAAAGCAGAATCGATGAAGCAGAAGATCGGATCAGCAAGTTGGAGGACAAAGTAGAAAAAAGAACACCCAGAAAGAGCATGAAAAGGAAAAGAGGCTCAGAAAGAATGAAGACGAATTAAGAGAAATGCAAGACTATATGAAACATAATAATATCCATATAATAGGGATTCCAGAAGGAGAAGAAGAGCAAGGGATAGAAAACTTATTTGAAAAAGTAATGATGGAAAACTTTCCTAATTTGATGAGAGAAAAAGTCACACAATTCCAGGAAACATGGAGAGTCCCAATCAAGAGGAACCCAAAGAGGCCCACTTCAAGACACATCATAATTAAAATGGCAAAATTTCAAGACAAAGAGAGAATCTTAAAGGCAGCAAGGGAGAAAAAGGAAGTAACATACAAGGGAACCCTGATAAGGTTAGCAGCTGACTTCTCAATGGAAATGTTCCAAGACAATGGCAAGAAATATTCCAAGTAATGAGAACCAAAGGCCTGTAACCAAGACTACTTTACCCAGCAAGGCTTTCAATCAAGATAGAAGGCCAAATAAGGAGCTTCCCAGACAAAAGAAGTCTAAAAGAATACACCTCTACCAAACCAGTTCTGCAAGAGATGCTAAAGGGACTGCTTTAAGGAAAGGAAGGAAAAGAGAGAGACAGAGAGGAACATAGGTACAAAAATGTCAATGAATCAGTACCTATCAATAATGACCTTAAATGTAAATGGATTAAATGCTCCAATCAAAAGGCATAGAATAGCTGAATGGATAAGAAAGCATGACCCACACGTATGCTGCCTACAGGAGACACACCTCAGGACAAAAGACCAACACAGACTCAAAGTGAAGGGCTGGAAACAAATTTTCCAAGCAAATGGACAGGAAAAAAAAGCTGGGATAGCAATACTCATATCAGACAAAATAGACTTCAAAAGAAGAGCCATAAAGAGAGATCCTGAAGGTCACTTTATAATACTCAAAGGAAGAATCCACCAAGAAGACATAAACATTGTAAATATATATGCACCCAACATAGGAGCACCTAAATACAT
>PVKU01002450.1:0-226938 GCA_004027475.1 Anoura caudifer
AGATTGCTCTATCCAGCAAAGCTGTCATTTAGAATGGAAGGGAAGATAAAGTGCTTCTCAGATAAGGTCAAGTTAAAGGAGTTCATCATCACCAAGCCCTTATTATATAAAATGTTAAAGGGACTTATCTAAGAAAAAGAAGATAAAAAATATGAACAGTAAAAAGACAGCAAACTCACAGGTATTAACAACCACACCTAAAACAAAAGCCAACTAAGCAAACATCTAGAACAGGAGCAGAAACACAGAAATGGAGATCACATGGAGGGTTAGGAACAGGGGAGTGGGAGGAGGAGAGAAGGGGAAAAGGTACAGAGAATAAGTAGCATAGATGGTAGGTAGGAAATAGACAGGGGGAGGGCAAGAGTAGTGTGGGAAATGTAGAAGCTAAAGAACTTATGACACATGGACATGAACTAAAGGGGGGGAATGTGGGTGGGAGGGGGTGTGCAGGGTGGAGGGGAATGAAGGGGGGAAATGGGACAACTGTAATAGCATAATCAATAAAATACATTAAAAAAGTAAAAAGTAACCCCTTTGGTTGTGCTGATTCTGGTTGATTCATGCATTGGTCACTTGGGAGTCTCTCTAGAACCCCATAAACATATTAAACAGTAGTATATAGTGAAATATAGAATCCTCACATTCAGGTCTCTTTACAAATCTCCTTTTTAAAATTTAATTGTCTTATATATTTTCTCTGCCTTCACTGGGAATCACATCAGAAAATACTACAGTTGTTGCTTTGAGCATCACAGGAGAGGAACAGTCTATTATATTTTTCACATATCAGGTCTTCTATTGTCCTTTCTTCGCCCTAACATGTTCCTAGTTTCCTTCTATTATTGCTTCCTTTCTGTTTGAAGAATTTCCTTTGGCAAATTGGTTTTCCTTCACCTGAAAATGTATTTCATCTTTATTTGTAAAAGGAATGTGGTGCCACTCCCTTAAGGCTCATGGTTTCTAGTGAGAAATATGCTCATTATAATTATTTGTCCCCTATAAGTGATCTATCATGTCTCTCTGAGTGCTTTCAGTATTTTTCTTTGCCTTTCTCTTTTTTTATTTATTTTTCTTATTTTTAATTTTTTAAAAGATTTTATTTATTTACTTTTACAGAGAGGGGAAGTGAGGGAGAAAGAGAGGGAAAGAAATATCAGTGTATGGTTGCCTCTCATGTGCCCCCACTGGGGACCTGGCCCGCAACTCAGGCATGTGTCCTAGACTGGAAATCAAACCAGTGACCCTTTGGTTTGCAGGCCAACACTCAATCCACTGAGCCACAGCAGCCAGAGCTTATTTGCTTTATATTTGCTTTATATTTATTTAGACTCCACCTTTCAGAGTCTTCTGATATTTGTTTTAAATATTTTGCCCAGGATTTTTAGCTATAGTTTTCAGCCCATTAGGAAGAAATCAGGTAGAATATGTTTATTCTATCTTGTCTGGGTTGCAAACCCTAGGTTTTTCACCAGAACAATTGGAAGGATAAACATCAGCTGAGATGAAGAAGGTTATGGAAATAACAGGTTTGTAGAAGATTGGTATTTTAGTTTTGGTTATGTTGAGTTTGAGATATCCACTACTCAATGAGTGGAGATAGTGAGAGGGAATTAGATAACTAAGTCTAGAATTTAGGACAGATTTTTGGGTTGGTGATACAAATTTGGTGTAATCAAAGTTACACATCTTCTTTAAAGCCATGGTACTGAATGAGATCCCAGGAGGAGGAAGGAAACCAAGTGCATTTGACAGGTTGGGCAAGGAGAAAGAACCATCTGAGGAACTGAGGAACAGGAGCCAGGGAGGCAGGAGGAAAACCCATAGTCTGGCATCATGAAAACCAACTGAGAAAGAACGATCCAAGAAAAAGGGAGAGAGATCACCTGTGCCAAATACTGCTAAATGAAGATGAGTTTTGTGAATTGGATGCAGCAGAGGAATTTCACAGTGTAGAGGTTGCTGATGTCTGCAGTAAGGAAGGGTAAGTGAATGGTGGGAGAAGCATGATTGGTATGGATTTACGAAACAATGGAATAGAGAATTGTGATCACCAGTAAAGAGTTGCTTTTTTTTTTTTTTTTTTTTTTTTTTTTTGAGAGAGAGAAAGAGCTTTTGTTGCCAAGAGGAGCAAATGAATAAGGAAATAGTTGGCAGAGGAAGAAGGTTTACAGATGGTTTGAAGGGTTGGTTTGTCTTTGTTTGTTTTGAAAAAGAAAACAACATCATGCATGCTGTTAGGAACGACCCAGTACAGGGAAAACAAATGGTGTAGTAGAGAGAGAGGAGAAAAGTTATAATGATCCCCTGAGTGGGTGAGAAGGAATAGGACCGAGTGCACAGAGGGAGGCACTGGCTTGAGAGAGCAGCAGGGGCCATTCATCTCCGGTGATAGGTGAAGAAGCCGCTATGTTGATGCAGGTGTGAGGAGCATCTGTGAAGCGTCTCCTCACTTCTCAGTGAAGTATGAGCGTAGAATTTGCTTGTGAGCATGGGGTTGAGGTATCTGAGGTTTGAGAACGGAAGTGAAGGCATGAAACAGTCAGGTAGGAGAGTACCAGGGCCCACCAGTTTTGCTACTACAAAAACAAAAATGACTCAAATTGCAGTGACTATGTTTATGAAAGGTAATCTGGTTGAAGAAACAGATCAATCCGGCTCTAGTCTCTCGCTACCCAATTGTTCCTTTGTCCCACTTATGCCCACCTTCATTATACTATTGGTGTTGAAAATCTGCTCTCGGAAGGAATGACAAAAACAGAGCATCACAGCAAACCTATGGTGGCAATTCCAATCGTGCCCCGACCACGTGGGATACTTTTAAATTGTGAGGGAAACAGCGTCACCTGTTGGACACTCTGTGAAGTAGATCACAGTTTCATTCATTTCCATTCTGTAATTTCATTGTGGAGCTGAGTTTATGAGCTGTTGCTGAAATAAAGCGACTACTGCGCAGAAACCAGCGTGGAGTGTCCAATCTGATTCCCAACGTTTGAAGAGTTGTGCGGTGCCCAACAGGCACATACGCTCCACCAGTAACTGTGGTTATTTAAAAATGAAATAAAGATATTTTTCTTTCAATTTATATATTTTTCAACCAACTCCTAAGTTGTTAAGATATAAGTAATTTAAGTTGTTTTGACCTAAGCTACTTAGTATTCAGAATTCTTAGGCATTTATTTTGACCTAGGGGTGCAATCAAAAAGTTAGAGACATTAAGAACACTGAGAAAGTTTGGAAGCCTCTGACTTTAGGATGAATTCCTGTTGCTTTCTCTGTTTCTTCCAGGGAGCAGCAGGCCCTTGTCAGGTGTAGCTGTGTGCAGGAGAACTAAGCAATTCTCAGACCTCAGTCTGAATCTTGCAGGAGGATAGCTATGATGCTCTGCACTCCCAAGTGCCCTCATCACCTTAAAACTCAAGCCCAAATCTCTCCCCCCAGTTTTGATGGCATATGGCATCAGCATATAAGTTGGTATTTAAAGCCAAGACAAAACACCTGCTTCTCAGTTTCCTCAAAGTCTTTTTATGTAATCCTCACCCAAGGATATGTTTATTGCTTTTTATTGTTTACTTTTATTTTTCTTTTCTCTTTTTTCTTTTCTTTTCTTTTCCTTTCCTTTCCTTTCCTTTCCTTTCCTTTCCTTTCCTTTCCTTTCCTTTCCTTTCCTTTCTTTTCTTTTCTTTTCTTTGCTGTTTTTGAGACAGAGAGAGAAAGAAAGGGAGAGGGAGAGCCAGAGAGAACATTGATATGAGAAACACCAATTGGTTGCCTCCCGTATGTACCCTGACTGGGATCAAATCCATAACCTAGGTATGTGCCCTGACTACAAATTGAACTTGCAACATTTTGGTGTATGGGACAATGCTCCAACCAACCGAGCCACCTGGCCAGGGCTCCCTGAGAGTCTTGTGCCTCTGGAAGAAGCCAGGCCATGTGTGTCACCAGAAGACTCGGCTTTGATGTTTGTCTTTTTTTCAACATCCACTCCTAATGGGTAATTCTTGATCGATAGCTTGGGCCAAATAACTGTGGCCTCGGAATTGCTTTTGTTTTCACCAGCAAAGATACGATAACATACAGGGATGGGCAAAGTAGGGTTACAGTTGTAATACAAATAAATAATACAATCATTAATAAATAATAGAAGAATAAACTGTGTTTTGCATCCTTGCCACAGTAACCCTGTTTCAGCAACCCGTGGATGCACCCATTGGAGAAATGAGATGCCATGAGGCCATGTTTACATGCATGTGCAGGCGTGAGGGTGTTCCAGGGCTTTGCAAAGATGGTCTCTTCTGGACCTGTAACTGTGTGCATCCCAGTCAAGGCTGTGCTTTGCTCATTTTTGTTGGTACCTAGGACAAGGCCTAACCCATGTAGACAGAGCATAAATGTTTGTTGCTAGAATATGGAAATAATGAATTAATATATGATTTGCATAAGCAAATGTAAAGCTGAAGGAGCTTGAGCTTCAGGGCTTCAAAGATTTGTAAAAGTGAGATATTTAAATTGTAATTAAAAATATTATCTCTTTCTATGGTGACATTTTTTCCACCACATCTGACTTCATGTTTGGTGAGATTAGTGGGGCTGTAGACATTTTGGGGTTGGGCTTAGGGGAAGTTAAACTGGGACCCGTGTAGTTTGACATTTTGGGGTTGGGCTTAGGGGAAGTTAAACTGGGACCCGTGTAGTTTGGGTTAAATGGGCACAGAGTGTTTAAGCGATCAACATTCACTTCTGTCTAACTATGCTAGCTGTCCCCATGTGGAAGTAGGTTCCAGGAAACCCTTCTGCCCAGTGCGAAGGGCGCATCCCAGGCGGGGACATGAGGGTGCAAAGCCAGGCAGGGGCTGTATCACGTGTGAGCTCCCCATAGTGCCCAGAGCAAGAGGAACATGTGTAACAGAGGAGAAACAAGGCATACAAGGTACCATGCAGGAAACTGATCTGTGGAAACTGTCCATTCAGTTGGTGTGTAAAACTATAAGCTCATATACATTCTCTACAACACCTAGTCAGAAAGGACATTCTCTTTCAACAGGAGTGACACCCACGAGAGCAGAGCGTGCCACATACATTTACTATACTTTCTTTTTCAACAGGAATTGTGTGACACAGAGTTTACCACAGTTTGTTTCTGGGCTGTAAACCTATAGCAGCACCCCAAATGGCCAGGGCATCTGTGTGTGAAATGACATGTTTTCTGCATCCTAACTTGTTGGTTTGCATCTTACCGTATTTCATGTATCCTATTCCGATGAATTGTGGTTCCAGGTGAAATGATATATAAAATTGCCACTGAGTCAGGAAAACTGCCTGAATTTTCTAAATTGTCAATAGTCAATAACAAAATTCGATCAAGCACTAGAAAATTGGTTTACTTTTTTTTAATCTTCACCTGAGGACATTCTTATTGATTCTAGAGAGGGGGAAGGGAGAAGAGAGGAAGAGAAACATCAATGTGAGAGAGAAACAATGATTGGTTGCCTCCCGCATGTACCCTGAGCAGGGATTGAACCCGCAACCTTTTGGTTCACAGGACAAGGCTCCAACCAACTGAGCTGCACTGGCCAGGGTTTATTTTTTATCTCTGTACAACAAATATTACAAGATTGTTTTTCTGTGATGAGATGATCAAAGAGTGTGCAGTCAAAAAAATAATAGAAGAGTGGGTTAAGCACGTCATAAAAATGCTTTTTCTGGACTCATGACGGTTAGGGTTTGATCACCTTTATAAAGTATTAAATTTGTGTTGATTTTTTTTCTCATTCTAAATAAATAGATCCTTTCGTATCTGCTTTTGAATTCAAAATTTTGTAATGTTTTTCAGTTGACAGACGTTTGATGTCCCGTGCTTCACATTACGAGAACTGGTCACTCGACCCCTCCCTATCCTTCATGGTAAGAGGGTTCGCTCTTTCAGCTCTGACAGCCCTGACTCTCCAAGAGCTCTACGTAACACAGCCACGCACTAGCTCTCCAGCCACAACAGCTCAGATTTGCACTGCTGGAAGCGAGCAGTCGCTGAAGCAACGCATTTCATTTTAAATGCTGCATACTGTGTGATCTATTTGAAGGTCTTTACCAGAACAATTAGGAATTCAAAGTTAAATAATTTCAATCTGCCAGTGGGGACACTATCTGAAAAATGCAGGTTGTGGTAAATTCCACAGTTCAAAGACCTTGGTTTCTTCAATTTGAAAAGCTGGAAGAAAAAAAAAGTGGTGGAATGGGAAACCTGTGGATTGAAACTGACCTAAAAGAGCAGGCACAGTGTCTGACTTTGTGTCCCAACCCAAACTATTAGAAGATGACACTTATGAGACAGTTGGACATAATATGACTGCATATATGATGTTAAGAAATGATGATTACTTTTTAGATGTGAGATTCTTAAAAATAGTTCTCTTGGAGAGATACATAAAATATCTATATAGGAAGTTATATGTGTGTGGTTTGCTTCAAAATACTAATGGAGAGGAAGTAGATAAAGCCCGGGCTGGGAGAAAGGTGTGTGGAGTTCCATCAACCAATTGCCTTTTTTGTGTGTGTGCTCAAAATTCCCTATAATAAAACAGTATTAAAATATTCAATCTGAGTGTCAAACCCAAAGGACGCACATAACTCATATAAGGTGCCGGTTTGTCGAGGACGATCTATTATATGGTTGCAGTGCATGCCTTGAGGAGTCAGTGTTATTGTTACTATGAAGAAGTAAAAATAATTTTACTATTTCTATGAATGAAATTAAAAGTTGTATGTAAATTGTATAATATTAAATACATTGCTTAATTAAAAAATGGAATGTTTTATAATTCATTTTATTAAGCCTGCCCAAATAGTCCAAGCATAGTAAATACTACATGTTTTAAAAAGATCAAGCACCATTTATGAGAGAGGAATTTGTTATCCCTAGCAAGAATGTAAGGTGATGATATGAACAACTTTCATTTGCCTTGTCATGGTAATAATAAAACAATTACCATTATAGAATTTTTATGAGCCAAAGATTTTTTTCAAATGAGACCAATACTTTATTAACATACTAGGAATAAGCCAGTATAAAATGCATTTTTAAAATATTCACTTGGGGTTAACCCCCCGACACCTGCACCCTCATCCACATCCCCAACACCACACTTCCATGTTGTTCTGGCGACAGTGGGCAGCAGAGGGTTGTCAGCCTTGAGGGCACAGGTGGGGGGCCCTGCTGGCAGGGCTCCAGGTCACACTCCAGGTTCACAATCTCCTCCCCTAACAGGTGAGCCCACTCCACCCTGAACCATGAGCCTCTGGAGCACAGGGCAGTGAAGTTCATGTGCAGGTGGGTAGGGCAGGTAGGGTGGGAACACTGGGAGGTGGTCTCTTGGCAGCCCTGCAGGATGGCTTCCTGCCCATCCTGGAGGGTATTGCTGAGCAGTGACAGATGCTCTGAAGTGAGGTCCCAAGGCCACTTGATGTCCTGGCAATGGCAGATGGCGATCAGGTACAAGGTCGTGGAGCTGCTGTGGGTTCCCATTCAGGTCAGGGATGAGGACAAAGCCATCAGAGCGATCTTGGTTCTCAAGACCAGTACTTACCCTGTGTTCTGTGACATTTGATATTGTTGAGTCCTCACTGCTATCTAAAACTCTCTCTTTAGTTTTCTGGTCATTCTCTCCCAATCACGTTTCCTCCATTTCTTCATAGGCTACATTTCCTCCATTGTACCCTTCAGTCATCAGTGTGGTGTGGGAATGGGGCTTCCACATCTGCGGTCCTCTCCTCTTGGGGTTATGAGGGGGCAGGATAAACTGAAGGGAGGTCTCACGCATGACAGGACCAAACCCAAAGTCATCACGTCATCTGCTTTCCCAGCCCAGCCTCCCGGGACTGCTGTGCAAATCTACTGCAGAACTAAATTGGTTTAACTGAACTAAATAGACCAGTTTAGAAAACACTTCATGAAGAAACCATTTGACTTTATATGATTTTATTTCTCACAGAATAGCACAATTACAACCGGCTTTCCACTTCAGGTGAATCTCCTTATGGTAATATCAATTTTGATAAACTGGGTTGAAGGACGGTAAGAGTGACTCCAACAACTTTTTGGAGGAACTCTACATATTGAAAGAACTTGAAAGCTCTGCCAGTAGAGGAACTCTGAAGTTTCTCTTCCTTAAAGTTTTTGGGGGAATAGTCCAGCGAATCGTTTGGGGTATGATCTCCAGCGAGTCTGCTGGTACGCAGGCATAAAAAAATGGCTGCTTTTGTTTTCTTTCAGAATGCAAGCTGATATGCTCTTGATGAGGTTTCACTGGTGACTTATATTTGCTTGGGAAATAATCTGTTTTTTCTGACTCACCATCATACACTTTCTTCTTTCTTCTGTGTTTCTCTTGCTTCTGTGTACAACTGTGATCACCGTCCTCCTCATGAGAATTCCTCCTGAACAAGTCAAATTTTGCCTTCTTTCTTTCTTTGCTTTCTGGCTGTCTGTGAGATTTGTCTTGACTTTCTGCAAGATGTAACTTAATATTTGATTCTGTTAAGGGAGATAAAGAGTAACCTGTTCTGTTTTTTGTAATCCACGGAAGCTTCTCTTCACCAAATGGAACAGAAGAAGACACAAGGGATGCTTCCAGAGTATTCGGTGAACTGTGACGCCGCCAGTTGGGAGACTGCATTTTGGAGGATGACACATATTTTCTGCTTTGGTGGGATTCCTGGGAAGGTGAGGTCACCGCTGAGGAAGGTTTTCTACAACCTCTAATAGGAAGAGAACCTGAATTATCACTGTAACCTGGTTTTGAATCAGTTTGGATTTGTTCCACCTTGTAAAAATTTTCCAGAGGAATTCCTTTCTGTAATTCAAATAGAATGTTTTCCGATTCCTGACTTAAATAAGGGTTGGCTTCTAAAAATATACTTTCTTCACTATCATGTATTTCAAGGCCTGAGCATTCTTCTAAGTTAGCTGAACTTTCCGTATCTGTCTGACTACCCGTAAAATCTTGAGAAATCTGAATTGAATGGTAATCAACCAAGCTAGGAGCATTTTCCTGAGTCTTTAAATCAAAAGATCCCTCTGTCTCTGTTTCTTGAAACCATGCGTGATGTTTATCATTTTCTGGAGTCACATAAGATTTTAACACTGGAAGGACCATGGTGTCTCTCTGTGCCATTCCGGGCCATTCGGGGTCAGATGCGCACAGGGGGGTTGGCTCCAGGAATCTTCTGACCAGCGATGAGTTTTCATGGGGACTTTGTTTTTTGAAAGAGACATGTTGTCCTAGCAGTTCTGGATCAGCGGAAAGACTACCACTTTCTCCACTATTATCTGCTTTTTTACACATTGCAACTGTGTTTGACTTAAGAAAATGATTGGGAAGCCTATCTGGCCTTGGGAACATACTTTGCACTGGAAGTCCCAGGAGAAAATGAAGGTGTTTGCACTGTAAATCAAGTTCTATTTGATGAAGAGATTTTTCCTCAAAAACTAACAAGATTCTGTTACTTTGGTTACCTTGGTGTTTTGGTACTTGGACACCTAAATTAATGCATTTACATAAAGGTTTCCTTCTGTGCTGAGTATCGGCTATTGTGCGAGATTCTCTTACAGTGTTGGGAAAGGCTTTCATTTGGATTTCCAAGGTTTTCATAGAAAAGTGTATGAGAAGTTTGTCTTTTTCCTCCACTGAGTAGTTTTGGAGAATCTGAGACAGTGGCATTTTATTAGCAGGAATCACTGAAGATGTTCCACTTTCTAGCTTGCTAATACCATTCAACTTTGCAATGATCTCCTTGCTGCCATGGGAAACATCGACTGTCATTGTCTTCATACAGCTGATGTGAGGTGAATCTTTCTGGTATTTGTGTTTTAAGTTAAGTTGGATAGTATCAATCTCTTCTAGAGATAAAAACTTAATGTTTTTATGTCTTGGATGGAGCCTTCGATTGTTATCTTCTGTAGTAATCTGTTTTGGATAAAAGTTGAACTTTTGGAAGGATTGTTTGGCCATCTTGGGTATCAGATTCAGTTTTATTTCAAGTGCTTTTGACTCTAACATGGGTTTTGGCTGTAATTTAGGATGTATTGTTGTGGATGCTATATCTGGGGCCCTCATGAAAGGCGGCGACTTCCAATCATGAGGATAACGAGCTTTCACTTTCTCCAGTATATCAGCATAAATTTTGTCTTGGGTCATATTTTTTATCTGGGATTCAAAGACATTTTTAATTGCTTCATAAAGAATAGGTAAAGTTTCTGTACAAGTACTGTCTGCCACCATTTTTATTTCATTACTTTTAACCTGGAGTGTTCTGGGTAGAGTTCCTGAGAAAGGTTTTTGCCCCTGGACCTTTGGTGTGGTTGCGTCCTGTATGGGTTCACTCTGATCCCTATGTTCGGGTGGGGGAGCACACACCACAGTGTCGACTGGCTGAGTCTCATGCTGTGGTTCTTCTGCTCCTGGAGGGGAAGTATTCATACTTACGGTACTTTTTATGTGGGTTTCCATATTTTCCTTTGGATCTTCAGACATGCCTGGGTGTTCTGTGGGTGTCAGAATGGGCTTTGGTGCCTTTTCTTCTTGCTCAATAATAAGCAAGTCAGGTTCTTTTATGATCCTTGAGGTATGCCCCAGAACAACCCTCTCTTCTGTTTGTGGAGTTAAACATTTTTTGTTTACTTCACTGCTGAGGTTTTCTTCTGATTTGACACTAGGAAGTTTTTGCCTTTGTTTTTGGTCCACCACGAAGGGCTGGGAATCTTCTGGAACTATGTTTGTAAAATCCTGACCCCCTTTTTTTACAGTGCTTGAGTTGTTCCTTTTAACAATATCGCTAGCTTTTGGTGATTCTTTTTGGAACTTAGAAAGACAGATTTTCTTTTCTCTCTCTAGGTTTGTCTCAAATTCTACTGCTTCTTCAGTCTGAGATAGACTCATCACAGGAACAGAAAGACTTCTGACAAGTATTCCTGAGTCATCCTCATTCCGCAAAGCTGTTTTCTTTGGTGTGCCAAAGTCATACTCTTTACCTCTCTGCATCTCTGCTTCCCTTTCATCTTTACTTGCCTGCATCTTCTTTCCTTGATGTTCGGGGAACGTGAGGCTTATCGTCTGCACTCCAACCTCTTTCTTGTTCTGTGGCATATGTTGCTTTCCTTCCTGTGGACTGATTAAAATATCACGAGTAATGGGCTCTACATACACGACTTCCTCAGAATCTGAGGATTCCTGGGAGTTTACTGGGGAGACAGAGGATCTTGTGAATGTAGGCACGCTTTTATCCTTGATTCTGATGTTCATGTCAAGGTGCAGTGGGGAGGAGCTGGAAGTACAAGTCTTAGTCAGCATTACACCAGGCTCACAGGCAACTTTCTGGACCTTTCCCTCTTGCTTTTTAGTTTTCCTCTGAAGGCCACTTAGATTGTATACAAGCAAAATAGGTGATTTCTTTGCATTCAAATACCTATCATGGGGATCCACCATCCTATTCATATTCATGTTTTTCTCTCTATCCTTTTCTACTTTTAAAGCTTTTCCGTCCTTGGAAAGCTCCCCATCAGTTGTTTCTGCAGGTGCTATTTCCACTGCATCTGATGATGCCTTAGACTGTGGTGGTGGGTGAGGCACTTCTGTAACTACTACCCTGAACCCCTCTTCTTCTTTTGTATCAAATGTATGATATGGAAGAACAAGAAAAGAAGTACAAATGTTTTTGACATTTGTAATTAGTTTATTTTTATCATCCTGCACCTTTCTCTTTTGCTCTTTAATTTTACACTGCAATTCTTTGCTATTGAGGATATGTGGAAGTGGCAATTTCTTTGCCTTCAGATCCATGTATATTGAGAGCATTTTGTCTTCAGAATATTTGGGGGGTCTATCCTCCTCCTTTAACCTATGACCTTCAAATGACTTAGTATGTGCCTTTTTGCCTACATTGGGTGAATCCTGAATCTTTAGTGGTAGAAAACAGGATTGCATTGTTATCAGTGTGTCTTCCCTTTCATTCATTCTAGTGACCCATTTCAGGTGAGATGGAGAAGATAAGGAAGCACAAGTTTTCCTCAGAACCATTTCGGGCTTATCTTTGTCTTTCTGCACATTTGTCCCTCGCTCTTTAATCAAAGGTAGTCTATTCCTACCGAGTAGATGTTTAAGTGGGCATGTCTCTTCTCTCAAAGTCATTGTTTTGGGGAGTATTCTACCTTTTCCATCCTCTATTTCTGCTCTGCCCTTTCCATCTTTATGTGGCCTATGTTGATTAGCTTTTGTCATTACATTCCATGCGCTAATACCCTTACTGGAATCTGCATACTGGATGCTCGTTGCACTTGATGACTCGGGGAGCTGTAATTGTGAAGGAGAGACTCCTGTAATTTCAAGCAAGTCTTTGTCAACTTTGGTTCTGTTTTGTTCTCTGTCCTTTTCTTCTTGTGATAGATGTTCTTTTCTTTCTCTTACATCATCACCAGTTGTTTCTGTATCTTCTATTTCCTCTGCATCTGATAATGCTGAAACCACTTGTGAAAATAGGGGGGGTCCTTTAATTCTGAGCTCCTCTTCATCCACTTGTGTACCTTTATCCAATGTAAGGTTAATTGGAGGTCTGGAAATAGGAACTGTTCTTAGCACTGTATCAGGTGGTTTACCTTGATCTTCATGTCTCTTCTGTTCTTGCCTTCCAATGTTCACATACAATTCTGTCCTATAGAGTGTGTATGAAGGAGGTGATTTCTTTGACTTCAAACCTGTATCTGCAGTAGGTGCCATGCCTCTCATAGCTACTGTTTTTGCTCTGTCCCCCTCTTCTTTCTGAGGCATAGGTTGTTTCTTGTTTTGAACATCTTTCATGATATCACCACAAATTGATTTTGTATGTAGTATTTCCCCTGTATTTGATATTCTCTGCATTTCTTTATCCAATTTGAGGTGAGGGAGGGATGGTAATGAAGTAAAAACTTGGGTCTCTTTGCTTCCCTGTGTCTCCTTTTCTTGATGTTTGGGGAACAGGAAGTTTGTCATTCCCACTCTGGCCTCTTTCTTGTTCTGTTGCACATTCATTTTCACTGTGTAGCTTGATCTCTTTTGTGTATCAGTGGAATTGGACTTCTGTGCTTCTCTGTAACATACTGATTTCTCTAGCCGTTGATCTGTCTCTGCTTTTACTATGCTATACATTTCAATATGTCTTTTGCTTTCAGATGAAAAAGGTGTGGGAGATGAAAATGTGTTCACTATGCTTTTACTTTGTTGCATGTCTTTTATTGTAGATTTTAAGTTGCATTCCTGTTCCCTTCTGCAGTACAGACTACTGTGCTCAGTGACAGTACGCATCTGTGAACAAACAGGCTTCTTTGTCTTCTTGGTTACACTTATGGGACCTGTAAGAATTTTTCTTACTGGAAATTCCAAGACCTTTTCCTGCCTTTTAGACTCAAATAAAGCAGATGCCATGGACATTGTTAGTGAATCTCTTTGCAGTTCTTCATATTTGTTGGCAGTATGACTGCCCACTTTCCTTCTGGAGATCCCATCACACGGGTGTCCAGGCACCAAGTTCCCTAACATGGGAGGTGGGATATTTTGATCAGCTGTGTATGTTATTGCCTTCCAAATGTCTATGTCTTCCTCTTTTTCCTTGAGTTCTAGGGAAACTGCACTGTGAACATCCAGCTTCCTTGCAGGGCTCTCATCAGATATAGTACTATACTCTGTTTCATCAATTAAAAAATCATCGCACATTGCTTTTCCTGATTTTGGACATGAAATATTTTCACCTGTTCTATGCAGTATGTTGTTTTGTGGTGGGATATTCTTCTTCAGCTTTTCCATTTGAAATGGAGTCATCAGTGGAGAACAAATTGACGGTGATATGTTTTCTGAAACCAGTGTTTGTGGCTGCACTTCTTGCTCTGCAATAAGCATATTTTTATCTTTTCTACTTCCCACCCTATTCAGGAATGGTAGACCTGCTTTGAATAAAATTCCATTGTCTTCACTTTGCCACCTTGATTCTAATGTGGTGTTTGACGTACTCCATTTATTACAGGAACATGTACACAGCCTTTCCCCTTTATTTCGTTTCCTTTCACCTTGTTTCCAACCCCTTCTAATGTTGCTTTTCTTTCTTAATGGGCCTTTCTTTGCTTTTACTTTTTGATGCATTTTGATGGTAGGTGAGAAAGGTGTAGGTGAAAGAGAAGTATTTCTAAACATATTTGACATACCTAGAGATATTTCTTTGGCCATGTATTCCAAGATGCCATCCCATTGCTTTCCATGGCTAAGGGCACCAGACCTGGTGATCTTAATTGACTTTAAAACCATCTGTGCTTTTCCACTTCTAGACTTAGGGATTTGTGCCGCATTTCTCCGCCCTTTAAAATCAGGTGAAGCTGGCATGGAGAAATTTAAAAATTCTGGTAAATCCTTTTGTAACCTTATCTTTCCCTCTGGAATAGAACTATGCAGTTCCCTCCTAGGGCTTTTTTCAAATGGGATGCTACACTGTGCTGTAACAGTGAAAGGTGCACTAACTGATTGCCCTGGTGTTGGAGATGAAATCTTTGGACTCCTCATATCTTTTAATCCTGGTTGTGTTTTTGTTGTTTTTGGTAGCATCTCAAATGGCAGTAAATTCAAAATAGAATGAGAAATAGAGTATAATACATGCTGCGTGCAAAGTGCTTGTTGCTGCAGCTCCCGAGCAATGGTGAATGAGTCTGGGATTGTTTTCCTTGCTGAATTCTTCAGTTCTAGATCAGAGTTCACAGAGTTCTCCTTCATTTTCTGAGTATTGAAACTGAAGTGTGGGGTGTTCAAGGCTGCTTCTCTACCTTGGACTTTGATTTTATTCGTGTTATTTGAGGCATTGCCCCTCCTATCACTGGGTCTGGCCCACGAGGTTCTCTCTCCATCTGGCAATTGCTCTCGCTGTTGTAGTTCATGACTGAATCTCATTTTCCATGGCACGCCTGTCTCTACTTTAAGTCTATCATTCACGTTTATGTCAAGTGAAATAGGTATGGCAGAGGAAATGGCGCTTAGAGCTGTATCTGCTACAGGTATACTTTCTTCCACTATGAGTTTGAAGTTGCGTTTGAATTGCCTTCTATGGCGTGGTATACCACATTTTGTGATATTAAATGTCTGAGAAATCAATGCATTCTTTGCCTTCAAAGTTAGACATTTGGGACTCATTTTATTTCTCTTATCTATACGTTTTAAATACTTTCTCTTTGATGTAGGTAAGGCAAGTGTGGATAAATCCAAAGACTCCAGAACCATTGCTGGTAATTCTTGTGTTAAACCTTCTTTTCTCTCTGCAGAAAGATCTTCCAATACCTGAAAGTATTCCATATGAACTAAAAAGTCAATAATCATTGGTTTCAGCCTCTTTAAAGGTAGGTTTTTTAGATGATCATTCCCTGGGATATTAAATATCTGTGTCATTCGTGTCTTCCTTGCCTTCATAATTACACATTTGGAACTCATTTTACTTTTTAAGGCTGTATATGGAAATGTCTTTCTCTGCCTTTTAGATTCAGATGGACCAGGTGTGGAGATACCCGATGACTCCAGGACAGCTGCTTGTTGATTTTCATTACACCCTGGCATTTCCTCTTCACCACAACTGTACAATTCCCCTGTGAGGTTACCAATATTTGGGATACCACAGTTCACTGTGCCAATTAAAAATTGGCCTACTAGTGATTCATTTGACTTTAGAAGAGGAAGCTTTGAATTTGTGGTACATATTGTGCCATTTTGTGCCTGGTGGCTCTTCTTTGGCTCCTGTACCTGCAGTGGATCTGTAGGCTGCATTTGTCTTGGGATGTCTTGTCCTGTAACAAACAGAGTTTTCCCACTTCCTTTGTTTTCTGATTTGTGAAGGTCAAGCTCCTTCTCCTGGTCTGAACAGAATAGGAAAAATTTGCCATGCTGTGGAACTACTTTTAATGACTCTTGTTCACTTTCTTCTTCCTCTTCACCTTGGAGATGGGTTTCTTTGGTGTCATCTGAAGTAACGTTCCCTTTATGTAGTGATATCTCTTGCTTTACTTGATTAGAACTGAGTCTTTTTTCTCCTGACCTGTCTTTTTCTCTTTCCACCTTGTAATGCCTACTATTGTGAGGTGTAATAGTCATGAAGGAGGACATTTCATCTGCCATTTTTTTACCTTGCTCCACCTCTTTCATTTCAGTTGTCAAGTTACATCCCGATTCTTTTCTATGGTTTGGGCTAGCACCACCCTTGATATTGAGTATGTATGAAATTGATGGTTTCTTTGCTTTTAAAATTCTACACTTGGGATTCACTAAAGTTTTCATGTCTGAACATTGTTGGATATTTCTCTTCCTTTTGGATGTAGAAAGAGCAGACATGCAGTGATCAAAAGTCACTGTCATTTTCTTTTTAATACCACCAGTCTGTTCCTCTTGATGGTTTGCATCAGATGGAACAACACATTCCCTTGAAGAATATATTGCATCAATCTTTGCTTCCCCTGACTTCGGAGGGTAAAACTTAGCATACCTCTCTGGATTTCCAAACTGACATTGATCAAATATGGGCCATGAAGCAGACTCCAAAATAGTTTGTGTAAAATGTCTTTGTGGTTGTCCCTGAATATTTGTACTTCCTGGATGTTTCAGGTCTTCATCTGTTTTAACAAGCTCATGATTCTCCTTCTGATATGCATTGAATATGAAGCCTTGGCTATTCTTCGAAGCTGGTAGAGATTTGTGTTCCTCTTCCTCCTCCTGTTTTCCATCTTTCACACTGCTAGATAAATGACTCACATCAATAGAATCTGGGCAACATACTTTCCGACCATTTGTCAATTTCTCTTGCATTAGCTGCATGTGACCAAGTCCTTTGTCATATGTCTCCACATATGGAGTCCTTTGCACATCTGCCTCCACACTTAATATGCTACTCATTTTGATGTTGGGCAAAACAAGCAGTTTGGAGTGAATGACATCAAAAAATGCACCATTTTTCTTTTGCTGTGGATTTTTCATCTTTGTTTTCAAATTGCATTGCAGTTCCTTGCTCTGCCTGCCATTAAGCATAAGTGAAATCAATGGATTCCCCCCTCATAGTTCTCTATCTGCAACTCACCATTATTTGCTTCCTTGCTATTTTTGATATGTTTCTCCTTCTTTTAGATTTAGAAACAAAGAACTCAACAGAATCATAAGATTTCAGGGATGTCATTTGCAAATCTTTTGGTAACTCTGAATTTTTTTCATAACATAAGAATCTGGTTGAATATATATATATATAATTTTATTTTATTTTTTTACCCCTAGATTCATGTTCTATTGGTTCTGTTTCTCTGGAGCCCAGAGTAACATACCTACCCATTACCTTCAGTATCATGTTACCTTCAGCAACAAGGCCTGTCCTTACCACTAAAGTAAAATTTTGCATTAGAGTAATGGTCACAATGTGGGCTCTTCAAATCCATGCTACCTCAGGGTGATGTCTAACATAGTAATGTTATTTTCAAGTGATCAGTTTAGGTATGAACTAATCCTAGTATGAGACACAGATTTTTAAGGACTTCTGGAAAAAGTTGCCTTTGTTCCTAAAAAGATCTAGAAATGAATGGCTTGTTACTTCCTCTGGATATTTATGTTCTGATTTTGGAATCTGTGGACATCTTTCAATCACCTCAGGATAAAACCAATACCAAGAAAGGCAGATGGAGAGATACAGGCCTTAATAAAGTTGTTGAGCCACTGTATCAATGAATTCTGCAGCCTATTCTACCTCTTCCTGTTAGGACTTCCTATTACACATCATAAATTCTCTTCTTAGTATGCTAGTTTGAATCATGGTTTTGTTACCACAGAATTAAAATATCCTAAATGATACAAGTAGGATGGGTAAGAATTCTGGGGAATCCAGTGACTCCGACAGTTGCCAGATATAATTAGGATAAAATTTCATCAGGACCAGAGTATGATTGTTCACTTAGGAAAGTGGAACAAATAGTAAAATTATATGACATAAAAATAATTAATATTTGCATGTTTCAGAAAAAAAGAGGAAAGCTGAAATGCAAGACAGATATTTCAACAATGTAATATTGTGATTTTAGACATAATAAAACAATGCTAGATAATTTTTATCTATTGAGCAAACCTTGCATTCCTAGGAAAAATCCCACTGTCACAGTGTATAATTCTTTTAATATGCTGCTGGATTTGGTTTGCTAGTATTTTGTTGAGTGTTTTGCATCTATGTTCATAAGGGATATTGGTCTGATACCTATCTTGTACTCTTTGTATACCCCATTAGTCTTACCCACTTTACATACTCTCCATTTGGTGAACTTTCAAGCCATCATGTCCTGGTTTTCCTCCTAACTCACTGGTGGCTTTTTCTTGGTCTCCTTTGATGCATCCTCCTCTTTTTTTTTTACCTCTTTGAAGTGCCCCAGGGCTCAGTCCTTCTTCTTCTTCTCTTTTTACAGTCCCTTTGTAATCTCATCCTCTCTTGTGGCTCTTAATGATATTCCAAAACCCTCCCACTTATTATCTCTACTAGCCATCTTCTCCAAAATGCTTACTCATGTCTCTATTGGTTGTGTAATCAACATCTCAAATTCAACAAATGCAAAACATAAGTTCTGATCTCCCCATGACAACCTGTTCCACCCACAGCTTTCTTTGTCTCAGTTGATAACACTGCATCTTTTTACTTGCTCAGACCAAAAATCTTGATTCTTATTTACTTCCTCTCTCTCACATCCATACCCTGTTGGCTCTACTTTTCTCAGTATATCCTGAACCCAATCACTCCTTACTACCTCCACTGCTACTACCCTGGTTTAAGTCACCTTTATCTCTCACTTGGACTACTTGCAATAGTCTGCCATTTGCTTAGGCCCTTGACTGAATATAGTCTATTCTCAACAGAGAGGCAGAATAATCCTTTGAAAATATAAGACCAAATGTATTATTCTCCTCGACAAAACTCTAATGATTCCTCACTGCTACTCGGAGTAAAAGCCACTGTGTTTAACATGGCCTATAAGGCCCAGTCATGATCTGGTCACCTGTTACTTTTCTGAGCTCCTCTATGTCACCCCGCACCAGCCCCACTGGCCTTTTTACTATTCCTCCAACATCAGGCATACTCCCCTGTAAAGCCTCTGCTCTAGTTGCTTCCCGTCTGGAATACTCTTCTCTCATATATGTTTGGTTAACTCCCCTATCCCTTCAAAGCTTTAGTCAAATCCCATCTTGCAACCTACCTCTCCTCCCCTGCTTCTGGCATCCTGGTTCCTCTTACCCTTTTCTATTTTTTTTAACCATAAAATTCACCACCTTCTGACATATGATAACTTACTTATTTATCATGTTATTGTTTATTATCAGACTCGCTCCAATTAAAAAGTGAGGCAAGCATCATTGTCTATTTTGAGTGTATCTCAAGAACCTACAACAATGCCTGGAACACAGTAGGATCTCCGTACATATTTGCTGAATGGTCATCTTTGCCTCTAGGTTTCTGATTGATTGCTAATCCTTGTCCACAACACACTGACCTAGACATACAACCCAACCTTTTCTTCAAGTTCAACGAGGGGGCAAAATCCACACACAAAAAAACCACCCACAAACGTGACTGATGTGAACGAAAAGTTGGAGGCAGAAACAGAAGGGAGTTGATTCCAGCAATACAAACAGCTGCCACTTAGTTGTTCGGCAGTCATTCCACTTTTGAAATGTCATCTCCCCACCAGGAAAGCTCAACTGGTTTTTGAAATTTTTAAAAGAACTCATATAATTAGGCAAAGACTGACAGTTCTGCAGCTATGGTAACCAGTAAGTACCAAAAGTAGCTGTAAATTAATTAAATCAATAAATGACATACAGTCATAGTATTGTCCTATAGTCATAGTAAAAATAAACAGCAAATACGCTTTCAAACAATTTTATCTATCAATGATAACTGGCTCCAGGAAACAGGCTTCTGAAGCCAACCGATTCTTGACAGCTCCAACCTTTGAAAGTCAGTGAAATGGTGGCTGGCTCTCTCAGAACACATTTCTGAGGCTGAGGTCGACCCTGAAACAAGCAATTCCTGCAAACACGACTGACAGAAGCTCAGCAGTTTGCTTCTCTCACTGAGACCGTGGCTGGCCAGCACGGCTTGCCCTAATTTCAGACAGGAGCGGTGGTCTCACCTTTGACATGCTTTATGCAGTTCGATTCTGCTCCTTCCTCCTCTCTGCCCATCCCTCCACCTTCCTCTTCTCTCCCGTCTGTCTCACAAGCAAAACAGATTCCACTCAGTCTCAGAGGTGATGCGCTTTAACCAGTTTTATGTTTAGGCTTCTACCAATATGCAAGCCCTTTTCTTTCAAAATCATTTAAGATGCTTTTTCAAATATAGTTCTGTCCCAAAAAGAAATTCTGGTGTCAGATAAACTACTTTTGCTTTGTTATACATCATTTTAACTAATCTTCATGATATTCCGAAGAGGTAATTCTTCTAACTGCTATTTTGAAAGTAAGGAAATAGAGGTAAAGTGAGTTTAAATCATTTGCCCAAGGCAGTTAAGAGGCAGAACTGTTATATAAACCTGGACCTTTTTTAAATTCAAACTTTGTGTCTTTTCTCTACAATACACTGCCACCACAGGAGTCACATTTATTCCCTATTCTTTTCCCTCAAGAGTCCCCCACCCCCAGCCCCAATCTCCTCTTCTCAATTACTTTCATCTGACATCTCCTAGAAAGGTACCACACCTTAGAGTCAAATTTTCCTTCACCCCCCACCCCAGGCAGGAATGAAGTCACACCCCACAGGGATGGGGCAACTCCAAGGTCACCTGGATTCTGAAGCTGAAAATCCCTTCCTCCCCATTTCTTCTCGTGGCTTCCTTTCTTGCCTATCAATCTTCTGGTTTTTAATTACGAACAGTCCCTGGCTTATGAGAGTTTAATTTATGATTTTTTGACTTTACGATGGTACAGAAGCACTAAACATAATTACATGAAATATTCAACACTTTATTATAAAATAGGCTTTGTGTTAGATGATTTTGCCCAACTACAGGCTAAGGAAAGTGTTCCTAGTACATTTAAGGTAGGCTAGGCTAAGCTATGATGTTCAATGTCTGGTAGATTAGGAGTATTAAATGCTGTTTCAACTTAAAAATGGGTTTACCATGACACAACCCTGTCATAAGACGAGGAGCATCTCTATATGCAATCTTCAATACCCTGCACACCTATCCCCTGTATACCTCAAACACCGACTCTTGCCTGTCCCATTGACTTCTGGGTGATCGCTTGTTCTGACGGCACTGCTCTACACTTCACTGGCATTCCTGTTGCCGACTAGCCCTGACAAGGATTTGTACCTCCGGATATTGTTACTGCTTCCAGGACACCCACCTTACAAGTAGAGTTGCTAGTACCCAGTAGGAAAATAGAGCAACCACATGAAATGAATAAAGCCCCTTCATACCTGACAAATGAAAGAAGTTAGACTATAGTCAAGTACTTGTCACGGTCATTTTCCACACAACTGACAGTGATCTGGCTGAAATGCAAAGCTGTGTCACTCCAATACTTAACACCTTCAGTGGTTACAAACTATTTACAGAATAAAATCCAAGCTTCCCAACATGGTAGGGCAAGTCCGTTCCCCTCCCCCAATCTGACTCCAGTGTAGACAGGAGTCACCTCTGTACATTCATCTCCCACTACTCCCTGACTCAGCCTTAGTGGTCCAGCCACTCTGAAATAATCATATTTTATTGCACACACACCATTGTTTCTTATTTCCTTTGCTCTGCTCATACCTGAAGAGCTTTCTTTTCCTCCTGACCAGCTGGCTTTTTCTGGCCAATTTTCACCAATCCTTTAAAATTCAGCTACAGCAAAACCTTCCTCATCGAGCCATCCCCCAAACCTCTATGCTGGTTTAGTTATTTCCTAAATGTTCTTATAAATAGTTCTGTCACTGCGTCACCACACTGCAGGGCAAGCGCCCTTTATGTGTATGTCTCCTCCATGGGAATAGAAGCTCCTTGAGAGCAGGGACTATCTTGTTGATATTCCAGCACCAAACACGATGTCCACTGTATATCCGATGATTGTCAGATGGGTTTTGATAGAAACAATTAAATCATTGACATCAACCAGAGTAGTGGTATTTAATCTCTAGCACTGACACATCTTGACGATGCCGATGAGTTCTGATTTTATAAACTCCCTTCACGCCCCTCCTGCAGCACCCAGCTCAGGTTTGCCTGGGTCACAGTCGTGCTAAATGAGTATTTTCTCAATTGAAGTATCCAAACTGGTTGTTACTACTTCTCTGTGCGTATCGGAGAGAGAGGTTGGAGTCGCCTCTCTCTCCATTATGCACAAAGCAAGTCACTTAACCTCTCTAAGCATTGTTTTCGTCATGGGTAAAAGCAGTAATAACACTGCCAATCTAGAAACCTGATTCCAATAATATATGAAGTGCCATTAACACAGCTTGGAACAGAGTAGCCATCTAAAATCAGTGTCAGATTGAATTATGTTGATTAGCTGTGGTCCTTGGCACATATGAAAAAACCCTTTTCTAGAATTCAGTAGTAAATTCATTTTTGAACAGTACAAAATCAACCTGTTTCATCTAATTTCAAAATGTAACATTTACCTTTCTTCTGAAGATGAATGAACTGACCAATAATCTAGAGATAAATGGAAATTAAAAAAGAGTAGCAATTGGGAAAAGCTCAGGCTGAACAAGTTTTATAAATATTAAAATATGAAATTATCTAATATTTACCAAATTTCATTCATGCTTTTCAGGCACCTGTCTCCATTCTGCCTCAAGGGAGACAATAACATGTTAGAGAAGTAATCCCAGTATCAAAGTTCCACAACTTTATGTTATTCTTATATGTAATTTTAAAAAATAGGAAAGAAGGAAATCAACCATCTTTCTTACCTTCTGGGCATCAGAACTACCCTTTTCTGGAAGTGCAAGCTTTTCCTGAAACCATGTACAAATCTTTATGAGCTCAATCTCAAAACTAATTCCTAGGAAAATTAAAGAAGATCAGCATCCAAATATTTTCAGAAGCCCAGATTCTAGAAGGTCCCATAAGTTCAAAAATGTATTATCTTCCAATCCACCCATCACAGCATTTATAAATAAAAAGTGTTGACAGTTTAATATGGTGTGTGAAGGAGACTGATGTCTCTCTCTCAAGTCCTCCTCACCTCATAACCTCACGCAGCTCCTGCCAGCACAACATTCCCAGGGCTGCTCAGAGACCCATCAAGGGCAGCGGTGATTACACAGAGCGAGGCGTGTGTCACAGTGGGTGTTCAGCTGCGCTCATAGCAACTTACTGTAGCAGTAATAAGGGTTCGTTTGTGAGACGTGCGGTGCTATAAGTAGCTTTTTTCACTTAAATTTTTAAATAATCCTCTATTAATTCCACAAAAAGAAACACAATTCTATAAAGAATCCCTTAGCATAGTTGGGTTATCACTGTCCTATAATTCAAATACAGGGCAGATTTGAATGAGACATAACTGTTTTCTATTACTGACAGGAATAGTATATTTTATGCTTCTACAGGATCAGGGAAATATAAATGTAAGGTTTCTAGGTTTAGAAAAAAACAAACCTAAACAAAACTGAATGTCCTAGTATAATTTAAATTTCAGATAAATGCCAAATAATTTTTCAGTATAACTATGTCCCCTTGTTACAATGTAGGATGTGATGGCTTGTCTCTTATGAGAAGTTTTCTGTCATTATTTTTTCAAATAGGTTTTCAAGTCCTTGCTCTCTCTCTTCTACTTCCAGCACCACCCTTGCTGTGAGAATGTTGTTCAAAGTGTTGATTCGTTCATTCTTTCGTCATTTAGCAAATATTTGAGTAGCTTCTTTGTACCAGGCAGACTTTCTAGAAGCTTCTCCATGGACCCTAGACCCTGCGGGAGCCAGTACTGGGAACGTCTGCACCCATCTAGGAAGCATCACGGATGTCACTGAAGGATCAGCAAGTGTTAGCCAAGCAAAGAGGATAGACAGGAAAGGGGGTGAAGTTAGAGCAGAAAGATCTAGAGGAACTGTTAGGAATTTAAAGTGTATTATGGGCTGGAAGAGAGAAAGGGAGGACATTAGAGATGATTTCCAGGATGGATACTGGTCAACTGATTTGGAACCGAAAGTGCTACTCTGTCTTACAAACATGGAGAATTTGATGGCATGCATTTTACCTTTTAACCTCAGTCCTACTTCCCTTAGATATGCTACTTGTTTTTGCTTTGTTTATTTTTCCTCATAAGTGTGCAGTCTTATACGCCTTGCTGTATTGTATGCCTTTTTTTGAAATGTTGTAAAACATTTCAGCTGCACATCGATTGAGGTTTATACACAAAAACAAACTGAGAATTCGACAGAGACTTCCAAATTGTTGCAGGTTGTTCATAGAATATATGCCTTAGTATTTATAATAAATGCCCTCTATGTGAGGGGGCACCCAAAAAACCTGGAATTTATTTATAAAAAATTGTGTATTTATTTTTACATGTTTAAACTTCAGTCACCTTCAAAGTACTTTCCATTTGATGCAATACACCTATCGAGACATTTTTCCACTGCTCAAAATGGGTTTTGAACCCGTTGATTTCGATGCCTTTTAGTGCTTCTCCCATTTTGTGTTTCACCTCTTCCACATTGGCAAAACATCTCCCTTCAAGGACTTTTTTCATCCGGGGAAACAAAAAAAGTCTCTCGGTGAGAGCAGATGAATAGGGAGGGTGGGGCACCAGGGTCAAGCCGGTTTTGGTCAAAACTGCTGAACACTCAGGGCGGTGTGGGCAAGTACGCTCATAAATTACCCGTCAGGAAATAGGCAAATGCAATGAAAGAGTCTTAAAAAAAATTCACTGAAGCCAAATGCAGCCTCTCACAACAATGCCAGCTGGTGCACTGATACAGATGGGTTCCTAGAACACTCACCTAGCGGGGGCAGCCTCTCCTACAAGGGGTCTGTCCTCCAGAAGATAATTCTGGTTTTTGGGGGTGTTCCCCGCCTTGTACAATTAAAAAGTTAAAACGGGTCAGAGCAGACAGAAGGACAATCCTAAAACTACGGAGAACATGCTTTTTGTAAAAATGTAAATGTTTGCCTAAGGCTATTATAATTTTGGGACAGAGGCTTGATAATAGTTCTTGCTTCAAGGAGCCTGCATATGCTTTTGGATTCATGAATCCAGTACTAGAAGAAGCCAGGAAGTAAGGCCCTGGGCTCTGTGTCAAAATCATCCTAAACTGTTGTAAAGTGCTAGGTTAAGCTTTGGTCTAACTTCTTAAGTGGCTGTAAGGCTTTCTACCTGGAGTTTTTGTGAAGCTATCTTCCCTGATTTTCGCTGATGACTATGAAACAGAAAAACCTAAACTAGACAGTTGCTGTGTTTGCTGTGGTAGAAATAGATACCGTAGTAACAAAGGTGCCTGAGAAACAATGTTATGTGACTTTTAGGAAAGTGAGAAAAGAGATTTCATTATCTGTTCTATATTCTGAATTTACAGAGCCTGCATTGCTTTGCATGAAGACAGGGACTTGAGTAAATCTACTCTATGGAGAAACTACAAGGAAGCCCGAGAATGTGGCCCTTCTTTGGCACAGCTGAGATGTTGAATTACTTCGTTAATATATCTGACAATGGAAGCCTGTCTCTGTTGTGACCAGTGAGGTATTCTTTTCCAGATTTGCTAATTAGAGTTAAATTTACCAAGTGCAAGACGATAAATTCCTGTAGCCCAAAGCGGTCCTGTAGAGAATTTAATCTAGAGATTCCAGCTGAAGAACTAGGTCTGGGGTAATAAATGTGATTTGACTCCCCGGAAGGGTGTTGTTTCTTAAAGTCATAGTCATGTGGGATCTATTCTAAGAGTACAAGCATGGTCCCAGCATGCGCACGAGTGCACACACACACACACACACACACACACACAAGTTCATCAGCATAATTCACCTAATGAACAGTAATTTCACTTCCAAATATTGTATTAACGCTTTGAGAAATTCCAACCTTTCTGAAATGACACAAAATGCTACAGTGAAGATCTTTTTACTTCACACTTTGTACTCTTGGGTGAAATAGTCTAAATAACCATCAATAAATGAATAGGTTTTTTTATTTTTATTTTAAAGTATATTTTCTTGATTATACTGTTACAGTTGTTCTGATTGTTTTCCCTTTGCTCCCTTCTGTCCAGTACCCTCTTCCCTCCAGCAATCCTCTCCTTAGTTCGTGTCCATGGGTTGCGTGTGTAAGTTCTTTGGCTTCTCCCTTTCCTATACTATTCCTAACCTCCCCCCATCTATTTTGTATCTGCCAATTATCCTTCTTGATCTCTGCACCATTTCCTCCATTCTCCCCCTTCCCCTCCCAGCTGCTAACCCTCCAAATGATCCCATACCTATGATTCTATTCCTGTTCTGGATGTCTACTTAGTTTGTTTTGTTTTTATTTTTTAGATTCAGTTGCTGATACCTGTGAGTTTGTTGTCATTTTAATATTCATAGTTTTGTTCATTTTCTTAAATAAGTCCCTTCAACATTTCATGTAATAACGACTTGGTGATGATAAATTCTTTTAGCTTTACCTCATCTGAGAAGCACTTTATCTGCCCTTCCATTCTAAACGATAGCTTTGCTGGATAGAGTAATCTTGGTTGTAGGTCCTGATTTTCATCACTTTGAATACTTCTTGCAAGCCCCTTCTTGATTTCTTTTGAGATATCAGCTGACAGTCTTATGGGAACTCCTTTGTAGGTAATTCTCTGCTTTTCTCTTGCTGCTTTTAAGAATTCCTCTTTATTTTTAAGCTTTGACATTTTAATTATGATGTGTCTTGGTGTGGTCCTCTTTGAGTCCCACTTGATTGGTACTCTCTGTGCTTCCTGGTCTTGCATGTCTATTTCCTTCACCAAATTAGGGAAGATTTCTTTCATTATTTTTTCAAATAGATTTCCAATTTCATGCTCTTTCTCTTCTCCTTCTGTCACCCTTGTAATGTGAATGTTGGACTATTTGAAATTGTCCCAGAGGCTGCTTATACTACCCTCATTCTTTTGGATTCTTTTTTTTTCTTATTGTTCTGATTTTTTTTTTTTTTTTGCTTCCTTATGTTCTGTATCATTGATTTGATTTTGAGCTTCATCCGCTCTACTGTTGTTACCCTGTAAGTTCTTCATTTCAATTAGTGTATCCTTCCTTTCTGACTGGATCTTTTTTTATGCTGTTGAGGTCCTCATAAGTTCCTTGAGCATCCTGATATACAGTGTTTTGAACTCTGCATCTGATAGACTGCCTATCTCCATTTCGTTTAGCTTTTTCTGGAGTTTTGATGTATTCTTTCAATTGGGGCATGTTTCTTTGTCTCCTCATGTGGCAGCCTCCCTGTGTTTGTTTCTATGTACTAGGTAGAGCTGTTATGACTCCCTGTCTTGGTAGTGTGGCCTAGTGTAGTGGGTGTCCTGTGGTGTCCAGTGCCACAGCCTCCCCTATCACCCAAGCTGGGTACTCAAGGTGTGCCCTTCATGTGGGCTGAGTGCACCCTCCTCTTGTAGTTGAGTCTTGATTGCTGTTGGCAGGTCAATGGGAGGGATTTACCCAGGCTAGTCGGCTGCAAAGATTGGCTATGACCACTGACCACCACTTTCTGCCCTTGTAGAGGATCAGTTGTGTAGGAGCAGGGTGGTGGTTCTCCAACGTGGTCTATAGCTATCCTATGGGCACTAGCCCTGGGGTTTCCCAGGTGGTGCAGGCCAAGGTCTGTGTTTTGCATGGGGCTGCCCTGCCTGAGGTATAAAGCAATCTGAGTAGGCTGCTACCAGTGCTGGACTTGAAGATTCCCAAGCGAAGCCAAGCTGTGAATCTAGACTGGCTGCTGCTAATGCCTGGCCTGGAACTCACTGAGGGCAGCTGTTGCTTGTTTGATAGGATTTAGGAAGTTGTGAAGCATGAGTCATTCACATGGAAAAGCAGCTTTGGTGGACCTGTAAGTTGGGTGGGGCCGAGTCTCTGGGGATCTCCAAAGTGGGTCAAACAGTGTTAGCCAGGTTGGTGGAGTCTCAAATATGGCACCAGCCTGCCAGCTCTGTGGCTTTGTGGGAGGAGGGCTCAGAAAAGGGACAATGGCCTTTGCTCACCCTGATGCCAGATACTTCAGCCTCTCCCAGTATGCCCTTCAAGCTGCTACCCCAGTGCTGGAGCTCAGAGGCAGTGAATCTGAGTAGGTGAGTCCATGTGTGGGTTCTTTAAGAGGGGCTTCAGCAGTTTCTTCCACCAACTTAAGCCCTGCTGGGATTTGCAGCCAGAAGTTGTGAAAACTTATCTTCCTGGCACTGGAAGTGGGGCCTAGGCTGAGGGGTCTGGTGTGGGGCTGGGCCTGCTGGCTCCTGAGATATCATTCCCGAATTTTTTTCCACCACTGGTGGGCGAGAGCCCAGCCTGTTCTGTGTGTGCACCTCTCCTACCAGTCTGGATGGATGTGGTTTCTTTAATTCAATAGTTGTCAGACTGCCATTCAACTCGATTTCTGATGGTTCTGAGTGATATATTTTTCTATGTATTTTTAAATATATTTTATTGATTATGCTATTACAGTTGTCCCATTTCCCCCCCATCATTCCCCTCCACCCTGCACACCCTCTCCCACCCACATTGCCCCCTTTAGTTCATGTCCATGTGTCATAAGTTCTTTAGCTTCTACTTTTCCCACACTATTCTTGCCCTCCTCATGTCTATTTTCTACCCACCGTCTATGCTACTTATTCTCTGTACCTTTTCCCCCTCTCTCCTCCTCCCACTCCCTTGTTGCTAACCCTCCATGTGATGGCCATTTCTGTGTTTCTGCTCCTATTCTATTGTTTGCTTAGTTTGCTTTTGTTGTAGGTGTGGTTGTTAATATCTGTGAGTTTGCTGTCTTTTTACTGCCCTATTTTTATCTTCTTTTCCTTAGATAAGTCCCTTTAACATTTCATATAAGGGCTTGGTGATGATGAACTCCTTTAACTTGACCTTATCTGAGAAGCACTTTATCTGTCCTTCTATTCTAAAAGACAGCTTCACTGGATAGAGCAATCTTGGATGTAGGTCCTTGCCTTTCATGACTTGGAATACTTCTTCCCAGCCCCTTCTTGCCTGTAAGGTCTCTTTGGAGAAATCAGCTGATGGTCTGATTGGAACTCCTTTGTAGGTGACTGTCCCCTTATCCCTTGCTGCTTCTAGAATTCTCTCCTTCATTTTAATCTTGGCTAATGTTGTTATGATGTGCCGTGGTGTGTTCCTCCTTGGGTCCAACTTCTTTGGGACTCTCTGAGCTTCCTGGACTTCCTGGTACTCTATTTCCTTTGCCAAATTGGGGAAGTTCTCCTTTATTATTTGTTCAAATATGGTTTCCACTGGTTGCTCTTCTTCTTCCCCTTCTGGTACCCCTATAATTCCGATGTTGGGACGTTTCAAGATGTCCTGGAGGTTCCTAAGCCTCTCCTCATTTTTTTGAATTCTTCTTTCTTCCTTCTTTTCTGTTTGGTTGTTTCTTTCTTCCTTCTGGTACACTTCATTGATTTGAGTCCCAGTTTTCTACCCATCACTATTGGTTCCCTGTGCATTTTCCTTCATTTCACTTAGCGTAGCCTTCATTTGTTTATCTAATTTGTGACCAAAATCAACCAATTTTGTGAGCATCCTGATCACCAGGGCTTTGAACTATGCATCTGATAAATTGGCTATCTCTTGGTTGCTTAGATGAATTGGCTCTGGGGCTTTGATTTATTTTCCCGTTTGAGAGCCATTTGGGGGTTTGGGGGTTTTTTTGTTTGTTTTTTGTTTTTTTGGTAGTGGCTGTTATGTAGTGAGGGGCAGAGCCTTAGGTGTTCCCCAGGGCGGAGCAGCCCAGTTGCTGGGTAGTGACGCTGTATGTGGGGGCAGGGTCCAAGAGGGAACAATGGCGCTTGCTCTGCTCTCTCCTGGATTCTAGTCCCTTCCGCCACTTCCCCTTACCTGGATTATCTGTGTGCAAATGTGGGACCTTCTGGTCAGCCAGCCACCTTGTGCGGCCTCACTGGGTCTGCCCGTTGCCACCCTGTGCCCGGGTCCGCTAGCTGTCACCTGTGTGCCTGGGATCTGCTAGCCGCTGCTGCCTGCATGCCCAGTCTACCAACCTGCACTTTTTCCTACCACGACTCCGCCCCTCTTACCCATCTGGATGAATGGTTGTTGGACTTCCGTACAGTTCAATTTTTTTATGAGTTCTGGTTGTTTTCTTGTTTCTAAATCCTTGTTGTCCTTAATTTTGGTTGTGCAAGGAGGTACAGTGTATCCACCTATGCCTCCATCTTGGCCAGAAGTCCCTTGTTTTTTCTATATTTTATTTGTAATTTTGATGTGGTCATGTAAAGAGGTGAGCCATATCTGCCTATGCTTCCCTCTTGACCAGAAGATGCCACAAATATTTTTAAAAAACTGTGTGTTATTCATGCTGTGGCATATTATACAGCAGTCAAAACAAATGAATTTACATATACTTATATTTATAAATCTCAAATACATATCTTAATTAAAAATATAATTGTAAAACATGCCGGATAACACTAGCCAATATTTATGGGTATGTGCATTTATATGGTAAAAATGCAGATGGGAAGAACATATGCACCAGCTCCTGGATAGTAGCTGCTCCTGGTGAGGGAGCAAGGACAATGAAGTGGGAAGGCTTTAACTCTTCATCACCCCTCCCTCTACTTCACTAAGGCATAACTGAATAGCTGAAGTACAATCATATATGCTATGTGTGTGTACGCAATTGGGAGTTTTGGTAGATGCGTACTCCCAGGAAACCATCACCACTGTCAAGGTAATGATCACATCCATCACCCCTGCCCACCGGGTTGCCTTCCTTTGTAAATCAGCCTTGTCTCCACCCACACCCCCAGGTAGCCACTGAACTGACTCTAGATTATTTTGCACTGTCTAGGATTTTATGTAAGTGGAATAAAAATATGCTTTTTTGGCCCGCCTTATTTCAGAGTAATGGTTTGAAATTCATTTATATAATGATTGTAAATAGCTTGTCCCTTATTGATGAGTGAGTACATCATGGTTTGTTTACTCATTCACCTACTGATGGACATTTTGCTCATTCCAACATTTGGGTACAAGGCTCTGTGGAAATACGTTTTCGTTTAATTTAGAATGATATGAGAGAACTGATTAATTATAGTAGCTATATATTTAACTTTTAAAGAAACTTTTAAGCTCTTATCCACAGTGGCTGCACCCTCTACATTCCACCAGCAGAGTGTGAGTGCTACAGAAGCTCCACATTCTTGTCCACACATTACGTGGTCAGTCTGCTTAATTTTAGCCTTCTAACTGGGAAGGGGTGGTGGCAATTTCTTTTTTTTTTTTTTTGGTGGGTGAGGAAGGGGAGAATTACATTAAAATCCACCTTTCCTGCCCTGGCCAGGTGACTCAGTTGGTTGGAACATTGTCCTGTATACCAAAAGGTTGTGGGTTCAATCCCCATTCAGGGCACATACCTGGGTTGTGAGTTTGATCCCCAGTTGGGGTGTGTACCAGGGGCAAGTAATCAATGTTTGTCTCTCACATCAGTGTTTTTCTCTTTCCCTCCCTCCCTCTCTCTTCTTCTCTCTCTAAAATCAGTAAACATATCCTCAGGCAAGGATTTACCAAAACTGAATTACATTTATGTTTTTAGAGTAGTTTACAAATGGCTCCCTGAGGACCTTTCAGCTTTTTTGTTCCATGAAATTCTCTCATTGAAGTCATAACTTGGAAAGCAAGGTATTTTCATAGAGTTCACTTTATTTTATTCTTCTTACTATCATTTAATAGTAAATACAATGCAGGGAGGTGGCGGGCATTAGAAGCAGGACAGAAACCTTTAAAATTGAGAGGAGCCCAATCTCCATTCTTTTTTTCCATTAAATCCATTGTCTTTTTTTTTTTACACCTTTCATTCCCATATTCTTTTTCATCATGTCTGTCTCTTAATTATTTTTTTCTCTTTGCATTCCCATAACTAATCCCACTTTTCCTTTCTCTTTTCCCTTCATCCAAATGTCCTGTCAAATTCAACGCTGTTCAGGTGGCTTGAGAGCCTGAATGGTGTGGTAAGCTGATGGTCAGGTCTGCCTCTGTCACCAGTGGTAGCAATCTAAGTTGGGGCAGTGGCCTCTACCATGTAGGCTTGAGACCTGAAATGTCTCCTGTAGCTAGTCCTGGGCCTTTCTGAGTGACTTTGGGGGGCAGAGAGTGGACATGAATGGGTGGTCCGTGTACTCCAGGAAGCCTGTTTCAGGGAAGGAGCCAGCAAAGGGGGATCCTGCTGGCCTGCAGCCTCTTCCCCAGCACGAAGCAGGTTCTGTCATGTTTTGGTCTGAACCCTAACATGCAGACCAAACTGGGTCTGACTCTTTTCCCTCAAGAACAGGGGGTAAACTCTGGCTGGTGTGGTTCAGTGGATGGAGTGCCAGCCTGTGAACAGAAAAGTCATTGGTTCAATTCCCAGTCAGGGCACATGCCTGGGCTGCAGGCTAGGCCCCCAGCTGGGGGTGCATTTATCGATGTATGTCTCACGCATTGATGTTTTCCTCCCTCTCTATCTCCCTCCCTTCCTGTCTCTCTAAAACTAAATAAATAAAATATTTAAAAAATAAAAGAAGTTATCACTCATAAAAAAAATTGGGGGTGAATCCCATGGCAATGAGAGAACCCACTCCTGCCTGGTGTCCCAAGTTTGAAGAAGCAAAATTTTAAGAATGAATGACCTTGACGACTACAGCTGGCAATGCTGTGCTGCATGCTTGAGAGGTGCTACGAGAGTAGAGCTTTCATGTTCTCACTGTAATGACAAAATGGTATTTACATGAGGTGTGGCAGACCCTTCTGCATGGCGTGGGCCCAGTTCCCACTTGGAGAAGCACAGGACCCATGCCCACAGATAGGTCCCCTCGTGGGTAATCAGATTTGCAATATACGAAGGCTGTTTTGGAGTTTGCTCTTTGCTAAAAACCCCTCACCCTGCAAGTACCTTGCAGAGACCAGTGTAACCGGCTGCCTATTCATTTGCTAATATCCTTCTTCCGTGATGTAATGAGGGGCATTGGATCCTTTGTTGTAACCTGGGGATAGTGAAGGAGAACCATCTTGGAATGTGAGGAGATATTTAGAATAAAGGCCTGTCATGGCGGAGGCTGCGGCTTTTGCTCCTCTTGAGAGAAGAGCAATGCTGTCATCCTAATTCCTCCACCACACTCAGTAGTCTGTGTGTATGTTTTAATTCATCCATAATGACGCAGACACTGCTGGCCAGTGTCCGCATCAATGAGGGAGAGGGTGAGATAACTAAACTTATGGTGGTAAACACTTTATGACACATAGGTGTATCAGATCCTCACCGTGTACACCTTAAACTTACATAATGTTATATGTGAACTATATGCCAGTAAAGCTGGGGTGAAAAAAGAATAGCTACCCATGAGCTCTGGGATCCCCTACTGTGGGGAGAGGTTGCTTGCCTTGAATTTCCTTGCAGTATTCTCGGGGAGGGTGGGCTAGTTCTAGTATCTCTCCCCCCCTAGAGCTTCCACAGCCTCTCCACTTCTTTTCAGGCTGAGTCTTCCTCTGGCTACTCCATCAGACTCACTCACTGAGTGTGACTGGCCTTCTCTGACCCAGGCTAGGACTCTGGGTATTGGCTGATTGTGGTCCAAATGTTCTCAGAACTTTGGCCAAAGAAAGTTCTGTGAGGCTGGAGCCTTCTGGTTGGGCCCCATTTGACCAGGAGTTTAAAATGGATCTTCAGTTTAAAAATGAAGACTCTGAGACTCAGAGCATTCAAGTCATTTGCCCAAGGTCACACGGCTAGTTGCAGACCGAGGATTTGAACATAAATTTTCTGGTTCCAAAGTTTATTTCTTAACTCTATACCACACTATTCAGCTCACTAACCAAAGTCCATTCCCAAACATGTCAAGTTGCTTGAAACATAGTTTTATATTCACTAGGAAATAAAATCACAGGGAACACTGACTGTCGCTATTTTCAAATTTACATACAACTGTAGGAATATCTCACCTTTTTTCTTAAGCTACCCTTTATGCAAATGTGATTATTGAGCTTCACTAGTGATGAAGATGAAATAATTTGCAGGATGTGTCAGCCAGTATGCACACCAAACTACATGTGGCGCACTGACAAAATTGGTTTCCCCATCAAAATTACTTACAAATATCTCGTGCCCTTTTGACATTCAACATAAACTCTGCCTTTGGTAGGTAAACCCACAGACTCACCGTCCAATTGTATAGGATTCATAACTGTGTTCCAACTTTATGAATAAGATGGGGCCAGGGGTGATGGCCTGAACTCAGAATCCCAAGCTCCTGGTCCACCTTCAGATTTAGCTTTTCTTTTATCTTGTTTCCTTCCGCCCTCTTGTGGTCAAGAATGAAATGCGTACTCAGAAGGCCTATTGGAAACTCCAGGTACTACCAATAGATTTGAGAGACACTTCCCATTTTGGGGTGGAAATCCCCCACAGAACAACACTCCCCTTCCCATAAACCTATGTACTTCCAAACCTTATAAAAGTGAGCTTAATTTTTCTAATTATAAGAGGAATACATGTTTCAAGATTTTGGAAAGTACAGAAAAGTGTGAAGAAAATAAGTACAACAAATACTCTGACCTGGCAGAGGTAGTGACTGCCAAGCTTTTTAAGTATTCCTAATTTTTTATATGCAGGTACATATACACATATATATCATATTTATTTTTTAGATATACAATACAATCTAATTAGTCTATCAGCAGCTCCTGAACTGGCCATTATTAATGCCTGCACCTCTCCATGTGCACCTGCTCTGCCCAGTCCCTCCGTCTGCTGCCCGGTAGGAGGTAACCAGTGATGTTTATGGTTATAACTTCCTTGTTTTTCTTAAAGTAAAATTAGCGCACACACACAGTGTATGTAACTTATGTAACTTCTTTTTTTTCCCACCGAGGCTTTCCCCCAGATCATCAAATATTATCAGAGCACCTGATTGTACCATAACCTAGAATATGGATGTATTATAGTTTTTTAATGAATCCTCTGAATGTTGGCCATGTTTGTTATTTTAATTTTTTTGCTACTCTAAATTATTCAAGCTATTTGAGATAAATCTTTGCCAAACCTATAATGATTTCTTTGAGATGTGTCCTTAGACATGGAATTTCAGGGTGTGATGTATTAAGCTTGTGACCACTCTGTCCCTCCGCACTGCATTTCTGTGCTGCCCGCCCGCGTCGTTCTGACGTCAGTTTTCAGACAAGCCATCAGTTTCCTCCCTATGCACAGTGGGCGCTTTTACTGCTGGGTGCCTGTGCTCTGCTGCCTCCTTGTAGAAACGCAAGCACATGGTTTGTGCTTCCTCTTCTTCAAAGATGCCTAGGGAATCCTCACCTCTCAGAATTTTGTAGTTCTTGAAAATATGCAAGTGGGCCCTTTTCCTTTAAAGAAATAGGGAATTAATACCACTGACTTCAGACTCTCAATTTTTCTTACACCTAGGGTGACTGAGCTACTAGTTCTTCACAGTGGGGCTTCTGCTCATAATTGGGCTTTTTTTTTTTTCCATTTCTGAGGGTAAAAGTATACTACCCCGAGATGTTTCTCTCAAAAAGGCAAGGTAGGCAGCAGATTATCGTGACTAGAGTAGGGGACCCATATGGGGAACTTGCTCACTAGGCGACACCATCTTCCTGGGCCTCTGGGCCCACACGGCACTGACGTACTGGGGTGTTTCCTCATACATGGGCTCTGAGCATGGCATCCTGTAAATAGTAAGCTCTTAGCAAATGTCTCACACATAAAGGAGTCTAAAGTCCCTGGCTCTAAAATTGTGATTCTACAGATTTTGTCACAGAAGAATGCCATGTTATTAGGATTTCGACCAAGAATGTACAATATTTTCTATACTTCCCAAGAGTTTAGATCCCAGTGTAGGCAGGGAAATGAGAACTGGCTGTAGTTTTGAAGTGGCCAGGGCCAGAGACCTGATATGGACCTGGATGTAGGTAAGTTGACAGGGCCAGAAGGACAGGAAGCAGCCCGCTGCAGCCGCTGTGTTCCTTAACGGTTTCTTTCATGACCAGGTGTAGGGGTGTGTAGAAGAAGGGAAGAAGTTTCTCTTCATGACCTGGGATGGGTGCTGTCTGGTTCTTCAGGAGGAAGATCTTTGGATAACAGAAGGTATCTTTATTTATTTATTTTTAAGATTTTATTTATTTATATATTTTTTGGATATTTTTACAAACATTTTATTTATTTATCTTTAGAGGGGAAGGGAAGGAGAGAGGGAGAAAGGGAGAGAAATATCAACGTATAATTGCTTCTTGTGCGTCCCTTGCCGGGAACTGGCCTGCAACCCAGGCATGTGCCCTGACTGGGAATCGAACTGCGATCCTTTGGTTCATAGGCCCGGGCTCAATCCACTGAGCTACACCAACCAGGGCAGATTTTATTTTATCTTAATTTTTTAAATATATTTTATTGATTATGCTATTAGTTGTCCCATTTTCCCCCATCATTCCCCTCCACCCTGCACACCCTCTCCCACCCACATTCACCCCCTTTAGTTCATGTCCACGTGTCATAAGTTCTTTAGCTTCTACATTTCCCATACTATTCTTGCCCTCCCCCTGTCTATTTTCTACCTACCATCTATGCTACTTATTCTCTGTACCTTTTCCCTGTCTCTCCTCCTCCCACTCTCCTGTTGCTAACCCTACATGTGATCTCCATTTCTGTGTTCCTGCTCCTGGTCTATTGTTTGCTTAGTTTGCTTTTGTTATAGGTGTGGTTGTTAATAACTGTGAGTTTGCTGTCCTTTTACTGGTCATATTTTTTATCTTCTTTTTCTTAGATAAGTCCCTTTAACTTTGCATATAATAAGGGCTTGGTGATGATGAACTCTTAACTTGACCTTATCTCCCCTTCCATTCTAAATGACAGCTTTGCTGGATAGAGCAATCTTGGTTGTAGGTCCTTGCCTTTCATGACTTGGAATACTTCTTTGCAGCCCCTTCTTACCTGTAAGGTCTCTTCGGAGAAATCAGCTGACAGTCTGATTGGAACTCCTTTGTAGGTGATTGTCCCCTTATCCCTTGCTGCTTCTAGAATTCTCTCCTTCATTTTAATCTTGGCTAATGTTGTTATGATGTGCCGTGGTGTGTTCCTCCTTGGGTCCAACTTCTTTGGGACTCTCTGAGCTTCCTGGACTTCCTGGTACTCTATTTCCTTTGCCAAATTGGCGAAGTTCTCCTTTATTATTTGTTCAAATAAGGTTTCCACTGGTTGCTCTTCTTCTTCCCCTTCTGGTACCCCTATAATTCTGATGTTGGGACGTTTCAAGATGTCCTGGAGGTTCCTAAGCCTCTCCTCATTTTTTTGAATTCTTGTTTCTTCCTTCTTTTCTGTTTGGTTGTTTCTTTCTTCCTTTTGGTCCACTCCACTGATTTGAGTCCCGGTTTCCCTCCCATCTCTATTGGTTCCCTGTGCATTTTCCTTCATTTCACTTAGTGTAGCCTTCATTTGTTCATCTAATTTGTGAGCAAAATCAACTAATTCTGTGAGCATCCTGATCACCAGGGCTTTGAACTGTGCATCTGATAGGTTGGCTATCTCTTCATTGCTTAGATGTACTTGCTCCAGAGCTTTGATCTGTTCTTTTGGTTGGGACTTTTTTTTTTTGGTCTGGTTGTGCCCGTTACGTAGGAGGGGCGGAGGCTTAGGTGTTCCCCAGGGCGGGGCAACCCAGTGGCTGGGTTGTGATGCTGTATGTGGGGGAGGGGTCAGAGAGGGAACAATGGTGCTTGCTCTGCTCTCTGCTGGTTTTCAGCCACTTCCCCTACTTCCCACAAGCAAATTGGGCCCTTCTGGTGCTGATTCCCAGGTGGGTGGGCTTGTGTACATTCTAGAACTCTGTGTGTCTCTCCAATGAACTCTCCTGTGAGGCTGGGAGTCTCTCCGGGCGCCTCAATCCCACAGGTGTTTTCAATTGTTTGAGGCTTTATTTCCCTCCGCTGGGGCCCTGGGTTGCGAGGTCTGTCTCATGCCCCAGTTTCACCTGGTTTATCTGTGTGCGAATCTGTGATAGTGGTCAGCCAGCCACCTTGCGCACCTCACTGGGTCTGCCAGCCACCACTTTTTCCTGCGGTGACTCCTCTCCACCAGCTGCTGACTCCGTCCCTCTTACAGTCTGGATGAATGTGCCTATTTTTACTCCTTGGTTGTTGGACTTCCATGCAGTTCAATTTTTTGTCGGTTCTGTTGTTTTTTTGTTTCTAAATTTTTGTTGTCCTTATTTTGGTTGTGCGAGGAGGCACAGTGTGTCTACCTAGCTCCATCTTGGCCAGAAGTCCTTATTTTATTTTTAGAGAGAGGGGAAGGGAAGGAGAAAAAACAGGGAGAAAAGCATCAATGTGTGGTTGCCTCTCTCACACCCCCTATTGGAGACCTGGGCATATGCCCTGACTGGGAATCAATCCACAACCCGTTGGTTCACAGGCCCATGCTCAATCCATTGAGCTACACCAGCCATGGCCAGAAGCCATCTTTAGATAGCAGAAACCAAAGGAAGGAATGTTGTCAGATTCCCATTCAAAGTGCCCCTTACAGCTTTTAATGGCCTGCTGTATTGACAAAAGCAGGTCTGTGCCTAAGTACAGGCCAAAGTTGTGGTTCTAATATTCATACATATGAATAAATATAGGTTTTGTTTGTAAAACTTTTAAACTCATTGCATATTAATTTTGATCTGTGTTAGTAACTAGTGAACATTTTTCATATGCCAGGTAGATTGTTATGTGCTACGAATGCATTATTTCATCTAGTACCCACGACAATACTCTCAAGTAGACCTTACTTAGTTGTTTCACAGGTGTAGAAACTGAGGCATGGAGAGGTTAAGTTGCTTGTGTAAGACCACAGTTGGCAGGTGTGGATACAAACCCAGCCTCTCTTGACTCCAAAGCTCATTTTATTTAGCCTACAAAGTCATACTGTTTTGCTTCTGACATTCATCATATTCTGCCTCAATTGGCAAGCATCTAAGTTATGCATTATGAGTCTTTTGGGAACATTTACCTTACTTCTCTTTTATTAGCCTGAAATGCCATACACACAGCAAGCAAACAGTGATGTTTGCTATTGGTTCAAGCAGCAACCTGGACTGTGGACTGAACATCACAGACTGTGTGTGGGGGTTCTCCTCAACTTTTATTTCGAAAATTTTAAACTTATAGGAAAGTTCCAAGAATAATGCAGTGAGCATCCACATAATCTTCTGCCTAGATTCACCAATTGGTTAACATTTTGTACCTTTGTTTTTTCTGTCTTTTTCTTGACCTTTTAGTCAGTTGCAGACACATGCTATGTCACTCCTAAGTACTTTAGTATGTATCTCCTAAAACCAATGCCCTGTCGATATAACCAAGATACAGTTATTGTTCTCAGAAAATTTCACATTGTTGCAATTCTAATAAACTCTACATTCAAATTGTCCCAACGTTTCTCAATAGCTGGGTTTTGTTGTTGTTGTTGTTGTTGTTGTTTTAAATCCAGGGTACAACTGGGGATCACATTGCTTTAGTATATTTTCATCTCCTTTAATCTAGAACAGTTCAATAGGCTTTTTCCTTCTTTTATGAAATTTACATTTTTAAAGAGACTGGGCAGTTGTTTTGCAGAATGTCCCTCAACTTGAGTGTTTCCTCACGAACAGAGGCAAATTGCATACTTTTGGCAAGAATAATCATTGTGCATCACATCAGGGAGCAGATGATGTCAGACTGATTTCTTTGGTGTGAAGGTTCTCTTCTCTCTTTAGTAAGTAATCTGATAGTGATACTTTGAAATGGCACAAACATCCTCACCCATTCTGCATCCACTGTTAATTTTTGCCTGAATCAATTGTTGGTGGTTCCAAAGTGATGATTTTCTACAATATTTCTACAATTTCTTCCACATTTATTACCTGGTGTTCTCTAAAAAAAAGATTTCCCTCCCTCTCTCTCCCTTTGAATTATAATCTACCTATGGCTGCCCGTGTGTCTTGAATAAATGATGTCACTCACATTCCTCGGGCCCATGTTTTCTCATCCTTAAGGTGAGATGACTTATGGGTCACATTCTTGAATTTTAGTCAGTCGTTGACTTTCCCATAAAGCTCTGCAAGGCATCTGTCAGGGAATGAAAAAGCCAGGGTCAGACGTGCCAGGCCATAGCATCCACCAGCAGAGAGTACCACATCCTCCGCCCGCCTTCCCCGCGGCCCCTTCCCTGACAACAGTAACTAGTAACCTCCCAGCGTTCTCGCGAGAGCGAGCCCCTTCAGGAACAAAGGTGCGATTCCCCCAGGCTTCTCTCGCCTGGCGTCAATCTCTGCCCTGGGCACCTGCGTGCCGGGCTCTGCCGCGCGCACGCGCGCACGCGCGCACGCCGAGCCAGACAGTTGGTGGTGTTGGTTCGCTCCAGCTGTCCCTCTTCGCACGCAGCGCCGCGGCGCGCGACCCCGGTGTGACACCACGGCGCTTACGCGGTGCGGAGGGAGGCAGGGGCGCGCAGGCGCCGCAGGGGGAGTAAGGCCGCGCAGGCGCGGACGGCGTTGGTTGAAGAAGACCTTCAGCGTTGCCCTGGTGGAGTACCTGCTCTGTGGGTGGAGGTGAGGAGAGCCGAGTCCGCGGGCCTGGTGGGGGTTGCTGGGGCAGTCTGTCACCACCGACACTGGGGCCCGACGAGAGTCAGGCCTACGGGAGGGGTCCGGAGGGGGAGAGCTGCCGAACCCGACGCGGCGGGCCGGAACGGGCCGCGGACGGCAAAAGGGACCTTGCTCCCCGGGCTGCCTCAGGTGATGGAGCCGCCGCACTGGCGGGGCAGGCGGTGGTGCGAGCGCCGGGCTGCGACCTTCCCTCCGCCTGGTGTGCCCACGGGACTTTGTTTCCAGGCATCAGGCCAGAGAGGAGGTTGATTTCTGGGGAAGTTGGGTCCTCGAGCCCCCAACCCACTCCCCGCCCCCAGCTTCCTCAGGAATTGTTGTTCAGCATCAGGGGAGCCCTTCCACTCACCGCCAAAGCGGGGATGCTGTACGTGCAACTAAATAGGAGAAATGAGGAACAAATCAGGGTCTTTACTGACTGTGTGGTTATTGAGTAAAGTAGTATTATCTAGTTAAAGCCCTCCCTTCCCCCGTTTGCATCTAATGCAATCTCGGTATGTTGTGCATGGCTTAAACAAGTGCATTTTGTAGAGCTAATAGAAACACGTGATGATAGCTTTACTCTTGAGTAACGTGAAGTCTCTGTGCCTTTTCGATTTTTTGCTTGATCATACCAGTCGTGCGTGTCGTGTCCTATCAGAGTCGTGGGCCTGAAAAAGTAAGCTTGAACCGGGCAGAACTGAGATCAGTTAGTAAACTTAAACCAGCGTGCAACGACTTTTGCAAAGTGTCTGGCAGTGGTTTTTGAAAAGAAGGCAGAATGCCGAAAGATTGTGATGAGTCCCCAGATGGATGATCCTAAACATTTAAGTGCATTTGTTCTTTCGTAAGGACGTGAAAAACCAAACTGTAAAGCCTCAACATTTTAATTTGAATGTATAGTACCCGCTTTTCTGTACTTAAGTTCCCAAATTATAGTCTTCTGGTGAAATTTCAACAGATACTAGCATCAGTTGTGATCATAAAATAACATCAGATTGCAGTTGGCAAAGTGTAATGTATAGAGAATTGATCATTTGAATACAAGGAACTGAATTGTAAAATAATTGCTCTGGAAGTGAACTCTGAAACCTTGTGACTTAAGGCTTTATTATGGTATGAGTCAGTGCACTTATCCCGACCCTTTTCGTCTTTTCTGTGCTCTTACCGTGTGTGTGGGTGTGTGTGTATTACACTGTTCCTTTAACATATAATGGCATATTTGATGAGTTTAGGTAAAGAAACAAAATTTTAATGAATTCACAAGTAAGAAGTGCATCATAAGTGTATGTTATGTTCAAGTATGATGGTTTAGGCAGAAATTTAGCAGGCCAGGATCAGAACTAGGCTAAATATAAGTAAACATTCATTTGAATGTGTAGGTAGTTCAGGCATAGTAATTGCAAGGGTTAGCTGGTGCTCTGGAATTTTCTGGTGTAGTGATTGGGGCTAATGAAGCTGCCTCAGGTGGTTCTGCAATTGGTTACACATGGCTTTTGAGACTGCTGCAGGAGATTTCCCGTCACCCAAAGAGGGCCAAGGAATGGTATGTTCAGCAGTGTTAACAGAACTGAGAATTTCCACGTGAGAGCCATAGTGTCAGCGGAAAAGCTGGATATAAGTAGGCAAGATGAAAAGTCAAGGCACCTTGGGATTTTGAAGGCTTTAATGTTAGAGTGTACACCAATTTGGAGGAAGCAGATTACTGTAGGTAGAATTTATCCTGTTTCTGGTTAATAGGTAAGATGTAGCACTTTATTTTAAGAACAGCTTTGAGAGAGGGCATATTCTGGATAAGTGAATGCATTTCAATTAGTATGGTAATTCTTACAATTAAGAGCTAAATTTCAGAGTGGTAAAAATGTTAACTCTGAAGATTTTTTAATACATCTGTTTAAGCTTACAGTTCCTTAACAAATTTACCTTCTTGCCTAATAGAGCTCTTTGGCTTTACAACAGCCTATGAAATGTTTTTCTAATGTAAATTTTCCTTTTCTTAAAGCAAGAAGGTTAAATTAACACATTTCTCCTTCAGCCTGTGGGAAATTTCTTTTCTTTGAAATGCGATCATGAATATGACCTCTGGACTTTCCTGGGAAAAACCCTTTTATTCTCCTTTTTGGGAAAGCTCCTTTTAAAGGAACAGGATGCCTTCTCAGCTTTGCTTGCATTAGGGTATAAGCTTTAATGATGCAAAGGAAGAGAAAACCTCTTCTCACAGCACTGAATTAGAAGGACAAAGGGTGAATAAATACTAAATGGTTATTTTTATTCCATTGTCCCCATTTTTCTTGATAAGAGATGTGTAACACACCAACATACTGTGACCTAGGAAAGGCTGCCAAGGATGTCTTCAACAAAGGATATGGTAAGTATGGTTTTGTGAATGTTCGATTTTGGTTAAGGGTTAATATTGAACGCCTGTTGTACTGTGCTGGTAAAATGAGGTTAAGTCAACATTAATGTGTCTCGCAAAGTGTAAGGGGATAACTACTAACAAGTTATTAGACTTCATTTTTTAGAGGTAGAGTCCTACAGGCTTTACAAACAATTGTGTGTGTATACGACCAAATAATGGACCAAATAATGTAAATCTGTAATATGTATACCTTTCTGGCTAGCCCTGTTGACCTTTAAAGTAGGGGTGCATTTTTCTTTCTCCAAATAATGGCAGTGTTTTTGTGGGAGTGAAGACACAGCTTTTGACCTCTTTGCAGTCCAAATAGACATTTATTTTTAATTTTTAAAGTTTAGTCTTTAAGCTTACTGTGTTGTACACATTTTTTATTAATAATGTTAATTGTGTATATTTTAAGCTTGTAGATATCTCTGCATGGTGTTTTCTAATTCTGGTTCTCAGAATAGTACATATTCCTTTATCACTTGTTCTCTAACTTACCATTTTAACATAAGTTTAGTATTTTGAGGGGGTTAAAAATTATGCTTAAATTATTTCATTATAATTCTGTTTCTCTTGAAACTCTCACCTAAGGTGAATATTGTCTATTTTCCATATGGAAGGTACTATGGACTATTTTCATGGTTTCTAAGTTGCAAAAATTGGAGTGAATGTCACATTTTGTAAATTACTGTGTTTTTGTGTGTGCGTCTAGGGTTTGGCATGGTCAAAATAGACCTGAGAACCAAGTCATGTAGTGGAGTGGTAAGTACCTGATATATTTTCTGTAGCCTGTAGATGTAGTCTGATTAACTGAAAGGAACCTGTTTAAAAATCAGCGTTTAGCCTAGATATGTGAAGCAGCTATACTGTTGGCTCTGTGCCCTCCTCCCGACAGCTTTGTCCCACTCTCAGATTTCAGTGCGAACCCTCACTCAGCCACATAGGCCTTATAGTGTGTGCTGTGTTGCCATGCCTTCACAAGTGTGGCACTGAAAACTCGACCTTCGTTGTATTGGGTTCATGCAAGTTTTGTCACCCTTTTACAAGAACAAATTAATTTTCATCTGTCCCTTCATGATTAATTGAAGCCAATGTAGAAATAAAATGGCATAGAAATTAGTTTACAGTTTTTATTGATGTTCATAAAGTCTTTTTTTACTGGAAATTAAGAATAAGGTCAAAGATACATGTACATATTTTTTAAAGTATCATTAACCAGAGTTTTTACTCAGTAAGTTTCAGCAACTAAATTAACCATACATTTACTTCATTTTCTGATTTCTCCTTATTGGCTGCATCTTTTTTGGTATTACTTATTCGAACCAATGCAAATTTTATTTGTAGATATAATGATTTAATTAGAAGGGCAGGAGGCATGTGGAATTCTTATGATATTTGTCTCATACTTGGTATAATCATGGTTTGTCACTGTCATTCTTTCCTTGGGTTTTGTAGTGATGAATGAATACATATGCAGCTATCCTACTAGGATGGGCATGTTGTATGTCATTCTGTTAAAATGGAAATATTATACTCATTTTGAGTAGGGTTTCGGAATTTGCTCAAGTCAGGTTTGTGTTGCAAAAACCATCAACTAAAATTTTATCTCCCTTTCATGCTGCTGTGGTGTGGGAATATTCACTCAGATGGTAAGAAAAACAAAGCATATTTGTGTGCTTGTTTTTATGGCTGCTTTTGGCCTCTGGTACTAATTCATGATAAATTACATTCACTGCTCCAAATTTATTGCACTTTGATATTTTTATTGTATGCCATCTATTTAGTAACATTTTTAAGATTGTTTTGTTGCTTTCTAGCATTTAATGTAGAGCTGTAGATGTTATGTGCATGTTGTAAATGTATTTTGCACTGTTTGATCTAATTATGAAATTAGACAAAAGCAATTATAACTTGGAACTGAACTTAGAAAAATAGTGGCCTTCTCTTGAGATTCATATCTCGGGTATTTTAGACTTTTGACAGAGCTTCAAACTAAGAAATGGTGGTAATAAGAAAAGTAGACTGACTACTCTCTTACCTTGATTTTGAGCACCAAAATTAAGGTTTATATTTGCTACACTTTCAAGTTTATGAAAGGTAACTGTAAAAAATAAAGCACTGGGTATTTGGATCTACTAGAAACTAGAAGAACATGCCGGTCAAATTAACTAATTGTGTGAACTGTTAAACATGGTTAGCTTTTTATCAGTTTTCACTAAAGCCTTGCCCTAAGTGTGCAGCATGATATTTTCTTTGAAAACTTTCTGTGTGGTGTTGATAAACAGATCAGAGTTTTCCAGTTGTTTCATCAGCCTAGAACCAGAGTTACGGAGCAGGGTGTTTGGTGAAGGGAGGGTTCATGTTGCAGGCAGTGAAATGTAACTGGTCAAATCTGGCAGCATTTCAGAATGTTCTTTAAAAACAGGGCCCGTCAGAATGGTTTTTTCTTGACAGTTCATAGATTGTCAGTGACAGGTGTTGGCTGTTGGCTTCCCCCTAGAAGGATATCTTTTTCTAATAGCTTATTTGTCATATGACTGAAATGACATCTAAGTCAGGAGGAGGATCTATTTTAAGGTACTCATAGTAACTCTTTGATAGAAAGCACTTTGAAAAGATAAGCAGAGAAGGAGAAAGAAGGATAAATTATGACTTTGCGTTTTGTTATAAAAAATGGATAGACACTTTCAAAGAATAAAATTGTCTGTGCTTAAAGTTTTATAGGTAGTTTTGTAGACAAAAGTCATAAAGTTTTCCTAACAATGAATGTATTAAATGCCACTGAACTCTACACTTAAAATGATTAAAATTGTACATTTTATGTTGTGTATTTTATTACAATAAAAATAAAATTTTAAAAAAGTGATAGAGTTCTGGCCTTATTAAAAGGGAGGAGGGAGGCTAGTGTGTCTGATTTGGGAATTTTTAAGGACTTTAAAATTAAATAATGGTTTAAATGATGATAGAGAAGTGATCATCTTTTTTAGGCCATGAAAGTAAAATGTTCAAGGTTCTCTATTTTTTCTTTTTTAGTGAAGGCATTTATTTTCAGTTAAGATATTTCTCTTTTAAAGGAGAGAATTTAAGATTTCCATTTAGTAAGAGTATATGAAACAAAAAATACCAGTAAGAGAGGTAGAGTAATGGAGAGATCTAAAACTGGTTAACATATTTAGAGATTAGAAAGAAGGAAAGTAGGTGCTAATTTGCTGTAGAGGAGGGCTGTGGTAAAACATTAATCATACTGGTGTGTAGTGCACTGAACACTGCTTTATGAAATGATCTTTTTCTATTTGATGAGCTCCCTTTAAAGTAATTATTTTTTTATTGCTTAGGAATTTTCTACTTCTGGTCATGCTTATACTGATACAGGGAAAGCTTCAGGCAACCTCGAGACCAAATATAAGGTCTGTAACTATGGACTTACCTTCACCCAAAAATGGAACACAGACAATACTCTTGGAACAGAAATCTCTTGGGAGAATAAGGTAAAAGAAAAGATTAGAAGTTATTTGCATGTTAAATTTACCTTGCAGTTAAGATAATGAACAAACCCCAAAATATAACCTGAACGAGAGAGATCTTAGAACCTATCCAGTAGCCATATTTTTTCTTTGCTATGTCTTATGTTTCTAGAAAGTAAGGCTTTGTGACTACATAATTATCACTCTTCATCTTTATTCAAATTTTCCTGTTTACTCTGTTACATTGGGTTGGCCAAAAAGTTTGTTTACATTTTCCTATACGATGGCTCTTGTAGTGCTTAGTTGTCTTTAACTTCATTTGAAAACAGTTTTAAGTTGTATTGTGACAGCTGTCATATCAGCCTGCATTCTTAAAAAAAACAAAATTGATGAATTTTTGCGCAGTCATTTTAATATTGAAGATGAAGGAAGGTAATGCAATATTTTTGGCATATTATGCTTATTATTTCAGGAACGGTAAAATTGCAACTGAAATGCTCCAAAGAATTTGTGCAGTGCGTGGAGAAGGTGCTGTGATTAATTGAATGTGTCAAAAGTGGTCTGTCAAGTTTCTTGGTACTATTGACATTTTGGCCAAATAATTCTTTGCCGTGAATTGCATTCAATTCTGTCTTATGCATTGGAGGGTGTTTAGCAGCACCCCTGGCCTCTACCTACTAGAAGCCAATAGAGGGAGTTAGCCAATATACTCAGGATATCCAAATCAATAAAGTTATTGGTGAAAATGAAAAATGTATCTTTTACCTAAAACACTAAACACACTTTTTGGTCATCCCAATACATCTGAGCCTCTGCTGGATAGACCAAACTATTTGCAGTGATTTAGTTTTAATTTTGTCTTGTAAACATTGCAATATCAGCTGCACCAAAAAATGTTTCTAAAATTCTGTAATGTTTCCAAGAAAAAATCTATCATATTTGTCAAGGGTCTACTATGTAAAGGGCAGTATGTTTCAAGGTCTGTCTGTATGCACATTACCATATATAGGTAATATAAATGGATAGCTGAATAAATAAGCTGGCTTATTAAATAATCAGTTTGTCTTATTAACCAATAAATTTTAAGAGAATATCAGTATTATTTAGTTATGTTGGGATTTTGTTGTTTTTGTATTGTGATTTATGTTACTGGCTGGAAGAGAATTTGACCTTAATAGTTTAACCTGTTTTTTGGTGAAAGAATTATGATGATGAAGCCTGGGAGGAGGGGAGAGGAGTAAAGGAACAGGGACAGGTGAAGAGGTAATTTATTAAATATAATATTTGTCTTTCTTTAGTGACTTTGTTAGAGAAGAAGTTTGAGAAAACTTTAGAATTGGTTTATTGAATCAAATAAGAATTGAAAGTTATTAATTATTTTAAATGTTTATTTTTCAGTTGGCCGAAGGGTTGAAACTTACTCTTGATACCATATTTGTACCGAACACAGGGTAATTATCCAAACCGTGATTTCTGAAATGTTTTTTTAGCCTATAAGGAGGTTTAGGATAGGGAGTTGAAATAAAAAGTTTTGATGCAGAAGAGCTTAGGAGGGTTGCCATCAGGTGTATGAGAGACCTTGTATATGTAGTAAAGAGAAAGGAAGACTCCGTTGAGGCAGGTAAAATTTTTATTTGAAAACTGATCAGAAAGCCCTGACTGGTGTAGCTCAGTGGATTGAGTGCTGGCCTGCAAACCAAAGGGTCGCTGGTTCAATTCCCAGTTAAGGCATATGCCTGGGTTGCAGGCCAGGTCCCAGTGGGGGTGTACAAGAGGCAACCACACACTGATGTTTCCTCTCCCTCTCTTTCTCTCTCCCTTCCCCTCTGTCTAAATACATAAATAAATAAATCTTTTTTAAAAAATTGATCAGATGAACAAAAACATAAATGTAGTCCAAAGAATCACATAGTAGAAAAAATTTAGTAACTAGAAGGGTTTGAGATTAGATATTTCTTAAGCTATTCTAAAGATTCATGGATGTGGTATTTTGCTGAGAGTTTCTTAAGAAAACAGTGTAATCTCCTGGCTGTAGAACAGTATAACAAGTAGTTCTGCTATTGACTTTCTTATCCTGTATGACTCCTCGCAACATTTCTGCTTCAGTTTCTTCTAAAAAATGGAGATGATGATGTTTCTTATCTGTCTATCATGGGCCAAGGCTATCAGAAGGACAGAGGTGTTAGATAAAGGCAAAGTAGCATTTCTTAGATGTAACAACAGGTGTGTCCTTCCTGCCATAACTTTAGTGATGTTCAGGATACATATTCTCTCATAAGAGGCCTGATTGGAATAGAAAAGGATTATTAAGAATGAATTTCAGTATTGTCCTTCAAAAATGCACTTTCTTCCATCTGTCTAACACGGAGAAGACAGACACCCTAAGGAAAATAAATATGCTTACCAAAGAGCATAAAGAAAAAAGGAAACTTCTATCCACAATAGGCTAACAAGTTAAAAGTGAAGTGGTTCGGGTGTTGTTACCTTTTGTAGCATTTGGGAATTTGGAAATAATTAAAGGAATTTGGCTTATCATGAATCATGTGTATTCACATTATTAATTGATACTGAAATACCTTATTCCTTTTTATACCTTTGTTCATACTTTCAAGAAATCATGAGATACCCTATCATTTGACCTTATAGTGAGGAATAGGTAAATGTAGTACGTATATTTCTAATACTAAGTCACTTGAAACATTTTTGCTACATGAGTACCATCTACCACTGGGGGAAAGAGGGGCTCTTACCCTAAAGATTCCTGGACAGTAGTAGAAACTCATGTTGTTTACATTGTGTTATGTTTGTTTTTCACAGAAAGAAGAGTGGGAAATTGAAGGCCTCCTATAAACGGGATTGTTTCAGTCTTGGCAGTAATGTTGATATAGATTTTTCTGGCCCGACCATCTATGGCTGGGCTGTATTAGCCTTTGAAGGTTGGCTTGCTGGCTATCAGATGAGTTTTGACACAGCCAAATCCAAACTGTCGCAGAATAATTTCGCCCTGGGTTACAAGGCTGCAGACTTCCAGCTGCACACTCATGTGTGAGTATTTAGAACTGACTCCTTCTTTCGTGCCAGTGTATTCACCCAAAAAGTTGGTAGCCATTAGCATGTTGAGAAGCTTACAAGTGATGATAATTGCATTTAATATGCTTTGGAGGACATCCAGCCTCACTGCACTGTTTTTATAGTCAGCAGAACATTGCCAGAGATTAGTGCACTTGGTGCGTTGTGCTGTGCTGCTGGTAGTTACTGGCTTGTCAGCCTCTACCCCAAACTCTTTGAAGTCCTAGAATCTGTAGAAGAAGCATTGGGATGGAGAGAGCCCAGGCCATGGGTCACCTCCTGACATAAGGGATCCTTTGGAGATGTTCCAGTTTTCTCTGGTGCCCTACGCAGCTTGGCAGTGTTTGGAAGTAGGTCTGTTTGGAGCATGAAGAACGACTGCCTAATTGACCTGAGCATCCTGGGACATCCCTTGTAATTCCCTGGAGGTTTTCACTGACCTTTGGTTAGAAGTAGCAGATCCTCAAAGCAATTCTGGGTTCAGTTCCGTAGGCTGCAACCCGTTGGTGAAATGAATTTGAACTTTTAAATTTTATGTCGTGGGCTACTAGGCATTGCTACTCTACCATAAAGAGAAAGCAAAGGATGAGCTGTGTGTTTTTGAAGTGTTCCCTGTCTCTCTTCACTAGACATTCTGATCTACTTAGGCTGACTGAAATAAAGTCATGCAGTGGTATAGGCAGTGGCATTAAAATTGATGAAAAAGGTATTCATCAGGAAAACCATGAAAACTCAGGGACTAACTTCTAGGATGCTTTGAAGCAATTTAGGTACTTCCCTGGAGCAGTGCATGCTGGGTTTTATAGGGAGGGTGCTTTCTAACTCTAGGACTCTGTTTTAAATGAAATCCAGAATTGGTATTCTTCCCATACTTGTGCCACTATATATTTCTGTGGAATCTATTGAAGTTTATAAAATCTGTGAACATCTCAGAGAGACCTATAGGTCATATTCACCTGAGATGTCGTCTGCCTTTGTGCATAACTTAATTGTGACTAAGAAGTTTACGTCATGTGGAGAAGCCAAGTAAATTAATCAAGTGTTAACTGCATTTTGATAAGGTGGTTAAATTATATAACTAGATTTAGTTCCTTACTTTGGAAATCATTTATGCCAGAAGTTTGCTGAAATCTGTAGTTACAAAGTGATATCCTTGTTTTGATAGTTTTAGAATTTGTTTCCATATCATTAACAGTGGTACAAATTAGATGTTTATGACTTTTTCTTATACCATGAAAACAGGAATGATGGCACTGAATTTGGAGGGTCTATCTACCAGAAGGTTAATGAGAAGATTGAAACATCAATAAACCTTGCCTGGACAGCTGGCAGTAACAACACCCGTTTCGGCATCGCTGCTAAATACAAGTTGGATTGTAGAACTTCTCTCTCTGTAAGGATGTGATACCAGATTGTGTCTGCTCTTAGGCTTTCACCTGAATTATTACTATTATTATTTTTAAAGATTTTATTTACTTTTAGAGAGGGGAAGGGAGAGAGAAAGAGAGGGAGAGAAACATCAATGTGTGGTTGCCTCCCAGGTGCTCCCTACTGGGGAGCAGCCCAGGCATGAGCCCTGACTGGAAATTGAACTAGTGAGCTTTTGGTTCGCAGGCCAGTGCTCAATCCAGTGAGCCACACCAGCCAGGGCCACCTGAATTATTGATGAAAGCTGTGGTGTGATTGTAGTTTGTGCGTTCTTTATTAACTTTAGTGAGCTAGTCATTGTATAGTGAAAGGAGTGTTAACACTTGAAGTTAGGAAATTGGGTTCTAGTCCTAGTTCCTCCTGTGTTTGGCTGTCTGACTTTCTCAAGTCATTTTCTCTCTTTGGCCCCCAAATTTTCTTATCTACAAATTCATGGGATTTGATTACTCTTCCTGTTGGTGTTAGTAATTCTTAATAACAACACTGATTGGGCTTTTAAGTTTCAGATACTGTGCTAAGGGCTTTACATGTATTATTTCATTTAATCCTCACAACTACTATAGGTGGTAGGTAGTGTCCTTATCCCCATTTTATAGATGAGGGAACTGAGGCTTAGAGAGGTCAGGTAGCTTACCCAAGGTCACACAGTTAAGTGGCGGGGCCAAGATTTGAGCTGGGTCTCTCTCTCACCAGAGTTCATGTTCTAACCACTGTCAGAGGTTGTAAACTGGTATCTCAAAGAATTTAGTACACAGGGATATGTGGCTGCACAGTGTTTTAAAAATATTTGCTTGAGGCCGCTAAGCCTACATTCTCAAGGTCTCTTAAAAGATATATCTTCTTACTAATTAAATTTTCAGTTTCATGCTTTCTAGATTGGCCCTAAGGTGCTTTAACTTTGGAAATCGGATGCATGAAGTGGTCATACTGGACTTAGAAGTTATAAAATTGAATGTTTTCTTACTGTTTCTGTTCAACCCCTAACCTTAGGCGAAAGTAAATAATGCCAGCCTGATTGGATTGGGTTATACTCAGACTCTTCGACCAGGTAAGTAAAGGAATTAGTAACAGTGGGGTTGGGGTAGAAGGTGATAGAGGAGTAATGAAAATAACCTATAAAATAACCTACAATCACTGTTGGCTTATTCAGACCATTTTGTAACATTTGTTCATACAAAGTAAAATAAATCAAGTACTTTTGCTTAAAAATATGGTATGTGTTTCTAACTATAACTTGGTCACTCTGGCTTGTAAGTTTGGTTGATCACTTACTACTCTTAACCTGAACTCCAGATAAAGTTTGCCATGATTATGCTTTACTCATTATAGATCAGATGATTACAGATAACCCTGTGTTAAGTTCAGTAATAGCTGTATGTTTGTAACACACCCAGCTGTAATCCATGCCATTGACTCCACCCATTGTTTCTAGAAAATGCAGATCTGATTGTAATAGTTGTTACAAGTGATTGTGGTGTTTTCTTCTTCCTAGGAGTCAAACTGACCCTATCAGCTTTAATCGATGGAAAGAACTTCAATGCAGGAGGTCACAAGGTTGGGTTGGGATTTGAACTAGAAGCTTAATGAGGTTTTGAATAAAGCATTAGATTTCTCCCTGGAGATGAAGAGAAATGAACCCACTATGTTTTGGCCTTAAAATTCTTCTCTGAAATTTCGAAAGTGTGAACTTTTTATTCTTCCAAAGAATTGTAATCCTCCTGCACACTGAAGTCTAGAGATCACGAGTCCCTCCGAAGGGAGGTGCTGGAAGGCATGCCTGGAAGTTGTCATACCTGTGCCACATTTCAGTTCAGTTCCACAGTATTATTTTAAATGTGATCCTCAGCGACAGTGTAGAGTCATGTTGTAAAGGAAATAACCCGACCCTCCAGTTTGTGTATCACGTCCTGCATGTCCCACACCACTTTTTCATGACCTTTTAATATATTGATCTCTGTGCTGTAGTGGAGTCTTTGGTTTTGCATCAGAACAAAATAAACCCATCACATTTGAAAATAATCACTCATCTGACTTGATAGTGGTGGCTTGCTTATATTTGGTGTGATTTGCTTTGAAAAATACTTTCATAGATGGATTTATGCCTAAAGTGGTATGTCTACAATATCTGTACCATTGCCTATCCCTTTCACTTTAGTGTACCTCTCATCACTTCTCTGCACTCAGGCTGAAGCGTGAAACAGTTTTGTTCTACTGAGCAGAAGCTTATCTGTTGAGGTACTTTCTTCCTGTAGCAGCGTGATGGAGGTGTGTCAGTCGGAAGTTTTGAGAAAAAGCAAGATGTGGGTGGTGAAAAGACTGGCAAAGGAAAGAGTACAATTGGGGGGAAGTACCATAGGGAAGAGGGAGCTAGGAGGAGGCAAAGCTGGCAGAGGGCACCTCTGTGGCTCCTCCCAAGCCTCCAGAAAATGTTTTTGGTTACTAGGTATAGAAAAATGATAACCAAAGAATGGAAATATCAGTTTAGAAAAAAAATAGGAGTAGACTATGATCACGGTTTAATGGTAAGTCATCTTCCTTTCTAAAAATAGAACTTCTTTTGAAAAAAAAGTTTTTTAAACAATACATGCTGGTTGCAACAAATTCAGTCAGTTCAGACGTAAATAAAATTGAAAATTGCCATTCCTCTCTCCAAACCCTATTTCTTCTGCTACCACTAACAGTGTGATATATGCCCTTGCAGATATTTTTCAGTGTCTTTAGATATTACATAAATACCTATCTATGATATTAAAATGCATACCTTGTTTCACAATATATTTTTGAATTTGACATACAGAGAGCCCTTTTGTTTGTTCATATACATCTGCCTCTTGTTTTTTTTAAATTTTATACTGATGGGTTGAACCACCATTACTGGAGATAAAGTGTAACAGGAAAGGAAAGGGAGTGAGGGAGGTAAGTAACAAATTCATTCTGTCCTGTTGATACCTGCATCTAGTTAAGTGTCCTACTGGATGGACTTTACACACGGCGTAAGAATGGGTGCGGTGCCGATATGGGCTCTTCCATGCTGCACGTGGGGACCTCTCTGGTCTGGAGCGGAGGAATACGGCGTTTGAATTGGTGGCTAACCGCCATGTGTTGGAGATGTGTTGCTGTGGGGCGGTTCCGTCTAGTGTTGTTAAGGGTAGGGTCATAAGGAAATACAGGAAATGCTGAGGAGATACACCCCTAATTTATTGGCTGTTTACCTGATGAAGTTGTGTTATGGCCTGAATTAAATCAGGAGAAAATATGTTTTTTTCCTTTCCCATGTTATCCCTTTTAAATATTTGTTATAGAGCTAAAGAGCCAGTTTTTTGTGTGTGTTGATAAAGTAACCCATATATGAACACAGGCAATTTAAAGTCAGCTTTTATTCAGTCATTTTACGAAATGTCCCCGTCATTGTGGGGGTCATTAAGTTGTAGCGGAAAGGAAAGCACATTTCTTGAGCTTAAGTGCCATGCACTGTGCTGATAATCATATATTATAAATATTACAAATATATAATCCATTTAATACTCAACAGTAACTGCAAACATCAGGAAAGAAAGCCAACAAGAGGTGCTCTAGGGTGGTGCAATTCCTTATGGTTTCTGCAAATGAAAATTCTCAATAGTTCCCTGCTCTCCTCATTGAAATGCACTTAAGCACCTTTCCCCCTTCTCCCATAGCTTTCTCCTCCTTCCCTATTTCCTCTCCCATTTCTTTCCAATTTAGCCTTATAATTCCTATGGCCACTCCCTTTATTTGATTTTAATTTTTTATATTGATTCATTCAGGACCCTGTCTTGCCTTTGGAGTCTTACTCAAGATAATGTAAATGGCCTTCATCACAGCCTTATGAGCTTTTGTACCTGGGAGTAGAGAACTACATCCTAGTATGTGTATTTAATGCCAGTGGATTCTTTGATTCAGTAACTCCACTCTTAGGCATTTGCCTTAGGGAAGTCATCTGAGATGCACAAAGATTTAATATACAAGGTTTCTCATAGTAGAAATTGATAGCCATCTAAACAATGTACATATAATATTACATACCATACATGAATGAGGGTATGTATAGTAAGTGGGATATTATTCAGCCATTAATGTTTTTGAAGAATAATAACCACTGAGGATTATTCACAATATGTTAAACAGGAAAAGCAAAGCAAAATAATGTCAATTTTATTTTTTAAAGTATGTGCAAATACTGGAGAAAATGCTCCAAAATATTAATATTCATGATCTCAGGAAGGTGGAATCATAAGTAGTTTTTGTTTATTGTATACTATATTTGGTGTTCTGAAGTAAATTCCTTGTGTCTGTCATTAGGGCAAACTCTTCTCATATTACTGTGAAAGAGGCCATGGGCTGGCCACGTTCTAACTGGTGGTGAGAGCACTTGGGGCTCCGCGTGAGGTTTTTCTTCAACTTTGTAATATAGTTCATGCATATTTTCAATATTATTGCAAGAGACCAGGAAGACATCACAGCTAATCTATCGTTATCCTCAAGCATCACTGCTCAAGGGGTAGAGGATAGTAAATGTCCCAAAGTTTCATTAAGTTACTAAATGTGTGTCCTTGGAAACTCACTGCCAACTTGGCCAAGCCTCAGGTCCTAGAACTGGGGACAGGAGAAGTCGAAGCCATGTCTGGGTCACCCTACAGTGGTACCCATGTACGTAAGCATGAAGACCACTCTGTTTCCTACACATTGAAGACCATCCTTCCCTCCAAGCCTAGAGCCTCTAGTTGTGCGTGCTTTACATGACCTCTTATTTTGTTCCCTTTGCTTGCTTCCCATTACCAAGCCCCTTTTTCTTTTGCCCTCCACTTAAATGTTGGCATTCAGGTCCTATGCTCTTTTCTTTAACTCTACACCTTGGTGATATGTTTGGTAAGGAGCTTTTTCAAATCACATCTGTCAGTCCTTAGGTTCTGATATGCTTCAGGGGCCTTTGCAGAGTAAGGGTCGTCTGATAGCACCATTCATTTTTTTTATTGTTCAAGTGCAGTTGTCTGCATTTACCCCCCTCACTGCCCCCCACTGATAATAGCACCAGTCTTACTCAGATTTAAAACAGTTGTCAATCAGGACAGTGTGTCAGTGGATGGAGGGCAAAAGCTTCACCTTTCTCTGAAGGCTTGATACTCTTGCTCTGGGTGAGTGTCAGCAGTGCTGGGCCAGGGTGGGCCTTCTCTTTTGCCTGGGTTGGGTGGTACGAAGGAGGGGAATTCTTGTGCTCTGAGGTCAGTCTCCCAAGAAGAAGAGGGGAGGAACTGACTCTAACATGCCTGGTTTATTCTCCCCAAATGTACCAATCATGCATTCCTTTCCTCCCGTGGAGGGACTAAGGGTAGATAGAAGCCAAAGTATGATGCTAACGGTGGTCCAGTCACTTGGAAGGAGACATTTAAGAACAGGGCACAGCTTTCATAGTATGTATTAAGCCATAGCCAATCTCTCCCTCCTCCGAGAGATTTGGCTTGTTCACTTAGGAAATATATCCACATCTTGAAGTTGGAGTGAGTGGAGTATGTGCTCCATCACCTCTTCCTGGTGATGTTCATGTACTGACTCTGCTCAGCCTTTGGACACTACTCCTGTCTTCCCAGACAGCTGCCTCCTAAAACTCACAACTCCCAAAGCTTGCCTCCATCTTGGGAGGCTTTCCCGCCCTCTAAACCTTTACTGCCAGCTGCCCGATGGACACCTCTTTCCATAGTCTGCAGGCATCAAAGGTTCACCATTTCCCAACCTAAACCAGCACTTTTACTGGGAATCTTGTAGCTAAATCTGTCTCTTCTGTGACAACTTCCTGACCTCCCCAAGCCATTCAGTGGCCCTCCCCCTCTGTGGACACATCCTTGTGGTGGCAGCAATCACACTGCATTGCTGTTTTGTTTACTGTCTCCTCTCCTGCCTGTGAACTCCTAGAGGACGATCTTGTCCTCCTGCCTCCGGTGGCCAGGCCAGCACTTGGCACATGATAGGTACCCAATGGATGTTTGCTGAATGAATGAAAATGGGTCAGCCATCAGGCAGGTGGGCTTGTTTGGCTTCCAAATCATAGGGATTTCTGCATGAAAATTGAGGTTTTCCTTTGGCATGCATTCATAGTTCCATGGGGCCATCAAAAAAGCACGGACAATTCCTAGCAACTCTTTGAATTGTGGTACGATTAACATTGTGATGTGACTTCACTGCTGCAATTTAGAAAGGTTCTGGAAAGGTGGTCATAATTGCAATTACACTTGACCCCACTGGGTGCCACTGTTGTTGCTGCCAATGAAAGATGATGCCCCGGCTGTGGGGGGGTCTCTGCCTTCTGCCCACGAGCTCAGTCTATCTCCTTTTGAGCTTCTCACTCCCTTCTCCAACACCTGCCTACTCATACTCGACATTAAGGGTTTGGTTTAACCTTGAAACGTCAAGCCTTGAGGAAAGGCAAGGAAATTCTCTGTCCTACCCTGGTCCAAATCCGTTTTGCTGTTTGTTTTGTTCTGTTCTAGTCAGTGGAGATGGAGAACAGTTGATCACCCTCATTGAGTCAGAAATTCCTTAAAATCAAATTTAATTCCTAACACTTCCTTTATAAACACAGAATAAACCTTACCCTTTCTTCCTGGGTTTCCTTTCCAAGTTCCTAATTACCTACCACTGTTACTTCTGAATCCTCCTCCCAGGCCTCCCAGGCCTTTTTCTGGAGACCACGCAGTGGACGTGGTCTGACAGCTGCTGCACAGGAAGAGGCTGACAAAGTCAGGAAGCTGGGGGCCCACTCCGGCCCTGTTGCCATTTGGCTGCCTGAACTTCATTCCATTCCATGCCTTAGTTTCCCGGTGCCTGGCCAGTTCCAGGTATTTTAAAACCAGTGTTTCAAGAAGGATCGTAGTGGGATGATGGAGTATAGGTGACTTCTTCCTTTTATCAGAGAATGCTTCAGCATTGTTTCACTGTCTTTTCAGTAATAAAGAATGATGTGCTATAGAACAGAGCTACATTTCCCCTTGAGGAGAATTTAACTGTATTTTGCAGGTCTCACCAACAACCTTTCTTCCCCCCACCAGCAATGCAGAGAACCCATTCTCCAGTTTCTTTCAGTAATTCATCCTCAAGGGAGGGAAACCCTTGTTTATGGAGCTGTCTTCTGGGCCAGGCCTGCAGTGGTCCATTTCACTACTGCACTGTTCCCCAGAATTCCTTACAGCCCCAAGGACGGTTTCATTTGTCCCCACGCGAGGAAACTGGAGCCAATAGGGTTAAAGTTGCTAAAGTCCGAGCCCAGTTCCTCTAGACTCCAGGGATCACTGCCTTAGGAGCACTTCAGGCAGTGGGTGGACCTGGTCTCCCTCAGGTGGGCAGGAAACATCATCTGAGGACTCAACAACACACACTGCTTGATCTCCTTTTAGCACCTTTTCCTGCCTCACTTTGCAATTGAATAAGCTCATTGATGCCATAGATCTCTACAGGTCATCACTAGCTGAGCCATGGAATGGTTTTATTTTTCAGTCAGAGATGACATTCAGTATTAGTTTCAGGTGTATAGCATAGTGGTTAGACAATTATACAGGGTGGGGCAAAAGTAGGTTTATAGTTGTGTGTATGAAAGATACAATAATAAATAATAAAAGAATAAATTGTGTTGTGTAGTCACAACTGTAAACCTACTTTTGTCCCACCCTGTGTATTTATGAAGTGATCCCCAGTAATTCAAGTACTCCTCTGACACCACACGTAGTTGCATTATTGACTCTGTTCCCCATGCTGTGCCTTACATCCCCATGACTATTTTGTAACTACTAATCTCTACTTCTTAATCCTTTCACTTTTTCCATTCAGCCCCAAACCTCCTCCATCAGCAACCATTAGTTTGTTCTCTGCATCTGTGATTACGTTTCTGTTTTGTTAATTTATTTTATTCTTTAGATTTCACATATAAGTGAAATCATACAGTATTTATCTTTCTCGGTCTTAGTTCAAACAATGTAATACCCTCTAGGTCCATCCATGTTGTCATAAATGCAAAGATTTCATTCTTTTTAATGGCCAAGTAATATTCCACTGTATATATGTACCACCACTTTTTTATCCACTCGTCTATCAACAGGCTGCTTCCGTATCTCAGCTATTGTAAATAATGCTGCAGTGAACATAGGGGTGCATATACCTTTTCAAATTTAGTATTTTAGGGGCTTTTTGATATATACACAGAAATGCAATTGCTAGGTCACAGGTAGTTCTATTTTTAATTTTTTGGGTATCCTCCATTCTGTTTTCCACAGTGGCTGCTCCAGTCTGCATTCCCACCCACTGTCAACTACGGTTCCCTTTTCTCCACATCCTCAACAATATTTGTTTGTTGATTTACTGATTCTGATAGGTGTGAGGTGACAGCTCATCATGGTTTTAATTTGCATTTCTCTGATTAGTGACATTGAGTATCTGTTCATGTCTACTGGTCATCTATATGTCCTCTTTGGAGAAGTGTCTATTCAGGTTCTCTGCCCATTTTTTTTTATTGGATTGTTTTTTTGGTGTTGAGTTGTATGAGTTCTTTATAAATTTTAGATACTAGCTCCTTATCAGATGTATCTTTGATGAATATTCTTTCCCATTCAAGTTTTTTTGTTTTGTTGATGGTGTCCTTTGCTGTGCAAAACCTTTTTAGTTTGATGTAGTCCCATTTGTTTGTATGTATTTATTTTTTTGTTTCCTTTGCCTAGGAAGATATATTAAGAAAAAAATGTTGCTTTGAGAAATGTCAGAATTTACTGCCTATCTTTTCTTCTAGAAGTTTTATGGTTTCAAGTCTTACATTGAAGTCTTTAATCCATCTTGAGGTTATTCTTGTATATGGTGTAAGAAGGTGATCTAGTTTCACTTTTTTCCGTATATATCTGTCCCATTTTTCTAACATAATTTATTGAACAGACTATCTTTACCCCATTGTATTGTTTTGCTTCCTTTGTCATATGTTGATTTACCATATAGGCATGGGTTTATTTCTGGGCTCTCTATTCCATTCCATTGATCTATGTGTTTTTATACCAGTACCACTCTGTTTTGATTACTATAGCCTTGTAGTATATTTTGATAACAGGTAGTGTGATACCTTTGTTCTTCTTTCTCATGATTGTTGTGGCTATTCAGTCTTTTGTGGTTCCATATAAATTTTTGGATTATTCTAGTTGTGTGAAAAATGCCATTGGGCCATGACCAGTGTGGTTCAGCTGGTTAGGTGGTGTCTTGCAAAGTGAGTTTGCCAGTTTGATTCCCATTTGGGGTACATGCCTAGGTTGTGGGTTCAGTCCCTGGTCAGGGTGTGTACAAAAGGCAATCAATTGATGTTTCTCTCCCTCCCTTCCCCTCTCTAAACAAATAATTTTTAAAAACACCATTGGTATTTTGATAAGTATTGCATTGAATCTATATATTGCTTTGTGTAGTGTGAACATTTTAACAATGTTAATTCTTCCTATCCATGAGTACAGTATATGCTTCCATTTATTTGTGTCTTCAATCTTTCTTCAGTGTCTTATAATTTTCCAAGTACAGGTCTTTTACTTCCTTGGTTCAATTTATTCCTAGGTGCTTTAATTTTTTGATGCAGTTGTAAATGGATTTTCTTAATTTCTCTTTCTGATAGTTCATTATTGGTGTATAAAAATGCAACTGATCTCTGCATATTTGGTATCCTGCTACTTAATTCATTTATCAATTCTAATAGTTTTTTAAAGTATTTTTATTGATTATGCTATTACAGTTTTCCCAATTTTCCCCCTTTATCCCCCCTCAACGCTGCCCCTCCAACCCTCCAGCATTTCCCTCCCTTAGTTCATGCCCATGGGTTGTACATATAAGTTCTTTGAGTCCTCTGTTTCCTATACCATTTTTTATCTTTCCCTATTTTATGCCTACTAATTATGCTTCTTCTTCCCTGTCTCTTTCCCTGCTATTCTTCCCTTCCCCCTCCCTGCTGAATTCCCTCTGTGTGATGTCCATTTCTCTGATTCTGTTCCTGTTCTGGCTATTTGCTTAGTTTTTGTTTTCATTGTTTTCTTTTAGGTTCATTTGTTGATAGTTATGAGTTTGTTGTTATTTTATTGTTCATATTTTTTATCTTTTTTCTTAGATTAAGTCCCTTTAACATTTCATATAGTAAGGGCTTGGTGATGATGAACTCCTTTCACTTGACCTTATCTGGGAAGCACTTTATCTGCCCTTCCATTCTAAATGAAAGCTTTGCTGGATAGAGTAATCTTGGATGTAGGTCCTTGCCTTTCATGACTTGGAATACTTCTTTCCAGTCCCTTCTTGCCTGTAAGGTTTCTTTTGAGAAATCAGCTGACAGCCTTATGGGAACTCCTTTGTAGGTAACTGTCTCCTTTTCTCTTGCTGCTCTTAGGATTTTCTCTTTGTCTTTAATTTTGGGTAACTTGATGTGCCTTGGTGTGTTCCTCTTTGGGTCCAGCTTCTTTGGGAGACTGGGCTTTCTGGACTTCCTGGAAGTCTATTTCCTTCACCAGATTGGGGAAGTTCTCCTTCATTATTTGTTCAAATAAGTTTTCAACTTCTTGCTGTTGCACTTCTCCTTCTGGCACCCCTATACTTTGGATATTGGAATGTTTCAGGTTGTCCCAGAGGGTCCTCAGTCTCTCTTCATTTTTTTTGGATTCTTGTCTCTTCATTCAGATCCAGTTGGATGTTTATTTCTTCCTTTTGTTCCAAATCGTTGCTCTGAATCCTGGTTTGCTTCTTGTCACTGTTGGTTCCCTGAATATTTTGCTTTATTTCATTGGGTATCTTTCATTTGTTCTTTCATTTTTTAACCAAGCTCAATCAGTTCTGCGAGCATTTTGATTACCAGGGCTTTAAATTCTCCCATCAAATAGCTTAGCAATGTCCTCATCGCTTAGTTCTGAGGTTTTGCTCTGTTCTTTCATTTGGATCATATATCTTTGTCTTGGCGCACCTGATAAGTTGCAAGGGGCGGGACCTTCAGTATTCACGCAGACAGGGCAACCCTCTTTGCTGCACTGACTGTGGGGGAGGGGCCAGAGAGAGAGCAGTGCAGCTCGCCTGCTTGTCTCTAGCACACTTTCTGACAGACTTTTGAGTCAGACTGGAAGTATCTCCCACCGAGGCAACCCCAGCCATCGTCCACAGTCAGCTCTGAGTCTCAGTTTTCCCCTTAAGTCAGTACCTCCCATGCAGCTCTGCTGAGTTTGGCAGTCAGCCCTGCCCCTCAGCTGCCTTGCCTCGGTTTTTCTGCCTTACTGGTCTGGTTGATTTTTTTCTTTAATTCCTTGGTTGTTGGAGTTCCATGCAGTTTGATTTTCTGGTGTTTCTGGTTGCTTATTGATTTTAGATTGGTTGTTATCCTCCTTTTGGTTGTGAGAAGCGAAGGGTTTCTACCTACACCTCCATTTTGGCTGGAACTTATCAATTCTAATAGTTTTTTGATGGACTCTTTAGGTTTCTCTACAAGTAGTATCATGTCATCTGCAAATAATGAGTTTTACTTCTTCCCTTCAAATCTGGATGCTTTTTTTCTTGTCTGATTGCTATGGCTAAGACTTCCAGTGAGAGTGGTGAAAGTGAATATCCTTGTCTTGTTCCTGATCTTTATTATGTTGAGGTATGTTCCCTTTTTAAATAATTTATTTATAGGGAAGGGAGGGTAAGAAAGTGGGAGAGCAACATTGATGAGAGAAACATTGATCGATTGCCTGTCGCATGTGCCCCAACCAGGGATCAAACCCGCAACCCACTCATGTGCCTTGACCAGGAATGGAAACTGCAGCCTTTCTGTTTACAGGAGGATGTTCTAACCAACTAAGTCACACCGGCCAGGTTGAGGTCTGTTCCCTTTATTCCCACCTTGATGAGAGTTATTATCATAAATGGATGCTGGATTTTGCCAGATGCTTTTTGTACATCTATTGATATGCTCATACAATTTTTATCTTTCATTTTGTTTCATGGAATGGTTTCAATTTTTATTCTACAGCTTATTCTGAGGAGACAGGGAAGACTTATTTTTTAAATTATTTTGCTGAAAAATAAATAAATGTTTATGCATTTGCTCAGAAGGTCAGTCCTTTTGGAAAGGTATAAAATGAAGTAAAAGAACTTTGTCTTTGGAGCTCAGGCTCCATTGGACAGCCTGTGCCCCCTGCAGACTCTGCCACTGTGAGAGGAGCTCAGACACGGCAAGACAGCAGTCTCCAGGGAACCCCTTCAGGCTCCAAACACCTCTCTAATGCATAGCAGGGTGAGCTGGTGACAAAATCTCAGTAGAATGCCAGGGACACAGGAGTTAACCCTTGTCTGAGAGTGGTTGAATTTTGAGAGGAAGAGGCTGATTAACTGGGAAAAAGACTCTCAAGTGGCCCAGGCAGAGGAGCTCTCCACCAGCATCCCTGCCCCTCCACCCCTCGCAGGTGACCTATTCTCTCCCTGAGCTCACCTCCCTGCCCTCACAGGGAGGGAAAGTGGGGGGAACAGTGGGCAAGGCCTCTCTGCACACTGCTGGTGACACAGTTAGGTGCTTAGTCATTCAAAGACTCAGTATGAGTGACCTTTAGCCCACTTTGCCTGCCTGGCCCTGCCTCTGCCACCCTGCTGCTGGGGTTGTGCCGGGTTCAGATGGCAGTCCTCCTCCCAGGACACGGCTTGCAAAAACTGCCACCATGTCACTGCTGTACTGTTATTTTTCTTACAAACTCAGAAGGAAACTGAACTTTCTTCTTGGAATCTATGGTTTTATCATGTGAAGAAATGAAAGGCCTAAAATGCCATTTTAAACAATGGAAAGGGCAAATTTCTGTGTGATGAAGAGCTTTTAACACCTGGCCAGTTTTTCCCATTTCTGTTACCTTCCTGGCTCAGGAGGGAACTGGAGCTCATGACTCCTGCAGAGGCTGAAAAAGCTTCCTTCTGAAGCTCCAAGTAGTTGTCTTTTTGTTTTGCTTTTGGATGTTTAAGCCAAGAAGAAAGGATGAGCATTTTCCTGCTAGGTCCCCTGCCCTGCAGTCAGGCCAGCTTTAGAATGAGAAACCCCTTCATCAGGTAATTCATTACTGCGGGAACAATGCATGTGCTTGTTAACAGTGGGGATTTCTGGATGTTGAGCTGTGTGGGTTATTCTTTTCTTGCTCATGTATATTTTCTGCACAAACACATAATAGTAGTCAAATAAGGGAAAGGTTATCTGAGAAACAGAGGTAACCAAATCATATAGCTTTTATGATTGTGGAAACCCTGGACAAAAAACATTATATTGATATTTAGAAAAAAACTTCAGAGGCAAACTTGAGGGGATTTTTTATTATAAATTTAATACGGTTGATTAATGAAAAATCACAATGAAGTACCGAGAAAATGTCTGTCAATATAAAAATTTTAGCAGCATTTCCATAGTTTCAGGCTCTAACATTAGTCATACTTCCTCCCTCCCACTATCAAAAAAGAATCCAATGGGACTACAGTAGAGCATCAAGATGTTCAGCTTAGTGAAGGCCTCAAGGAAATCCTCAAATCCAGTGTATTGTCTGATATTTCAACCTCCCCCAGGCCAAATTTCTAGAGTGTCAAAGGACTCGCCTCAGTGTTGGGGGCTGAGACAGGAATTCCTTTCTTCCAAATGCAGGGGGGAACAGGAGTGAAAGTTAGAACTGGACTTGAGATGTAGTGCTTGATTATGTGTCCTTAACATCTGTACATTCTCTACACTGACGACAGTGAATGGCCACTGCGGGGCTGACCAACATCTGGCATGCGGCAGCAGTGGCGGGGGCAGGTGGGCTGGGCAGCCGGAAGTGGGACGCGTACCTGATGGGGGCTGGTGCCTTGCCACACCCACTGCTCCGGGCAGGCCAGAGCATGGTGGTCTTGCTGCAGCCCAGGTAACGGCAGGATTAATGAGGAAGGGAGCAAACGATATGAAAATATAATACTGGCAAACTATTCCCCTGCTTCTTTGGTACTTTCCAAAATTCTCTGATCAAAAAAGTATAAGGGAAGCACACACCATTAAAAAATTACAGTTTTAAGTATTTACAGAAGCAATTATAATATATTACAAACCAATACACAGTATATGAACAGACTCCTCAGTGAAAGCACTTGTGAACTCCGGTTCCAGTATTATTCAATAGCACTCCGACATGCGCGCACCGTCCTGGATTTGTACCATCCACCCTGTATCTCAGTCATCTTACAGTATGTTAGATGGGAAAAACAGCATTTCCAAACTAGGCTTTCCTTTTAAAAGGTTCTCAAAATTTGCCACTGAAATTGCTATGTACAAAGATTTGTTGAATATTGAATTATAGGCAATTACCTCCACTCCCATTTTGAATATATTTGAAATAATGCTACCTATTCTATGTATACAGTATATATATATTTAATATATAAGTAACTGCACCACGTTATATCACCACAATACCAGTTTAATGCACATTACTATGTACAGTAGTTAAGTTAGCTCTGGAGGATGCCTCTACTGCCTAGGTGAGCAGTGTGGTTTGGAGCCACCTGAAGGAGTATGGAGAAGCTGGTGAGAAACAGCCCGTGCATGGGCAGGACGCGTGGACGTGCGTGACGTGGGGCACTCGCCTCCCACACATCCCCACACCAGACTATCCCTTGTTTACTGGTTGGAAGAGGACCAATCACACATAGGGGAGGACCCCGTACACGAGGAGAGCCATGACAGCGGCGCTGAACAGCCCAGCCACAGGGACGGTCACAAACCAGGCCACAAAGATGTTGCGGAAGAGGCGCCAGTCCACAGCCTTGCGGGAGCGGATCCAGCCCACGGCCACCACAGAGCCCACCTGCAGGGGCACAGACATTTAAAGTGAAGAGAGGCCCGCAGACCAAGGCACAACACAAAGTCTACATCGAACCGGTGTGAACTGGATCATCTTTAAATTACATTATACAGTTACCAATTCTTTCCCTTCAATTTGCTAAAAGCTTCTAGAATCACTTAGATTTTAGGTATAATTGTTTCAGGATTATTCTATTCGGTATACAGGTCTGACGCACTTCCCCACCTATATATTCTGCTCTATTTGAGTGGAACTTGAACCAGTTAAATGTTTCCTCTACCCTTGTACCTTAAAACTATGAATGCCCCTGTTTAAATATTCCCCATGTAGGATATTGCTTACTATAGTATGTGACCCTGTTTGATTACATAAAGAAATGGCAATTATGTATTCTTCTCTAGAATAATAGCATCATGACATGTTGGAGCTGGAGAAGACCTTTGGGAATATGAGACTGGGTGGCTCATGTTACAGAGGACAGAACCGCGCCTCCGCGGCTCAGGGGCACCAGCAGACCCCACGAATCACGGCAGACTGAGGATTAGAACTCAGGCCTCTTGCCTTTAAACTGGGTTTCTCCATTTTCTCAAACTGCCTTGCAGTCCCTGCACTTGAGCTAATTTTAAAAAATAAAATGGAGCATAAACATTACTGAATCTAAACTGTCAATCAAGTCTCATAGAGTCATGACAGAGATACTTGAAAATTAGAATATTAATACTAATTCAAATATTTTTCTATAAATGAACTTTCACTTCATTTTATGGTTTGTTGAAAGTCTAAAAAGGAAAAAAAAAACCTTTAAGTGTCCTAAAAATCCTAAGAAAGTGCAGTGCCTGTAACATCTCACACCTCACTCAGGCTCTGGGGAAGCTCAGGGAGTTTAGCAGGGTGCCGGTGGCCGCTCTTGCAGAGCTCCGTAAAGGTGGCCTGTCGCAGCCAACGCCTGCAGCCTGCAGAACCAGCAGTGGCCAGTGAGACTCAAATGGCAACCGGGGTCTGACCACGGAATAAATAAAACCCTACACCTTAAACTGCTTGTGGAAGCAAACAGGGATGCCAAAAAACACAGCGTATTTAAAGGCAGTTAGTTAATCTGACATTTTGTTGACCCTCTAGCTTCTAAGATTCAACTCTTCCTGTTCCTCGGTGTCTCCCCAGAACGTGCCCTGGCGATGTGCTTCAGTTGCTCTGGATGACCTTGGTAAAGGAAAGCACTCTCAAGTTTCATTCCATCTACTCCCCCTTCGTTTCTCAGAACACTTTTCCCCCGTTAGCATTTTATTTATTTTGTAATTATATTTTTTCTATTGCTATTTATCCCCCTCATACCCTCTTCTACCTCCACTCACCCCCCCCCCATCTCAGAACACTTTTTTAAAGTATAAAGGTAATAAAATAATATTAGGGGCAAGTTTATGTAATAGGAGATATGGATAATTACCCATCTATTCCTGTCTAGTATTTTTTTAAAAAATACCTTTATTTGTAAATAGTAGGGCATGCTACTATTTCCTTTCTTTTTTTTTTTAGATTTTATTTATTTTATCTTTAGAGGGGAAAGGAAGGAGAGAGAGAGAGAGAAGCATCAATGTGTGGTTGCCTCTCGTGCATCCCCTGCTGGCAACTGGCCCGCAACCCAGGCATGTGTCCTGACTGGGAATCGAACCTCGATCCTCTGGTTTGCAGGCCCGCGCTCAATCCACTGAGCTACACCAGCCTGGGCATTTCCTTTCTTTAAAAAGTGTACAGGCAGCTTCCCACAGCACTCACAGCCATTACGATCACCAAGTAAAAGGCACACGTGTCAGGTGGGCACGCCTTCACTCATCTAACCATTTCTGCTGTGCTTCCCATTTCTCACTATTAGAAATAGTTTCATGACTAACATATTCACTCATGTAGCTTATATTTAGGCTTTAAAAAATGTGCTTGAAATGGATTATTTGTTAAAAGGGGCATTTTAAAAACACCTTGAAATAATATGAAACTTAGTGAAAAGCTGCAGGAACTTCCATACACCCTTTACCAAAATTCACCAATTAACATTTTGCCACAGTCTATCAAGAAACATTTTCATGCCATTAAAATATGCTGCTTCTCATCAAACCCCTCTCCCATTCTGCTGAAGACTCAGCACCCCAATCTGGCCTGCACTGGCTGCAAGATGATTCACCAGCGCCTCACCCAGAATGTTTCTTTGAAGAAGTCCTCTTGGTTTCCTAGTGCATTCTAGGGCCTCAACGCCTACTGCCAAACAGTTTTACAAACACATGTAAAGAGACTAGGTCATCCATAATCTTTTCTTTTTAGATCATTTTATGTTCTTGCTAATTTAACCTACCAAATTAACTTAAGATTCACTTTGTAAAGTTGTAAAAAATAAATTCGGGTGGGGTTGCATTTGAGGAGAACTGACGTTTCCCACCCGATAGCAGCACATCTCACGCACACGGTACCCTCCTCCCTGTGTTCCCCCCTCCCTCCAAGGAGGCGGAGTGTTTCCAGCCTAAGGCCATCATCAGGCACTAACAGCAAGAGAGTTATTGAGAAGCAGGGGGACCAGAAAGCAAGAATTAGAAAATTAAATTAGAAATTATAATCCTAAAATTTTAAATCAGCAGTGTTTCCTATAAGCTATTCCAAATCCAAAGGCAGGTTGAGTAACCACCTGTATCATTGATAGAGATGAACAATGTAGTTAATTCCCAGAAAGGAATAATCCCAAACCACCCGGATACGGAATTAGAACATTTTGGATAACCCAACTCTGATGTCCTATTAAAGAGCTCGCAGAGGACCATCTGTATTAAATACTGGTACAATTAGAAGGAAACATGAGTAAATGACATCTGCCCAGATAAATTTAAAAACCTCATTGTACACAACAGTTTCCACCTTTCCTTCCTGCCAAGTTCCCAATGTTTCCCCACCTTCTAAAGGAAACTATTGCTGTCAGTGCCTAACAAATAGGTGGGAGAGGAAACAGAGAGGTGGAAAAATCAAACACAGGGCCTAATTATCTGGAAAACCCGATGGGATTGTTATGATTTTATGTGGACATCAACAATCTGAATGTTTCCAGATCCACAGCTTCACTCACATAGGGCCTCATTCCTAATGCCATCCCACGCCTCCCACATATGCCATTTGGGGTCTGCTGAGCAGACAGAACACCAGGTACAATGGTGTGTTACGAGGGGTGGCACCTGTGAACTCTTCTTAGCACTCCTGTCATCTGGACTTGGAGGAGCGCCTTTGTCCGCTGCCCACTCCTGAGAGCCAGTACCCTGGCCTCTCACTGCTGTAGTAACTAGCTCTGGGCTTTGTCCAGAGGTCCAGGATCAGTGACAGTGGACAAACAGACTGGAATCCAAGCTGAGCCCTATCTTGAGCCTCGCTGATGGATGACACCCACTGTGATCCCATGTTAAGGTAACTTGTTTTAGTGCCAACAAGCTATTCTAACACTCGTCCACAGGTCTAAGGAAACAAACCCATCACATGATTCGGATAGCTCTTTTAGGGTAGTGATAACACACATTGGTTCACTAAGGTCCCATACAAATTGGATATACATCCTTAGTAGCACCTCCTTATTTTTGTATGAATAAAAATATTGGGGAAATGATATTTAAAGATAACTACATAAGAATGTAGTTTTTATAGGCATTTTATACTTCTCATTATCATATACTGCATTATAGAATTTAGTGTTATTAGCAAAATTAGCAATCTTGGTTATAACACTTCACTCTATAGAGCAATATAAGTTAGCTTACTAATATAGTTTGGTAAGTAACAATAACAATGTAGAAAAAACAAACTTGGGTTATTTTTTCCACAGATCTTTCAACTGGTATAAAAATGTTTGCCTTTGTCCTGGCTGGTATGGCTCAGTGGACAGAGCGCCGGCCTGCGAACCAAAGGGTCACTGGTTCAATTCCCAGAGCAGGGTGCATACCTGGGTTGTGAGCCAGGTCCCCAGTTGGGGGTGTGTGAGAGGCAACCACACATTGATGTTTTTCTCCCATTCTTTCTCCCTCTCGTCCCCTCTTAAAAAAAATAAATAAATAAAATCTTTTTAAAAAGAAGTTTGCCTTCACTAGACTTCCTCAAGTGCAGGGTTAAACATTAAAGAGACAGTGTAATGCTTATTTTCAAGCAGCCCAGAAGACTATTTATGCCTACAGAAAAGTTCAAGCCCCACTTCCTGGGGAAAGAATATATTTAGTAACACACATTTCCTCTGGGCTCCCACACATCACAGTGAATTGAAGCTGAGGTGGAATAAGGGGGAAGATGCTCGCTGTTCATTCCACATGGTGGTGTTTGACATGCTTCAGTGAACATGTGTTCTTTTGGAATTTTTAAATAGTCGCAGTTAGAAAAGTAACAATGGCTGGAGTACGGCAGGGGACACCACCTGCCTCTCCCTGCCTCCCTCCTCTTTACTGGAGAGGTGGGTGAGCAGAGCACTGGAGAGCAGGCACTGGGCTGCTTGCTGGTTGTGTCAACATGCTGGACAAGGGGGTTAACCTCTCACGCTTCGGTGTCCCTGTCGGTAACATGGGGGTAACGTTAGCACTGGCCTCCAAAGGTTGGGGGGAGGGCTGAACAGTTATTCACAGTGCACTAGAACAGTGCCCAGCAGAGTACCTGCCCCACGCATCTTGGTCGTGACTGGTTACCACGATTACGATAATGGTGACCAGGAGGTACACAGTGTGAGGTGACGGTCTGATGGCTCTATCACATGCTAAATGAGTGACCTTGGGAAAGCGACTGAACTCGGGGAGCCTCCGTTTTCTTATCTGTGAACTGGGAATGCCAGGACCAACTTCAAAGGGTGGCCGTGGGGACTAAGTGACATTTTGCACATACAGGGGTGGGCAAAAGGAGGCTTACAGATGTGAGCACACGAAGCAGAGTTTTTTTGTATTATTTATTTACTATTTATTACATTATTTATTTGTATTATTGTCCTTATTGTTGTTATTATTTCACATCCTTACTATGATGTGTCTTTTAAGTGATGATGGCTGGTAATTTTACCCACTTTTGCCCATCCCTGTATAAAGCACTAAACACAGTGCCTGCGCGCTCGGTATAGACTTAGTCAGTGGAAGTAATTTTTACAGTGAAATTTGTGTGCTATATTCATCAGCACAATAGAAGGAAAGAGGAAAACAAAACAAAATGAAAACCCCTCCAACGAGGCTGCTTCTCTGTGCTGTAGCGCTCTAGTTTGGTCAGCGGGCCCACTAAAAGTACTCCCACCAACACTGCCTGGCCCTCGTATCTGAAGCACTAAGTCATCAGCATTTGCTTATGAACACACTGGTTGGAGTTTTTAAACTGTGTGTAAATGTAGATGGTGGTTGGTCACTGGTGCTTAAAACAGTACCTCACACGCAGCAGGTACAAAGGAGTTTTACTTAAAAAAAAAAAAAAAAAGATTTATTTTTAGAAAGAGGGGAAGGAGGGAAAGAGAGAAACATCAATGTGTGGTTGCCTCTCGCATGACCCCAACTGGGGACCCAGGCATGTGCCCTGACTGGGAATCAAAGTGGTGACCCTTTGGTTTGCAGGCCGGCACTCAACCTGCTGAGCCACACCAGCCAGGGCCAAAGGAGATTTTCTTGAATGATACAAGCAAAGAAATAAAAACAAAAGTCCACAGGTGACTTTTGCTTTGTTAAAGTTAGGGAATATTTTTGTCTATAGGTGACCCATTAGAGATCTTTCAGAATTTTCCAGACCTGGGTTATCAGCCCTGGGCTCTAGTCCTGGCTCCACCGTGAGTGACCGTGGATAACTGCCTGACACTCATGAAGCCCGCATCCTCTTCATTATCTTTAAGGTTCCTTACAGCTCCAACATTCCACCCTACAGCACGGAATTCCCTCTTGCACAGCCCTGAGGTTTGAAGCCCCTGGCAGTGAGCAGCATTACGCATTAACCCTCATTTGGGTTTACTCAAACGCAGTACAGTCACTTTGACCATCATAGAAGGAAAAAGAACTGAAAGGACCATGTCTGACTATTCTACTGAGATGGTTCTGCTTATCTCTAGTTCCACGGTCAATTCCCAGTCCCCTGCAATGGGTTGGAACTGAGTGGCATGCCCCCATTTGAGCCTACGAACACGGTTAGCACTCCCATGACTTCAATGCACAAGCCACTGTGGAAACGATGAGAGAGAAACAGGACACGTGGAAAGTGTGAAGCACACATCGGAGGAGGGAAAGCGCTGCCAGGCATGCATGAAAAGGCCAGGTCCGCACAACCGAAGGCGTCGCGCCACGAGTGGCGAAGGCCAGGGCGAAGGGGACGGTCCGAGAAAGGCAGACACCCCCACGGCCAACAATGCTCGATTGAGCACTCCTAGCAAACCGGGAGGTGATGTTTTTTCACAAACAACAACACAGAGTGTGACAAGCTGCTCCCAGAGTCACTGGGTGACTGTGGACCGGTCCCAGCTGCCTGGAGGAAGGATGACAGGGCAGGGGCCTACCTTGCAGTGCGTGGTGCTGACGGGAAGCCCCACGTTGGAGGCGATCACCACCGTGAACGCGGAGGCCAGTTCGATGGTGAAGCCGCTGTGGGGGAGACAGGAGACACATCACAGGCGCCTTTTGTATCAGCCCCACGGACACCCCAGGGCTGCCAAAGTCTCCCCAGAACCTCCTTTGAATCGACTGTAGCTTCTCGCAGGGCCAGATGACATGAACAGAACAAGAAACTGCTGTACAATGACAACGATTCACACCAAGGCTCCACATTGCACTGTTTACAGCCCCGAAGAGCCTTATTTTTCTGGAATGTTTTCAAAACCCACACACTATCCTAAGTGGGTCAGAAATTCCTGCTGTGTAGAAAATGGTCACTTGTCATTTTTAAAGTGGCATACAAAAAACTATACTCTCACTTTTAAAATACATTCTTACTACCAAAAAGTGAATTTTCTCAGATTACTAATTTTTCATGAAGTCAATTTTATAAAAGAATTATTAAAATTAATATCAAGAGGGAAAAAAGATTTCTTATAATAGGTAGTTCCAACTTCTCGTTGTATCCTTCTAAAATTCTCTTGTGAGTTTGTTATTTAACCCCCAATCTACCTAAAGATTAAAAAAAGGACTACGGTGAACACCGTGAGTCCGGACCCACCTCAGGGGGCAGCGGCTGCGAGAGGAAGGATGTGCCAAGTAGCCCCAGAGGGGTGGCAGGTGAGAGCTGCTTCCCTCCAGTAGGTGGAGCTGGTGTGGCAGAGAATTTTTGGGAAAGGCACGCCCTTGCTCCCCACTTGCTCTCAGGAGCACGCACTGGGCAAGACCACCAGTAGGAGAAGATGGGGGGCTGCCAGGTGGTTCTTTTTCTCCTCCATCCTGCTCTGCTTCAGCTTCTCCTTCCTTCTATGTTCCCACCCCTCTAGTTTTATCTCCCTTATCTCAGTGCCACAGTGGACAGGGGCCCAAGAGTGCCTGAGGAAGGGCAATGATGGGTGGCCAGCGAAGGTGGGGTTTGCTTACCCTCTGCCCCTCCTCACAGCAGAGCGGCTGTGCTGAGGGGCCGGGCATGACAGCAGCATGAGAGGGCTCAGACTTATCGACTCTGCACGGCCTCCAACAGCCAGCCCTGCTGGGCCAGCCCTGCCAGGCCAGCCTGCAGCCCCTGGCTTACCTGGATGGGGTGATTGGAGTAAGGTCCTTCCCCATGGTCTGGATCACTCTTCTTCCCCAGATCCAGAGCCCTGTGCAAATGCCGACTCCTCCATAAAACAGCAGCCAGACAGGCGTAGCTGCTTCTTGCAGGACTGCACCTTGTTCATAAATCAGCCACAAAGCTACCAGGGGACCGATGGCATTACTGGGAGAATGAATAGAGTAGATGAGTTACACAAACGCTGTAGGGACACGCAAACGGCACTGTACACAAGACTTCTCAGTCTTGAGAACAGCCCTTCTCACTGTAGTTGTGGCTTGCCTATATAATCTAGTGGTAACGAAAAAGCTTTATTAATTTTTTCATTGTGGTAAAAAAAATAACAGAAAACTTACCATTTTAGCCATTTTTAAGTGTACGGTTCAGCAGTGTCAAGCATATTCACATTATTGTAAAATAGTACCCCAGAACATTTCATTCTGCGAATCTAAAACTCTACAGCCATCAAACGATAATTCCCTCTGCCCCCTGCCCCTGGAAACTACCATCTTGCTCTCTGTTGCTATGAACTTTATCACTCCAGGTACCTCACATAAGTGGAATTACACAGTATCTGTCTTTTGAGACTGGCTTATCTCACGTAGCGTAATGTTCTCAAGATTCATCCGGGTTGCAGCCTGAGTTAGAATTCCCTTCCTTACTTCAAGGCGAAATATTCCACTGTGTGCACGCACCACATCTTTATCCACTGACAGACATGCGCTGACAGACATTCCACCTCTTGGCTATTGTGAATAATGTCGCAATAAACACTGGTGTACAAACATTTGAGACCCTGCTTTCGATTCTTTTGGGCAAATAACCAGAAGTGGGATTGCAGATCATAAGGTAGACAGATGGAACCTACAACCTTGGTGCATCAGGATGTCATTCTAACCGAGCTCCCGAGCCAGGGCCTATAGTAGTCACCTTGATGCACATGAGACTTATTATGGTAGCTTTTTAGAAACATTGTACTGAAAAATCACAAGAAGTGGACATACAAATCAAGTTCTTTTTACTCCTTCCCCCCCCCTCTATTTCTTTCCATTTTCACTGCCAGCACTGCTACTAAGATTAGCTACCAGTTCTGGCCGGCCATGTCGGGTCCCACGCTGTGGGACCACAAACATTGCTAATCACTGGTCCTCACACCCACCCTGTAAACTAGGCACTGTCACTCCCACTTCACTGACGAAGAACTGAACACTGAAGTCACATCACCAGCAGGAGACAGGATCGGGGTGTGAGCTCGGGAGCAACCCAGGTGCTCACGTCCTTTCCCTGAGCCTGCTACCATCTCTCAGGCCCTGGACGGCCGTCCACTGCCTTTTTGGGGAGAAGCTACAGCTTTCTTTTTTTCCCCAAATTTGTAATTAAGACCTTATTCCTTTAGAGCAACTTAAGGTTCACAACAAAACTGAAGTGCAGATGCAGAGATTTCCCATATAATCCCTGCTCCCACGCAGGCATAGCCTCCTTCTTTATCAACACCCCCAAGATGGGAAGAATTGACAACTTGACAGTATTGGGTTTTCCTAGCCTTGGATGTGAAAAATCTCTCCATTCATTTAGTTCTTCTTTGATTTCATTCATCAGTTTGGTAGTTTTCTACATATAGATAGATCCTTACGTATTTTGTTAGATTTATACCTAAGTATTTCATTTTAAGGGATGCTAATGTAAATAATATTGTGTTTTACTTTTATTTATTATCTTCAGGACACAGAGTTTCAATATTTTTTTGGGGGGAGGGGAGGGAGACCACACTTCAACTCAATTAACAGAAGCATTTTTAACAGTGCAGAGTCTTTCATTTTTTTACACTTATCGCGCTATGATTTCATCAGGAATGGGTGCTGGCGGCTCAGGCTCCTTTCCACCGATTCTCACAAAGTGTGCTTCTCTGGGTGGAGCAGGCTGATGCTTTAGCTGAATCCAGGTACCCTTCTTTTTGGCGCCCTTCTTTCTCTGATCATTTTCCTTCACACATTTCAGGCAGCTATCTCGGTTCTTAGAGTGCTTAATATGCTCAACATGTACATTAATTCTCATGGCAAGAATCTTGCCCTTGTTTGTTGACAACAGTGCCCATTGCATGCTGGGTGACACTGTGGACTCTTCCAGTTTTGCCATGGGAAAAACTCCTTTTTCCCATGGGCACTCCTTTTTTTTAATGTAATCTTTATTATATATTTTTCCATTATCATTTAGTCCCCTTATACCCCCCTTCCCCCCAGGGGGCATTCCTTTTTGAACAGTGCCCCTTCCCCCAATGTCTACAATATCACCTTTCTTGTAGATCTGCATGTATATGGGTGGCCAAAGGAACAACTCCACATTTTCCAAAAGGCCTAGAGAACATAATGGGTGCCTGTCCCCCTTTCCTTTGTGTCATTTTGGTGAATTACAGAAAGATGGCAGTTGCAGCTGAAAAGCGGCAGTATTGTGTTTTAAATTTCAAATGCCACCTGCTTGTTGTTGACATGTGCAGAAGTGATTTTTCTATATTAACCTTATATCCTATAACCTTGTTATAATTGTTTGTTAGTTCCAGAAGTTTTTGTTGATTCTTTCAGATTCTCTACATAGACAATCATGTCATCTGAGAACAAAGTTTTATTTCTTCCTTCCCAATCAGTGTACCTTTTATTTCCTTTTCTTGTCCTATTGCATTAGCTAGCACCGCAGTAAGGTGTTGAAAAGGAGTGATGAAAAGGGACATCCTTGACTTGCTCCTGATCTTAATGGGCAAGCCAAGTTTCTCATCATTAAATATGATGTTAGTTGCAGGTCTTTTGCAGATATTCTTTATCAAGTTGAGGATATTCCCCTCTATGCCTAGTTTATCGAAAGTTTTTTTTAATCATAAATAGGTGGTAGATTTTATTAAATGCTTTTAAAAAATCTACTGACATGATCATGTGACTCTTATTTTACCTTCGATGGATTACATTGACTATTGTATGTTGAACCAGCCTTGCATACCTGGGATAAATTTCACTTGGTCATGCTGCTTAATTACTTTATACTCTGTTGGATTCACTTTCCTAATACTCTGTTGAGGACTTTTACATCTACGTGCATGAGGGATACTGTTCTGTAGTTTTCTTTTCCTTTAATATCTTTGTCTAGTTTTGGTAACAGGATAGAAATGGCCTTATAATTGTGTAAGTTAGGAAATTGAGTTAGGAAGTATTCTCTGTGCTTCTATCCTCTGCATGAGATTGCAGGGAATTGGTATATATTGTCTTCTAAAATGTTGGTAGAATTTATAAGTAAACCCTGGTGCCTTCTGTTTTGGAAGACTATTAATTATTGATTCAATTTCTTTAACAGATATAGGCTTATTCAGGTGGTCTACTTCTTGTGTGAGTTTTGACAGATTGTTTAATGCAAGGAATTGGTCCAATGTCATCTTCATCATCAACTGTATGAGCATGAAGTACTGCTTTATCTTTTTAATATCTACAGGACCTAGAGTGATGTCTCTTCTTTCATTCCTGTTACTAGTAACTTGTGATCTCACTCCCTTGTTTCTCATTTAGCCTGGTTAGAAGCTTATCAACTTTATTGATCTTAAACATATCTTTGGTTTCACTGATTTTTTCTATAGATTTCCTGATTTCAATTTCATTGATTTCTGCTCTTATTATTTCTTTTATTTTTCTTACTTTGGATTTGATTTGCTCCTTATTTCCTAGTTTCCTAGGATGAATAGTTACATTATGGATTTTTTAAATTATTTCCTAATAAATGTATTCAATGCTATACACTGTCCTCCAAGCCTGTTTTGCTGTATCCCACAAATATTTATGTTTTTATTTCCATTTAGTTTAAAATATTCAAAAATTTCTCTTAATTTTTCTTCTTGGATCCACGTGTTATTTACATATGTGTTATGTAATCACCACAGATTTGCAATTTTCCAATTATCTTTCTTTCATTATTTGTAGCTTAAACTTCATTGTGGTCTGACAGCAGACATTGTAATAGTTCTATTCTTTTCAATGCATTCAGGTATGTTTCATGGTCTATTTTGCTGAATGTTTCATGCAAGCTTGAGAAGAATGTGAATTCTCCTATTGCTGAATCCATAAAAGTAAATAGTATATAGTTGACTGATGGCGTTGTTGAGTTCAACTATATCCTTACTGATATCCCGCCTGCTGGATCTGTCCCTGTCTGCTCTGTCCAAAATTAATATAGTTAGCAACTTCCGCTTTTTTTTAAATTAGCATTAGCCTATTTTCCTCCCTCCACTTACTTTTAACCTGCATGTTGTCTTTAAAGTAGGTTTCATATAGGCAACATATAGTTAGATCTTGTTTTATGATCCAGTCTGACCATCTCTGTCTTTTAACTGGTACATTTAGACTGACATTCGAAGTGATTTTGACATACCTGGATTAATATCTATCATATTTTTTACTTTTTTCCATTTGTTCCCCTTGTTCTTCATCCTGTCTTAACTGAATATTTTTCATGATTCTATTTTCTCTCCTTCCTAGTGTATCAGTTGTTCTTCTTTTTAACTATTTCTAGCCCTGGGTCCCCCTGGAGTCTTTAAACTCTCAGACTTATCTCCACCGTGCCTGTGGTAATTCCTGTTAGTGTTCAGATTTTCCTGTGCGCACTGCTTCCCACAGCAGCCCTGCCCAGGAGCCTCTCCTCTGTGACTCTCTGTATTTGAATGTATCTCCAAACTTGGGGGCAGGGGTTTGCCCTGTGTCCTCCTCTCTCTTCTGGGTCCATAAAACAGTTGTTGATTTTTCAGTCTGTCCAGGTTTTCACTTGTTTTCAGGATGAATGGAGTGACAACTCCCAAGCTCCTTACATGCAGAACTACACACGGGCTTCGAATGGCTTCCATGGCCCCAGTCTCCTCCTCCTGTCCCAGTCTGGGCTCCGCGTGGACAGAATGTGGGTGGAGAGTCACAAGGAACTCGCTCTCAAGCCTGTGTCTCTCTGGCTGTGTTATCCCGGGGCAAGAACTGCCACATTTCTGAGATTCCAATTCCCTGTCTTTGACGGATACCACTGATAACCTCTGATCCCTGGAGAAGGATCAGAATAAGTTACAAATGGCTCAGCTCTGAGGCCAGGTAAAAACCTAGTAACAGTGTGCTGGATGAATACAAGCCCCCCCTTCACTGTCACGGTATTATTTCTAGAACACTGCTGTTATCAGACCACATCCCTATGCAAAAGCCTCAAAACCCGCCCCAAACTGTAGGCAACGGCTCTCAACTCCGGTCAGCTGTAGGAGTTACTGCCGAAACTCTTCCTTTGGCCTTGAAATACCGTTTTGGGGTGGTTTTTTACTTTTCCATCTATATGTATTTCTAGCTCCCTAACTGGAATTTAACCTCCTGCAGGACAGGGACCCAATTCATAACACTTCCTCAGTACCAGGCCTTCAATAAAGAATGCCTGATAAAGAGGATGAGGAAGTGGGGTGGATATGGGGACAGGCAGTCAAAAAATTAGAGCAGGACCAAACACGGCACCTTAAAGAAAACAACGCAGCAAGACCCGTCTAACACTGAGCAGAACAAAAGATGTCCAGGCCTCTTGTCTGGCGGAAAGGCTCCTTAAAAAAAGACCAGAATGCACTCGCATGCAGACAGTGTGTAGAAACCCACGGCTGAAAGTGGGGTGTCATATAACTGGGCAACAAAAAATGCAACAATAGCATGTCTTCTGATTTGGACAGGAATACTGGCCCTGCATAAAAATTATAATGTGAAAATGTATAGAAAATGATTATAGAAGGCACGCTGTCCTAAGCACATTTATAAAGCATCTCAATCCTCATGAAAGCCCAATGAGGTTGGTATTAATTTTACCCCCACTTTACGGATTGGGATACTGAGGCTTTGGAAAAATCAAGCGACTTGTCACTAACTATCTAACTAGGAAAGACAGTAGGGGCTCTCTACATATCCGTATATATTTCCTACATATTCCAGGACTCCATGATCCGCTAGCTTTACAGTCTACACTCTCCCTCTGTGGTCTTGCAGCTCTTCTTAGAATACACCAGGCATATTCCTGCCTCAGGCCTTTGCACCTGCTGTTCCCTCTTCCTGAAATGCTTTTCCTGCAGGTGCTCACACGGCCAGATCCCTTCACCCTTTCAGATCTCACTTAGTGAGCCCTTACCTGAGTAGCCTATCTAACAGTGCAGCCTCCAGCAGTTCCAATCCCCTTTCCAATTTATTTTCCCCTTGAACATTTATCACTGTCTAGCCTATCACATGTGCTACTTCACTTCTTTGTTTACTGTCTGTGCCCCACCCCCACCATGACTGGCAGGGACTTCTGTCTGTTGTTCACTGCTGTATCTCAGCGCCCACAATAGTGCCTGACATGTGGCAGACCCTCAACACACACTTGTTCAATGACCGACGTCCTTACCTCACATCATTGCCACCGTGTGCAAAGGATCCAAAACAGGCAGTAAGCACCTGCAGAAAATGGAAAAGGAGGTGGACCTCGGGGGTGTCTTTCTCTTCTTTCTCTTCTTCTGCAGGGTCCTCTCGGGGCTGGTTAGGATCTGCCAGCTCAGACGCCAGCTTCATTTCCACACCTCCCTCCTCTGCCTCTATCTCAGCTTCAGCTACCGCATTGCAGTAGCTTGAGTAGCTGTCATAGCGAAGTCTCTTTTTAGAATAGGACACGGTGTCACCCACCAGCTTTTCACTGTCCTCTGGTGCAGACGAGTCAGCGGCTTTGAAAGTCGAGTGAACGGGCATTCCGCAGATGGCCGCGGTGTAGCAGGTGTAGCTGTTGTTCCGCCGCAGCAGCCTGTAGTTGTTCTCCGGGGCGGGCCGCTCCTCGGGGCCCCGGTCCGTGTGGATTTTGTGCAGCAGGTCTTTGTAGAGCCCCGAGTCTTTGTGCACCGTGTGGTACACGTGCCCGTCACTCCTCCTGTGGCTGTCGAAGCCGAATGTGCCGTTGGAGATGGGCGATTTCACGGAGCCGTGGGTCATGGAAAGTGCCCTTCCTGGAGAGGGTTAAAAGGAGGTCTCACTGTCTAGCCTTCTGAATAGAAGTCACGTCTAGAAGGAAACACTCCCCACTGTTTCACAATGGTACTCTCGGCGCGGCTGGATCATTATGGGTGATTCAGATTTTTTCCACATGCCTATTTTCTAAATGGACTATAAAGGACATGTAATATGATTAAAATAAAAAAAGAAACTTGGAGACATACTATAAAAGGGTAAAACTAATAATATGATATTTTTAAAATAATGTGATTTAAGTTCTAAAAAGTATCTTCCAGAAATTACTACAGCATTCTTTACAATTTCTAGTAACCAATAAAGGGAGAATACTTTTAAGGGATGTATTTTAGAAACCTTCATACATAGGGGGCAAAATCCAGTTTATAAGGGAATTATTTTAGAAAATGTGATATATGAGGGGCAAAACCCAGCTTACTGTGAGACAGATATTCTAGGTGTTCCTTAAAAGGCTAACCATGACTCTCAAAGGCAGTGTCTGTCAGGTCTGTGGGGCAAAATTACCTTGCTTTCTCTGGGCCCAATCAGAGACCACACCTACAGAGAGGGGGTATCAGGGCCCCACCTGGCAGGGAGGCAGGAAGCTGCCCTGACAAGTCTGGCAGAGGCCGGCGCTCACCCATCTTCATCTACAAATGTTATGGGACAAAAGGACACCCCCAGAACAGTCTCGCTGTTGTCTGAGGTTTCTGCGATTCTCTGGTGGGAGACTGACATGGTTAGCTTCCCCTATGTGTCTTTCACGAGGAACGCTCCTTGTTGAGCTGGATAAGCCAACCTTCAGCAGCTCAGTTAACTCTGCAGCACGAAAACTTTGCACGCACAGCTGAGCGGGCTGCACAGAGGCACCGCGTGCACCCTTGGCGCCACTGATAAGACCATAAATAGTTCTATAAATAGTTCTTGGAAGAAAAGCACAGGACAAGAGTAATTCTGCTCTGCTGACTAGGGATCAGTCTCCTAAGGCCTCCTGAGCCCCTGGGTTTTCTCAAAACATAAAATTGGGGGACACTTTTGTGCACTAAAACCTAACCCCCCACATTCAGGCCCAGCTGCTTACCCGAGGAACGGCTCTCTGCCACCAGGCAAGCCCAAGCCCTCTGTGTGGCTCTTACCATAAGAGGCCCGGGGGTGGCTGCCCGCTGATGTGCTTTCTGGGGCCACTGGTGTCTCCCCAGCCGACCCCGTGAGAGGGACGGTGCTGTCGTCATTAGCCTTGGCACCTGGTAGCTCTTTAAATACTGGGGACTCCGCTTCCTGAGTTTTATTGAGGCTTTCATCAGAGACTCGCAATACAGCACCTTCTTTTTGTAATTTGCCTAAAGAAAATACAGTCATAGCTGAAAATTTTGGAAGCCTGCTTTTTAGTGAAAAATAAGTACAAAAATGAATACTTACCTTTATACCTCGGTACTTACTTTGGACATGAAACAAAAAATTTATAGCTAGATAGAGAAAATGAAGTAGAGAGTTCAATTGATTATCTGGGAAACTTAAGGTAGAAAATTCAGCTACCGAGGAAAAGATGGGGGCATGGGGCCTGAACTAGCTCATGAAAACCCAGCAAAACAGTAAGGGTTAGATCTGATCCCCAGGGCCCCTGTACAGGGCTAACAGCCTGTAACTCTATAACTATCTGGACTGGCCTTTATTTTCCTAAACTAACCTCAGAATCACTGAGATGTTTATCCTTTTTGTCTTCATAGATATTGTTATGGTCTGTTTGGTTTTCTTCTGTTCAGTAAATTACTGGTCTGCAAATTTTAAGTCACTAAAGCTTAAGAAATAAGTAAATCATTTTCCTCAAAAAAAGGAAAAAAAACAAACAGATCCTACTTACTTTTAAAAATCCTTTACCTTCAAAAGAACCAAGGGATTTTTAAAAAAACATTTTAAAGCTCAACAGCACTCTTTTTAAATCAAATCTGACACGTGATGCTGCTGATTTAATGATCTCTCACCTACAGTAATGAAATGGAAACGATCTTCTCGGTCCCTCTGCTGGATACACTCACAGTGTCTATCCCTGTCATCTCTCTACATCTCCCCAGTCAGATAAATAGACAAACAAGTTTAAACTAAATCTGTTATGTGCTACAGGGAACATGAAATGTACATACAGATCTACTGACCTCATGTTGCTTATAAGCTAGGGGACAGAACATTTGCATAGAGTATAATAATTAAAACAAAAATTGTTAACACATGAGTCTGGTATTATCTTCCGCATTTCATTAACAAGCAAACTGAGGCACAAGGAGATGAAGTCATTTGCAAGGCCATGCAGGCGAAATCCAGGCAGTTTAGCTCTATGTTCCATGCCCTCAACCATTAGTGTGTTTAGAACAGGAAATATAAACTGAAATATCAAAATACATGCCATTCACACACACACACACACACATCTGCTAGAAAGCCAGAATGGGGAGCAATGTCAGTTTCTTTTTGTGACTTCATAGCCTAGAGCTGGAAAACAAAGGTTTTGTGGTCCATGTGACATTTGGGTTCAGCTATTAGGAAAAACCTTTGAAAAAAAAACAAAGCATTTAAGTACAGTTTATCACTCCCATGCAGTTAAATCAAGCAGCATGTTTAAGGGGGACTCATCTTAGGCTAGTGCTCAGTATGAACGGGGGAGGTGACTTTAAAATTTATTTCCGACAGCAGGGAGCAGCTACCCGGGAGAAGAAGCACCAGCACCAATGTTGCCTCACTATTTAGTTAGAGGTTGTATGTGCTAATATGGATTTTTTATCATTAGTTTTTAAATCTGCATGAGGTAATGTGTGTGTATTCAGTCCTGATTCTAACACGTTAGGCTCCTGCGACCCTCCTCTGCGTCAGGATGCACAAGGGTCCCGTCACTCCCCAAAGCTCCTTGCAATCGAACCCTTTGCCCAAACCTAAGCCTTGACAACCCCTGATCGGCCTCTGTCCCTGTACCTTTGTCTTTTCAGGATGTCATATAAATAGAATCATATGCTCTTTAATTTTCTGAAACTGGCTTCTTTTACTTGGCATGATGCCTTTGAGATTCATCCATGTTGTACAGGTATCAATAGTTCATCTGTTACACCGCTGAGTAGCATTCCAACATAGGATTATACCACAGTTTATTCATCCTGTGCATAATCTGCCTAGTTTTTAGTTGTCATAATGCTTATAACAACTAAAGCTGCTATAAGCATTCAGATCCACATTTTCGTGTAAACTTAACTTTTCATTTCTCTAGGGTAAATACCCAGGAGTGGGCAAATGTGTATTTAATCCTGTGAGAAACTGCCAAGCCGTTTCCTTGAGTAGCTGCCCCATACCGTACGAGAGTTCCACTGCTCCTTATCCTCATCAGCACTTAATATCGTCTTTTTTAATAAAACCATTCAAATAGGTGTGTAATGATGTCTCACTGTGATTTGTAACTTGCTTTTCCCTGAGAGCAAGTGGTGTGGGCATCTTTTCATGGACATATCTGCCATTCTTTGATATCCTTCGAGAAAGTGTCTGTTCAAATGTTTTGCTCTTTTTAAAACTGGGTTTTCTTAGATTTTTTTTTTTTTTTTATATATTGTGAATGTAAGTCCTTTGTCAGGAGATTTGCAAACATTTTCTCCCAGTCTACAGCTTGTCTTTTTCATTCTCTTAACAGTGTTTCTCATGGAGCAATTGTTTTAAATTTTGATGAAGCGCAATTTCCCAACGTCTTTTATGAGCTCTGTTTTGGTGTCCTATCTCAAAACTCTGAACCTATGGCCTCGAAAGAGTCCCCTGATTTTTCCTCCTGAAGTCTTATTGTCTTTTATTTTATCTTTATATCTATAATGGATCTTGAGTTAATTTTTTTTTTACAGTGTGTAAGGATTAGGTCTTTTTGTTCCAGTATCATTTGTTGTAAAGACCTTTCTTTCTCCATTGGACTGCCTTTGCACTTTGCTGAAAATCAACTTGTCATATTTGTGTCAGCCTATTTCTGTTCTTTTCCTCTAGATGTCGATCTGTTCATTAATACCACACTGTCTTACAGCTTTACAGTGAGTCTTAAAGTCAAGTAGTGTGAGTCCTCCAACTTTATTCTTTTTCAAAATTGTTTTGGCTCTTCTAGTTTCTTCGTCTTCAGTATAAATTTTAAGAACAGCTTGTGTATGTCTACAAAATATCCCTCAGGGATTTTTACTGAAATTGTGTTAAGTCTATAGATCAACCTGAGAAGAACCCAGCATCTGTGCTGAGTCTTCCAATTCATGAGCATGGTATGTACCGTTTGTTTTTGTCTTCTTTCAAATGTGAATGTTCAAATTCAGATATGTCCATATTGAAATGGGATTGGGAAGTCCACTCCGAGGCCAAAAACAAAATACTTCTTTTCTTTTGAGAGCTCTGTAGAAACATGTGGCCTCAGGGCTTGGGATTCAATTATGTTGCTAATGACAGGAAAATAGCTCTGGCAGCTAAGCCGCATTCTCCTTCTTTCTTTAAAAATTGTTTTTACTGAGCTATAGTGTACATACAAAAAAATTCATACATTTTAAGTGTGCAGGTAGATGACCTGGGACAACAAGTAAGTACACGCTGTGACCGCTCCACCCTGAAGACAGCGCACATTCCCGTGGCCCTGCCAAGTTCCCTCAGACCCTTCAAGGTCCATCTGCAACCCCCGCCCCTGGCCTCAACCTCCAGTGACTTCTGTCTACAGATGAATTCCCCTGGAAGCCTATGGCGTGTACCCTTCTGTAGCTGGCTTCTTTTGCTCAACATAAGGTCTGTGGAATTTGTTCTGCTGTTGCACCTACAGTAGGTACTTTGTTCTCTGTCTTGCTCAGTATAGTCTTCTAATGTATGAATATACCACAATTTGGTTATCTATTAACCTGTTAATAAGCATTTGGGTTGTTTCCAGTTTTTGGCAATTATGACCAAATGATTTGTGTACAAGTATTTTCATGAACATACATTTTCATGGCTCTAGGATAAGTACCCAGGAGTGGAATTACTGGGTCATATGCTAAGTGTATACTCACTTTATAGGAAACTGGTGAACTAATTTCCAAAGTGGTTGTATCACTTTACATTTCACCATAAAGTTACTCTACTTCTTCACCAACAGTTGATGTTGCTAGTCTTTTGCTTTTGCTGTTCTTGTGGGTGTGAAGTGCTATCTTATTGTGGTGTGAATCTGAATTTCCCAGAAGACTAATGCTTTTCATCAGGCTGGTAGAACTTAACTGCACAGTTAACTTCCACTTATCCACACAACTAGGACCTTATGCTCACCTGGGTCACAAGTTATCAACAAAAAGTGTGAGCCAGAAAGCAGTCAGGAACCAAGAGACAAGGCCTGGGCATGTATCTCAGTGTATCTTCTAGACCAGGGGTGTCAAACTCATTTTCACGAGGGGCCACGTCAGTCTCGCAGTTGCCTTCAAAGGGCCGAATAGGACTGTATAAATGTAACTGCTCCTTAACAGTTAAGGGAGAGCTCGACGTGGCCGCTGGGTAGAAGAAACAAGGTGCCAGGTTGGATAAACAAGGGGGAGGGTAGGATTTGGCCCGCGGGGCCTTGTGTTTGCCACCTGTACTCTAGACTTACCTGTGCTTCCATCTCCTTCTGTTAGTAGGGTAACTGGGCATTACCTCTGAAGTCTCAGGAACGGGGAACACTTCGGTAAATCAGAAGAATAAAAGAGTGCTTACCTGCTATTTTCCTCCGCATCCAGGGACACACAAAGAGCCACACGAAACAGGCGAAGAGCAGTGCTACCCCGAAGGAGATGAGCGCTATGGCCCATATGGGCAGGACCAGGCCGAGCACTGAGAAACAGAAACCACAGCAGGGACCTCAGGGGACACTTTCTGGAAGGTCAACCTCATATAAACATACTTTCTGTCCCCCAACCCAAAACCAATCGCCTAGATTTTGTATTTAATAAAGCTCTCCATTGCAAAAATATGCTATACTTTTTGGGATAGAAAGCTGTGTGTCTAAGACACACTCTACCTTGTGAATATGCAGTTAAAATAGTCAGTAACCTAATTATTAAAGCTTACCCATTTGGCACAAGCAGCCTATTAAGTGACAATAAAACCATTTGCATCTTATCTCAACATCTAAATTCCCGAGTGGAATTTAGTCGTGTTTGTGACTAAGAAGAAGGCGAAAAAGGCGCGTCATCCTGTGTCCCATCAGCTGGCCCACTACCACAGCCGCAGCTGCGGGGCGCTGCGCCGAGCCGCCGGTCGCTGCTGCCTGCGGTTCCCCATGAGCCAGCAGCCCTGCTTTAAGTGGACCTGCCACGGTGACCACACGCATGAATCTGTTTAAAAATCAGCTTAGGAATAAGGGAGTTTTAACAGGACATTGACCTTCAAACTGAACTCTTTGGAGTGTCAATTCATGGAATTAACACAGAAAAACTTTCCATTAAAAAGGCAGTAATGCACGCTAAGTTGCAATTACATTAGCCAATAAAAGTGCGCATGGCTTCCCAGCACTGGGATGTCTCCTAGCTCATCCCTCTGGAATGTGTACATCTTTTGTCACTGGTGGCAACAGGCACATCCCACACACGTTCACAGGTGTACCACTTCGCTGTGCCCGCTCGCACAGGAACACATGGTGCATATACAGTACCACCTACGGCAGCCACGCTTGTAATAGCAGGAATTTGCAAGACAACCAGTACACGTATGATTATGGAAATGTGAAGTAATTATAGTCCTCAGTCATAAAAACGAGGTAGATCTGTACATACTGATAAGGAAAGAGGCCCAACATCTGGTTAAGCAAGAAAGGCTGAGGGGATAATAGTATGCACAGCACGATCCAATACATGCCTTAAGATAACAACCCACAGTTCTTCTGCTACCAGGAGTGTGAATATGCAGCAAAAATTCTGGAAGGACACAACGCTAGCTCCTGTGGGGACATGGGAAACGGAGGGGCTGTCACACCTTACTGCACACGCATCCATGATGTTAACTGTGAAAGTGCATAATAAGCATGTCACTTTCGTAAATTTTAAAAGTTTTTAAATGTGTTTGAGGAGGAAGCTATTAAAACTTTGCCCTTTCATTAAATAAATCTTCAAGGATGCAAGCTTGTCACATCCTTATCCACTTCACACACACAAACCAACTCAAAGTCATTCAGGTTAAGGTGTCACTAAACATTCTGGTAACTGTGAGAGGCAGAAGAGGTAGTTAATACTACACGGGGAATTAATTAGCATATATAAATGTGAAAAACAACTAGAATTACCTAGCTTAATTACAGCTCAGGGAACACCGGTGGCAGTGCAGGCACTTAGGGGCAAGACCGCTCCCCTTCCGAACTCCTGGGGACCCACGGGGCTGCACTGTGTTAGTGGGCAGCCAGCTCCAGCCCCGGCTTGGCCCCAGAATCTGAAGCCTGGAGCTGCTTAAAAAACCACGGGGACTGACCTCACCAGGCCACGGCTTCCTGGCTTCTGCTTTCTGTCTTCATGTCAGTGTCTAATACATGTGATAAAGGATCACTCCAAAGCTGTTTCTTGCCAAGCTGAATGGTAACTGCTAATTACCAACATCAAACTGACCGACTAACATCAACATGCCTCACTCTTACAGCTGAAAAGTATTTGGGTTTTGAAGAGGTTTCCCATGTTTCCTTTGGCTCCTGGTTTAGTTGATGGTAAAATTGTTAGCTGTGGTACTTTTGACTTCACTGTGCTAACCTGATCTGTGAGAGGCGAGCCCTGGACCCTGTGGGGAGAGAGAAACAATTCGGGAGATATATAATGAGGGAGCCCTTTCGCTCTCGGACCTATTTTCCCGCCCATGCCAAGCAGAGCCCACAACAGAAGCAGGGAAGGGCTGCTTTCTGGGCCTCTTCCAAGCCCATCTCTGTGCCCCTTGCTGAGGTCAAGTGGGGTTCTAGACGGTGTCAGGACCAATGTCCAAAAGCGAGAAACTGAGGTCAGTTATAAGTTTTTGATCCGTTTCTTAGACAATAAGCCTTAATGTCACCTGTTCCTTGAAACTTCACTGTCAGAATTGCCTTTGTCATTGGTTGGGTCTGGGACATGGCCAGAAAGCGCTGAAGTTACCCTCCAAGTGACAAGGAGCTGGAAGGGAGGGCCGGGGACAAACACGTCACTGAAGGTGGAGGGGTGGGAGACAGCAGAACACCAAGGAGGAAGAAGAGTGAAGGGAAGCGGGAAAATAGGGGCAAGTTGCTGACAGGAAGGCAGGAGAGAGGGAACAGAACAGGAGTGGACTTTGGAGCCCACCAAGTTATCCCAGCAAGTTGGTAACGTGACAGAGCATCATGAGAACATGAGGGTTTACTTTTAAAGTCTGCATGTGAGAAATGCAAACTGACCGTTATGTTAAAAATAACTGAATTGTACCAGATACATAAAATCAAGTTTCATGGATAAAAAATAATTAAATACAAAAATTCAGCGTGCAGAAGCACTAAAACCAATGTACATCCAAGGGAGAACTTTTTTCTTCTGAAAATTTTAAGGTAGACTTACAGATAACAAAAATTTTTAACAGAAATCCTTTGTATTAAATTGTCTTTCTGTAAGGATCTCAAACTGTTTCCCAATAATTACCCCTTAGGAGGGCAATGAAGCCTGGCGCGCCCCTTCACTCTGTGGACAGGCAAACGAGGACACGGCTTGAATTGCTCAGCTCCCTCAGCCAGGAGCGGCTGCCAGGAACCAAGGCTGGGAGCTCCCAAGCCCTGTCCTCCGCTCCAGCCTCCCAACAGCCTTTCATCTCCTGCCCTTTCCAGTTTCTGAGCAGCAGAGATACGATGAATAGGGATTTAGCTCTAACCTCAAGCATCTTTACAATCCTACTCCCAACCCCCCAAAGATCTGACGATTCAAGTGACTCAGGGAAGAAGTACACAGAACTTTTTAGAAACAAGCACAGTCTGCCAGAGCCCTCACTTTGTCATACCCCTGGCTCTTCATACATGACAATCACCCTCAGAATCTGTAAAATAAAACTTCTATACAATGAATAAGGCTTTAGCCCACAGTAATTCCCTTGTACCTCTACTCGTCAGCCTGTCCCTATAACTTTCCTTCTTTTCTCTCCCTCTTTTTAGTATAATTTCATAATATATGCTTATTATAAAAGTATCAGTACAAAAGTTGCACAATGTACAAATGTGAAAATTCCTCATCACACTCCCCTCTTGAACCCACTTCCCAGAGAAACACTGTTCACTACCTGGTGTGTATGGTGTGTATGTTTCCAGGCATTATTTAGATACAAACCAACACACAGTATAGTGTTTGCCAGAAATTTTTTTCTTTTTTTTTTTTTTTACCTTAATGGATGTAGGATCTTACTGTATATACTGTCTGTGCTTTCATCTCACACAATAAACTTTGCACATCTTTCCCCAGTAACACGCATGTACTTACCTCACTTGCAGAACCCCACTTTACTAGTCTTCCCTTATGTCATAAACTGAGTTACTAGTTTTTGTTTAGTTTGTTTTAGATGAACCTGTTCAAAGCCGCAGAGAAAGTTAAAGGCATAAAAGGCATCCTGGAGCAACTTCTTTAAGAAAATGAAGCATTCTTTTAAAGCTAAAAATTCTGTATCTTAATTTGTCCTATAACTAGAATCTTTTCTTTTTTCTTTCTCAAACCAGGGTTCTTTTAAAATATTTCTGAAAAGGAAGTGGCTTTCAATCACTCTGCTTTGAATCCAGCCATTGGTGATAACTGGAGGTTCTTCTCACCCAGAGCTTCCTGACCCAGGGTCAAGAGTCACTGCTGTGGAAACATCTGGTTTCTCCACAGCTCAAAACCTGGACATGGTAACATGGAATACAGAGGTCCTCTGGGAACAAAGCTTCTTCTTATAAAGCCAGCAGGGGCCTGAGGGGTTACAGATGCTCTCATTTCCTCACGCCTGGATCAGAAGAGCTACAGATGGAGGAAGAGGATGGGAAGAGGACGAGAAGAGGACAAGAAGGACGAGAAGGGGAGGATGAGGGGGTGGAGGGCAGGAGAAGTTAGAGGTGTTGGAAGAAGGGGGCAAGGAAGGGAAGGAGGAGCATGGGGAGTGTCCACCCTGTCTCAGGTGCAGTCTGCCTGAAGAAGCCAGAACCAAGCCTGGTTAAGTTTAAGAACTCATCTGCTGGTGAGAAAGAGTGAGCAAATGTTGCTAGTGAGAACTTCTGAAGAGCATCTCTCATGTAAGAGCCATTATTAGTCAGCAGAGTTTGTGGTAAAAGGTTATGGGAAAGAAGTGACTAGAGTTTGGTTCTCCAGCTGCACCATGTGTCAGAATCACCGGGACTCGGGTCCAACACAAACCCCCAGAGCTGCGGGGGCGCTAGGGTTGGGACCGGGAGCCTGTGCTCTGACCAGTCACACCATGAGAGGCCGATGTTGCTAGAGACCACACTTTGACTCAGAAGTTCTACATCAGTACCAGAGGCTTAGTTAGCTGATCTGCTCAGACTGCTCTGAGAGGTGGGTGGCGAACTTCACCATTCATCCTTTAAACACTGAACAAAAACCGAGCCCCACGCAACTGAAGACCTTCTCATTAAAAATAGACTTCAGGCATGTATCCAACCCAAGTGAGCACTTTATTTACTAAAGTTATTTTTGCTTCTTGCAAATTATTTTTAAAGGACAAAAAAATGCAAAGACAATTTTTTAAAGTGCTACCTTAGTCTTTGAAGTATAAGATTGACTTTTATTTAAGAAAAGTCACATCAAATGCAAAGTAAAACAAATCATACTAAGCCAAAGTTATAAACAACTTCAAAATAACTTAAGAGTGGTGGAACAGAGGAAATCAAAATAAAGCACTATAACTCAACATCCATGGATCCCCACTGAACTCATCTCCATGCGTAAAAGTGCTATTTATCAAAAGCTCTTGAAGTTGAAGCTGGGAAAGATTAACACCATCACTCATTTCTGTTAAAAAAAGCTTGATTCTTTCCCTTTATCTCTGAGGCCCCAATGTGCTGAATGGAAACATCCTAAGGAAGAAAGGGACCTGGGAAGATAAACCCCAGATGGCAGAAAGGCAGAAGTATTCGTTTTGTGAGGAGCAGATCTGTTGAAGGGACTCATCTTTGGTGATAAGGCGGCACCACAGCTATTTACGATACAGCTGGACAGCAGAGAGGCCCCACGTAAGGAAATAGTATGTAATTAAAGTGCAGTTTGAAGGGCAAACATCAACCTTCAATGTTTAAATAAAAGTAAGATTTAAACTCGCCTACAAGCAATTCTAGAAATAGTTGAAACAAACTAAAATATTTGAAAGTCCTTTTCTGACTTCAGCCATGTCTGTTTTCTTCCTTCTCCTCCAGGCAAGCCCCCAGAAAATTTCAAGAAAGAAATACTTTATACCAGTAAGTGTGGAAAAAATAGAAAGATTGGATGACTCGGGTTATGTTGGTGACTTAAGACCAAAAAGATGAGGCTACTTAAGTCTGACAGTAATAAAACGGCCCCTAACACGTATTAGGAGTTATCGCGTGCCAGGCACTGCAGTGGGTGTCCTGCCCACCTTGCCTCGTGTCATGCAGCGTCCCTTAATGGAGGCCCCACAACGGCCCTTACTGTGTGATGATGTCAGGGAGGTGAGGAGACAGGATGTTCGTGACGGCACAGTCACCCAACCAAAGCGCTCGACCTTAACCCTAGCGCTGAGAATACGGTTTGCGCTTTCAATAGGACAAGGAGCTGCAGGGTTCTTGTACAGATTTTTAAAATATTCCTAATTAAAGAGGTAACTATTTTATTCATATTAGCTGTGCATTAAATAGATTAAAAAACACATAGCCCGGATTCCAAATATACTGGAAGCCATCTTTAAAGAGAGTGATGAGAACAGAAGAAAGTACTGAGGCCAATGCATTCCGATGGTCATTAATGGTGGCCCCAGGTACCAGGTACTGTACACGGAGTATCTAACCCATGCCATTTATGAAAGTCAGAAGTCAAGTGTGACTTCTGTCTTGGTCTATTGATGTCATAATTAAGAGCCTGTGGTTCAGGTCTAGACTGTCTGCTTCGAAGTTTGGTTCTGCACCTTACTGTTTATATGACCTTGGGTACCTGGTATTGCTGTGCCTCAGTTTCCCACCTGTAAAGTGGAGCCAGAAAAGCAGTATTACCAATTTCCTAAAGGAATTCAGAGAACTAACAGGATTAATTCATGTAAAACTCAGTTCAATAAAAGTTATCATTTATATTATTTCTCGCATTGCTATGAAATATTTATATAATCTCCTTAGTGTCTCATCCATTTCAGCTTCCTTTACTCTAGAATAATTTACTCCCCCAGTAAGATGATCCTTTTAGCAAATTTGCAGTAAAGTGCAGCAGAAGATGAGGAAAACAAGAAGAGATGGAAAAAATATAGCAAATAGGAAAAGTCAAATTTTAATTTTAAAAAATCACACAGTTGACTACTTCTGACATTTGGAAGAACTGGAGAGTAAGAAGAAGAGAGGGCAGGAAAAAAACCACAGAAACAAAAAAGAAACTGTCCGTACTTGCACCACTGCCCATTTCCAGGTTGGGGCCCTACAGAGACACCCCCAGTCTCATCTGGCGCAGTGTCTTCAACCTCTTCTGGCCACTGACAGCGGCTCAGCCTTCGCTCCGGCTAACCTGAGCTCTGAGAGCCTGAACAAAATTAAGAACAAGGGCTCACGGGCAAGAAGAGGGTGGACAAAGACTCCCTCTGCCACAGTTGGCTCCCCACCTGGGCTCCAGGGCCTGCCCGGCACTGAGCTTTTTCTCTGCCTCTGAGTGTCTTTCACAGGTCATGGAAACTGTGACAAACACACTTCACAGTCCATGAATTACAAAACCCGAAGGGCCATCAGGCCGCTGTCATCTGAGGCTGGGGTTTCCTCTCTCCAGTCACCATGACCTTCAGCTTTGTGCTTTTCGCTAACTTAAAGCGGCTGTGATGCTTCATGGGCAGGCTGGAAATCCTGATCACAAGTGTTCAAAACTTTAAAATCAATGTTTTTTTAATTTAAATATTTTATTGCTTATGCTATTACAGTTGTCCCAATTTTCCCCTTTGCCCCCATCCATCCAGCCTGCCCCCCACTCCCGCAGTCAGCCCCGACACTGCTGTCCGTGACCATGGGTCCTTCACATATGTCCTTTGATGAGTCCCTTCACCCTCTTTTGGTCAGTCCCCGCCTCTCCCCACCCCTCCTATAGCTGTCAGTCTGTTTCATGTTTCTATGCCTCTGGTTCTATTTTGTTCATTAGTTTACTTTGTTCATTAGATTCCACTTTTAAGTGAGATTACATGGTATTTGTCTTTCACTGACTGGCTTATTTCATTTAGTATAGCTCTCCAGTTCCATCCATGCTATCGCAAAAGGTAAGAATTCCTTCTTCTTCTTCTTCTTTTTTTACTGCTGCATAGTATTCCTTTGTGTAAATGTACCAGTTTTTTTTATCCATCATCTACTGATGGGCACTTAAGCTGTAAATAATGCTGCTATGAACACTGAGGTGCATAGGTTCTTTTGAATTGGTGTTTCGGGATTCTTAGGATATATTCCCAGCAGTGGAACTGCTGGGTCAAAGGCAGTTCCTTTTTTTTTTTTTTTTTGAGGAAAATCCATACTTTTTCCACAGTGGGTGTACCAGTCTGCATTCCCACCAACAGTGCACTAGGGTTCCCTTTTCTCCACATCCTTGCCAGCACTTGTTGTTTGTTGATTCATTAATGATAACCATTGTGACTAGTGTGAAGTGGTATCTCATTGTGGTTTTAATTGGCATCTCTGATGGCTAGTGATGCTGAGCATTTTTTTTTCATATGTCTCTGGGCCAAGATCAATGTTTTGAATGCTGCAGAGATGCCAAAGTAGCCATGTAATGGTAAGAATCACTCAGAAAGCTTTTTATTTATAGCACTGAAGTGCACAGCATATAATCACCTATGGCTATTTAAATCTAAGTAAAACTACCTTAAGAAAGCCTAGTTTGAGAAATTCATAAAGGATTTCCCCTTATTTTGGAAGAGAGCATTTTTCTACTATAACATGACATGCCAATTTAGAGAAATTCTCTTTTGATCGGAGAGGAAAGATTTTTGTCAGAGGTGGCCAATAACTGACATTTAACCCATAAAGGACATTAACAAGAAGAAAAACATATATGCTGGTTCCAGACCTCCTCCCCCCACAGCAGTGGGCACATTCAGGATCCGCTGCAGGAGGTGAGCCTCACAGAGAGACAGGAAGAATCCTCTCTACCAACGCACGCTCAGAAATACTGAATTCGAGTGTTACTTCAGTTCATCAACAATGAAATGTGTGCAAATAAGAATAGTGCACATAAATGTTTCTCTACCCCTTAAAAATGGAAAAGGACAGAACTTTTAACCCTGCCCCCCCAAACCCCAAATTCCTGTAAAAAAGAACAAAAGCCATCAGAGTCAGAAAAAAAAGTAATTCTGAAAAGAAAATTATCTTTGGTTTTTAGCATCTAAAAAAAAAAAAGTGAAGTCTCTAGTTGCTGGATTCATTGGTCGGACAGTTTCCAGGGGTTGACGTTTGTGCTCTCACCATGTCTAGTGCCCCCTGGCGTGTCCCCAGTGTGTGGATGTGTAGACCAGCCTGCTCTCATGTGCTCCCACCCCAGGCCCAGCTCAGGGAGGCATGAGGAGTCAGACCATGTTCCGGGACTCAGAAAGCGCAAGGAGCCACTAAGGTAACACAGCTGGGTAGATGGTAGAATGAGAATTTCAGTTTTCTTTTTTTGAACTTGAAAGGCTATTGCTTTTGTACTTCACATATCTCTTGAATATTTAAAACTAGCAAATATGTTTCCTACTCTTTTAATGACTCCCTAATGACCACGAGTGATGCTTTACACGGTCAGGATACAACAGGGCCAGCACCCAATAAATCAGACCGTCAGCTGGCAACGCACCTGGCCTGCTGCATGCACGCTCCCAAGGAATTCTTACCTGGTGCTCCTGTGTACATGATGGAAAAGACGTTTATTGCTATCGTAGCCGCATAGAACACTGGGAGTGCCCGGAGGCCATTGGGAACAGGGTCCTCCTGCGTGATAATGAGATAAAGTAGAAGGTCAGGATTCAAGAAGCATCTGGAGCCAACACAGGCAGCGTGGTACAAAACAGTCTTCCAAACACAGACATGGCCCAACCAGCTGGCCATGTCACTGCCACATGACTGCTTCACAAAAACAGCCATCAGCTCGGGCTGCCTCTCCTACACAAATGCTGTTTCAAAGAGCCCACTATTGTGCCCAGCAGACACTTCAGCTCATGTGATCCCAGCAAGCATTAGGATCACATGAGCTGATGTCAGTTTTAGAAACAGAGAAAAACTGTTAGGTTAGGTCGGCTCCTGGGGACGGAAGCCCAGAGACACATCTGCTTCAACACCTGTCACACTCACTACTCTTGAGGAAAAAAATCTACTTTTAGCAAATGTTCTGAGACTCGACCCTCTGAGGATGCCCAACGAGAGTCAAATGACTTGAACACCACTGCGTGACCACAGGTTTTACATCACTCTATTGCACAATACATTTTGGCTCTATCAAAATACATAAAGCAAACACATTACCAAGTATTACGATTTTTAAAACTTCTCGTAAGGTACAGTATTTAACCTTCAATTATTAAAGGTTTAAAAACTATGGGCTCTTTATCTAATAAAACACTTATTTACAACTTTAGGGTTCTGGTACAGCATTCCCCACTACTTCAATGAGGAAGGTGCTGCACATGTTTTAGGCTAAATAACACCTAAGAAAATATGAGGAAGAGTTTTAAGCAGATCTACAGAGGACTGTGAAACAAAAATAGGGACTGAGAACTCCACAATGCAGCACTGGTGCATAGATGTTGCCTAAGTAATTAAAAATGACTGGTTTCTAATAACCATGTAGACATTCATACATCCATATGAATCACTACCTTGCCATGATAAAAGGAAAATCCAATGTAAACACTGATGTGAGCAACAGGAGTGAGGATAAATAGAGACTATCTCAAAGATTTCTACTATCAAGTGCAGACATGTGTGGAAACCACGTGGGTTTGCAGAACTGTACAACTCATCAAGAACCTATTCTACAATGTCTCAAGCAGCCAGCAGCACCTGTCAAGAGGCTTGGTTTGAACAGTAGTGAGGTGTAAGGAACAGGAAGAACAGGGGTAGGAAGTGACTCAACTGTATGACAGTCACCCCCAGATCAGGCTGGGAGGTGAAGAACAGCAAACATGAAGAGCCCATGGGCAGGAGCTGGGACGAGGGGCACAGCAGTCTTCTGATCTGTCACATCCCCCGTGAAAAGCAGCCTGGCTGAACTGGAAACAAAACCCTGGATGCTCACATGCCGACTGCCTCTGGCTTCCAAAACACTGTTTTCATGGGGACAATGGCTGCCAAAGAAAGACTCCCAACCAATAACTTCTGAAGGTGTGTAAGTCCCGAGTATATGTTTTTAATCAAATCACCATATGTTTTCTAATATAACCTACTGTTATAATTCTCAAACGACAGCTGCCTCACTGAGACCTGTCTCCTTCCCTCCGTCCTGCCCCTCTCCCTAACTCCCTCCCTCTCTCCCTCCCATCCATCCTCTGCCACCTTCCCAAGTGTCCACCATTTCCTCTCAACATTCAATCAGTGTCTCTGAGGCGCTAAGCACAGTGCTGGGCACTGAAATAAAAAGTGAACAAGACAGTTATGGTTTCTATTCTCACAGATCTCATAGTAAAATAGCAAAGAGACCACTAAGCAAGAAATAAAACACAGTATACAGCATGAGAGTGCAACGATGAGAAGGTACATGGTGGGTGTGGGTTTAGAAGAGAGGAACCAGCCAGAACCTGGGGTGGGAGAGGAAAGGCTTCCTGGGAAGCAGCACCTGGAGGCTGAAGAGCAGCAAGAGTCTGCCAGGAAAAAATGGGTCCCAGACAGAGGAAATACAAAGGGTGAAGGCTAACAGGCAAGAGCAACTGACACCTTCTGCATGTAAACAAATAGTGGTATGGCGGGAGCCCAGGAAAAGGAGTGGCAAGTTTGTGCTTATCCAAGAGAGTGAGTCCTTCGGTGGACTGCTAGGCAATGCTAAGAAAACACAGCTGCATCTTTAAGTAAGGATACAGCCGAAGAAGGTGTGCTCCTGATGTGCTCAGCATGTGCTGTGACACAAAGATCCAGGTCCACTTTCTGGCTCATAAAATACTGCAACAACCCCTTGACAGTCAAAAAAGTACAATCAGTTTTTTTTTTTTCCCTGGAATACCAATCTCAGTAAGTTTTAATTTTAATCTCATTTTATTTTTGATGAACTACACCTCCAATAGGTATATTTCTTTCTTTTTATCCTTTTAAGGGCAGGAAAAAGTCAGTGTCTTCAAGCTTGCCTTTCCTGTTAAAAGGAAGGAAGGAAGCAAAGGGGGGGGGAGAAAGAGAGAGAGAGGGAAGGAAGGAAGGAAGGAAGGAAGGAAGGAAGGAAGGAAGGAAGGAAGGAAGGAAGGAAAGAAGAGAAGAGAAGAAGGGAGGAAGGAAGGGAAGAAGGGGAAGGAAGGGGAAGAAAAGAAAGAACACCTTACTTTTGGGTAAAGGAATTCTCCAGCTGTTTTCAGTAACAGTTTCAAAATCTAATTAACAGCCAGGAAATAATTACCTTTCCCTTTTGAGGTCCAGGCACAATGCCTGGGAGTGTCAACTAATTAGCTCAAGCCTAGGGCAAGAGACAGTATTTACAATGCTGGGTTGCAGGGGATCCCTTGGGTACTTACCTTGTGTCTTTCCCCCTACTTTAAAGCAAAATTCTAACTCCAGGGTGCTGTGCCTTAAAAATGTGAAAATATGACTATTCCTCCAACCCGTCTCATGATTAATCTCTATTGAGTAGGACCAAAATTAGTTCCAAAACTTAATTAAAAAAAAAAAAAAAGCCTCACTTACCTTTTTTAAGATGAAAACTCTGATCAGTACAAACAGCATGCCAGACATGAAACCAGACAACAGTGGAGATATAAACCAAGAAGCAACTGAATAATTTAAAGAAAGGTATAATGAATGTTAAAATGCTACATAATTCAAGTTACATTTATACAACACAATCACAGTAAACATACATTAATAAATATTCCTGGAACTACTCATCGCCACGCGGGCCCTAAGGAACGCTGCTGTGTGGGTGGAGCCGGCCCTCAGCATGGACATCTGTCCGCAGACACGCATGCACAGTCCCACAGAACCAGCCTGCCCCCTGCACACAGCCCACCACGGAGGCGAACCCCGAGCTCTGGATGCAGAAGATGGACTTGATTCCCACTGAGCCCCTCTGCCCACCCTTCTTATCAATCCGTGAGGGGACCAGTCTTGTTCCAGCATAGGGGTAAGTGCAAAGGTGGGCCACCTTCCATTTCATTTGCCAAGTCCAGCCTGGCTGTCATCCTGGCCCTTTTAGCATCTAGTCTAGACGTTCCCAACTCTGGCTACACACTGGAAACACCTGGGGAGTTTTTGAAAACTGGTTATACTCTAACTCTACCCCCAGAATTCTGATTTAAAAGGTTTGGAACAGGCACTGGGCATTGATATTTTTTAATTGCTTCCCCCAGGTAATTCTCATGTGTAGACAGAGTTGACAGCTGTGGTTTTAGAAGCCTGGGATCTAAAGCGACTTTCCTGGCCACTTGAGTCCCGGCTTAGTAGGTCATGGATCCATTGAACCTACAGCCTCTAAGGCCACTCTGATTCTTAAAAGGACAGGCAACCCAGAAGACGGAGATGGGTGGAAGAGCATTTTTACAATGGACAGGTTGGTACTTACAGGGCCGAATGGATTTCCCTCTTACTAAAGCTAAGGTCAGAAAGCAAGTTGCCAGACCTCTTAAAATAGTCCCAGCTGGGCCAGCTACAGCCCAGAAGGAACATGAGAGAGCCTCCTCTGTGTGGGGCAGACTGGTGCTCTCTTGAGTGCAGTGAGGTAAATAACACTGGGCCCACTTCAAGGCCTTCCCATGACCATAAACCCTGACTCCTAGAAAGTAAAGGTATTTTCCTCATTAGGGCCTAGTTTCTCTCTGACTACAGAGTGATTTCATTGAGATTTTCTTTTCTACCTGGGAACAACAAATAAATATTGATTTTTCAAAGCTGGATGACAATGTAATATTTGAAAAGAATGTTTGGCCCTGGCTAGTGTAGCTCAGTGGATTGTGCACAGGCTGTGAACCAAAGGGTCACTGGTTTGATTCCCAGTCAGGACACATGCCTGGGTTGCAGGCCAGGTCCCCAGTAGGGGGCGTGTGAGAGGCAACCACACATGGATGTTTCTCTCCCTCTCTTTATCCTTCCATTCCCCTCTCTTTAAAAATAAATAAATAAAATCTTAAAAAAAAAAAAAAGAAAAGTGTTTGTAGGTAAAAAAATTCTCTAACATGTAATAGTTCACAATCCCCATTAATAGAAATTTTGAGAAATACGTTACCCATATAGGTCTATTAAACCTTAACATTTGAAGGAAGAAATATATTATAATGGTAACTTTTAATGAAAATAACTCTAGAGAATGTAAACTTTCCTTCTTATAAATAAAAGAAAATGGTAATTACCAATCTTGACAAGCTCCATCCATTGCACACCTTTTGTGCCAATTGCAACAAGTGAGAATCCTATAGTCGCACCAACAATGCAATGAGTTCCCGAGATCGGAAGTCTCAGAAAGGATGCAATCAGCTGCCAAACAGCTGAACCTAGAGATTGAAAGATTAAAAAAAAAAAGTCAGGTATAGAGCACAGCATCTCAAACAGCCACAAAAGGAAAACTACAAATTACTCTTCTCCATAACAACACTCCATGGTGTTAACTCTCTGTGGATGGTGTCTTTACAAAGTGCTAATGTCCTGATAAAATTACTCAATGAACTTTAGTCAAAGAAAAAGTCTTCAACACTGAAGGGATAATGATGATTTATTTAAAGAAAAGTATGTAAGAAAAATCTCTTGATGCCAGTTATTAACTGCCTTGGTCACCTTTAGGTAAGGGAGCTGATAATGAACTTGTTATGATGTGAAGTGTGGCCACGATCAAGCAAGAAATTAAGGACTCGAATAAACAGAGAAACAACAAAGGCTGCATACCGGACAAGATTTCATTGCAGCTATGCCTTGGAGTCACAAAATAAGGAGGGCCAAAAATTGGCTGTACCATACTAGTCTGTACAAGACAGAGTTTAACACCACCTTGCTGTTTGATTTTTGCCTCTGAAAAGGAACTATGACATTTAACCCAAAGCTGGTCATCTGCTCTCAGCCCCTGCCCAGAACGATGGAGCTTTTCCTTGCTGGTTTTCTCAAACCTTCTTATTCTTAGGAATTAAGAGGATCCCTTAGCTGTGGCTTTGGGTCCTTTACCTCAATTTCACCATTCTTTTCCAGGCTTAATGTTTTTCTGGGCTATAGTTCACTTCAGATATTTTCATAAGCAGATCGAATTTTGCTGTGAGTATTGAAAGCATCAGAGGGGAGAGATCACTTTCAGACACAGTTGTTGAAAAGTTCATATAGACAACAAAGAGTCTGGCTGATAAGCAGGGCCCATTATTAATCCCAAATGTTAATTCTGGAAATCTGGTTGCTTGGCAGCAGCAGCGCTTTCCAGCAGTCCCTTGGCATTTTCTTCAAAAACACCGAGTTACAGAGGGTCACTGAAGGCTGCGCAGGTCCTGCTTCCTGGGCAATGCTGACAGCTGCTCCATGAGCACTGGGCGTGCTGACCTTTGAGCTGCAGTGGGCTGTGACCCTGTGTCTAAACCTGAGCATGTGCTGGAAGGAGAAGGGGCTGGCCCCCGTGCTGCCAAACCGGCCCCGCAGCACGGCAGCACCAGGCTTCCCGGCAGACAATGCCTTATGCCTTCACAGGGACTGCGGGGTTGTTTTTAAAAGGAGAGCCAGAGTTTGGGGCATGTTTCATGGCATAGAACCGTAACTTAAAAAGCAAACTTTGTGATTTCTATTCTTTCAGAAATTAAAATAACCTAATGATATTAAGAGAATGGTATAAACTCACCCACATGGATTCAGACCATGAGATTTTTCCTTCCTGAAAGCTGTGATTTTTCCTCTGGCTGACTTTGTAACATATGTCCTGGAGCAGCAGGGTTTATAAGGAAAGGCAGGGGGGTGGGGGCTGCCTGAGAGAGGCAAGGAGGAAAGGAAGAGCGCCCGTGGGGAGGAGTCGAAGGAGGGAAGGAGCGGCTGAAAGGAGGGAAAAGGAGGCAGGTATTTGCGGGGACTTAGCAAAATGAGAGCAAGAGGCCTCCTTAACCTCAGGAATTCCTGAAGACAAATGGGATTACATTCATGTTAAGTAAAGCAGTGGGAAAAAGAAATATATTTTAACCTAAAATCATGATAGGCTACTAAAAGGGGTGAAGCACAGGATTAAGGGTGTAAGACAAAACCTAGGGAAAGATGGGGGGAAATGGGCATCCCTGAGCCAACAGGTTCCTGGGAAGATGAAAGAAGGGAGAGAAAGGTTCAGGGCTACCAACAAGGCAGAGAGGCAGGCGGGAGTGAGCACAGGGCAGGGAGAAGGCTCGGCGCTCACGGCTCAGGGGCAGAGAGCGAGCTTTAAGGGGACCGTGCACTGCTCAGTGTGGCTCAAGGAGATGGCTTCTTCATGCCATTGTGGGTAGTGCCATGGGAAGAATTCCCAAGATGACTTGGGAATTCTCAGTAGACTTTTGGAACCATTGATGGTTTCATACAAAGTGGATTGACCATTGCTTCAGGGCTGAGCTAGAGTCCCAAAAGGTAAGTTGCTCAAGTTTAGCTGGCACGAACAATTCCTTCCACTCAACCAACCAACGCCACCAAAACTCTATCAGAAAGCACAGAGACCCATGGGCTTGGGGAGAGGTTTCTAAAGAAAAAAGAGAAAAAATAAAATGAAATAGAGTAAAAGGATAGGAGGAAGAGAGGGAGAAAAGACATGGATGGAGAATTTAGAAGAGAAAGATTGGGAGAATTCAGGCATCTGAACAGAATCAGTTCTGATTTTGGCCAATAATAATTATACCGCCATCTCAAATTTACATAGCTCCCGTTTGCAAGGAGCCCAATGGTGAAAATCTAGGTAATCCATATAAGCTCCCAAGAAAACAGGCTTTGAGATTCCTCTAACCACATACACTCACACACACACACACACAAATAGAAGGAGGAGAATAAGAAGAAAGAAACCAAAGCAAACAAAATCAAGTTATTCAAGCAAAACCTCAAATTGCTTTGGTTAACCTAAATTCTAGTTGAGGTAAGTATTTTTCATTCTTTCAGCAAAGGGCCAAAGGCAGGGGTGGGAAAACTGTCCACACGAAAAGTCAGTGGCGACATAAGCTCGGCTCACAGCATTTTCTGCTGAACTGAGGGCCTCCGTGCGGCCTCACTCACAAATCTCTTCACTAAGCACCGCCATGCCTCAAGTCTCACCCAGCTGAAAGGAGAGGCTTCTGTTACTATTTAATTTTATCAGTTTTTCTTTATTTCTCCCTTCCCTTCAACATATCCTGCCCACATCATCCTGACCCAAAATTTCAGATCAGTATGATTATGTATAAGGTGTCTCTCACAGCTACACAAGGGTGAATTTTACAAGTAACTGTTATTTTTCAATGAGAATTTTCCATTACATCTGACTATAATAAAAATATGTGTTTACTGAACTTAAAATTCAGTCATTACAATAGCTGTTGGAATTAAAGCAACCAGGAACCCTACATCTTTAACACACAGAATGTCCAGCTGAGACATAGGAACTCCTTAGCATGGGTCACCAGCCCAGTATTTAACTGGTCTGCTTTGGGTCAAATGCCTCAACAGCTTCTCAGATTAACTTGCTGTAATAAAAAGATAATGGATCATCTTAAATTTGGCAAATAATTTCCACATCCTGGGTGTATAAATAATGCCAGTGACAATAAATAACTCGGAACCTGTGGAATGTAGCTGTGTTCTTGGTACACCAGCATCTTACCTCCTACTGCAGGACACTTCCTACAAAAGGATATGTCCTGTTGAAAGCAGAAGGTGGTAGAATTCCTCCCTAACCCTCTTCTCCCTAACCAAATTACCCGTATTGGTCAGCTGTCTGCTGTGATGTCATCTCTACCTAGAGGCAAGCAGAGAAAGAATCCTGTCAGCTGCACTTAAGGCATCTCTGCCCGCATCTTCTTCTCAGCTGCAGCGAGGCAGCGAGGGAAGGGCCCCACACTGCTTCGAGTCTACGGTCACCTTGGGCGATGGAGGATATGCACTGGCTGGCCAGTCAGTCTCTTATTAACACACTTCACTGCCTTCAGCACTTCGCTCTCATCTGACAACCTGAAACCACCAATAAAAGTCTACTATAAACAGGTGACATGCAAATGACCTGTTGACCAGAACACAAAATAAACGTACCAAATGGAGTTCCCGGAGTAGAATCAGAAAATCAGCCCAAAAGCCAACAAAATAATTACAAATAATGTAGAAGACCAGAATTTCTTGAAAAAAACACTTAAACTGAGAATACAAGTTAAATGAGTAAGTACTGTTTTATTGGCATCCAAGTTTTCAAAACACTGCACCCTAATTGACTTTTAAATATCTATGAAAAGAAATAAACCTTAAAGGAAATCTCTTAAGTAAATCTTTCAAACACACTTTCTTAGACTTGCTATTTCTCTAATAACTTTCAAACAACTTTAAAAGGACAAGGAGCTGCCCTTCAAATACCTGTCTGTATCCTTTAGGGAAAGTACTCAGCTGAAATCTATTTTAGCAAAGTTTGCTAAAACTGAGAAAATATGTTTGTTTGATATTTGAACATGCACACAAAAAATAACCAAATTAAAACAGAGAAAGTAGATATAAGATACAGCAAATATAAAACATCACACCCAGTTTTTACAAAGCTAAAGCAAAAATCGCATCTGTGGATACGACAAAAGCACTTGAAGAGAAGAGGGTCAGCGGACACATTTCCCACAGGTATGAAGAATAATGCTACTTACCAACCATTGCACTAACTTCCCCAGCCATTAGTGTTTCTACTGTCTCGTTGTACAGGTTCACATCGATGATACCTTTTCGGATGGTCTCTCCTACTTTGGCTCCCAACAACACTGAGCCTGTGGTTTCGAATATTGAAGCCAAAATGCACGCCTGCCTCAAGGTCACCACGCCGGAGCCCACAGCGGTACCAAATGAATTGGCAACATCATTTGCACCAACAGAAAATGCCAAAATAAAAGCTATGATAAAACCTAAAATGACCATCCACAAATATTCATTCAAGGCCATTTTGAAAAGTGGACTCTGGGTACTTTTCTTTCGCAGAAATATTTTCAATAAATGAAGCTTGAGGTTATAAACGTCGTAAGGCTGAGAGTTCTTGTAAACAGTGAGTTTGCTCTGGAAAGTGCTGGACAATGTTAGAGCCTGAGCAAACTGCTAACTGCTGGTTTTCAAACTACTGTCAGTACAGTTCATTTGGCTGTGTTCAGTCAGCGGTAAAACACATTCCATATTTTTCCTCCCAATCTGGGAAGGCTGGGATGTCTCCTCCTGTAACAGAAAGAAAACAAAAGAAATCAATTATCCTAAGCAACTAGTAACGGTTTCTTCTTTCAGAAATAAACATTAAAAAAAAAAGATTTTATTTATTTGTTTTTAGAGAGAGGGGAAGGGATGGCAAAGAAACCTCAATGTGCAAGACACACATCAGTCCCCAACTGGGAATCGAACAAATGACCTTTCAATTCGCAGGCCAGTACCCAATCCACTGAGCCACACCTGCCAGAGCCAGAAATAAAATTTAAGCTCCTGTTTTAAGCCTAGTAATGGGATCTAACTTTGGCATGTAACTGATCTAACTGTAAAGTAACTTGAGGAACATTATTAATTAGGTTAACCAACCCCCCACTCCAAAAATGGAAAAAACCTGATTTCTAGAACATTAGAGGTTGAAGCATGCTTTAGAATTACAAAACTGACAGTAAGCCTTAATGGGATACATTTTTATACAATCTAAAAAATATATTTGGTCATTACTTTCAGAAAGGAAAAATTGCCTTCAATGAACAAAAGATAAAGAAATGAGAAATTCAGACTTAAAAATTTTTTCAAATATTGGAACGTGCCAAATGTCTCGGCACAGTGATCACCAAACCTGGTTGTGTGACTGACCAAGGGTGTGACCAAGGGTGTGGCTGACCATCCACCCGCGCACAAGGGGCAGGCTCTGCACACTGTGGCTACATCATGCGTGTCTGAAAGGAAGTTTGCAGGTCCTGGTGCACAGTGACTCATCCAGAAGCTGACAGAGGCCGGAGTGCACAGGCCTCACAAAAGGAACAAGGAAAGCTGGTGAATGAAGTCGTCCTATTACAGCACAAGTCGGGTCAGGCCACGACCCCACTCCTTCCCATCTGTCAGCCAAAAAGCCTGAGGCCTCCCGTGGCCTGTAAGATGCTCCAACTCTTCCCTGACACCCGCTCTCGGTTCGCTGACCTCAGCTCCTGTTCACTCCCTTCCCTTACTGGCACCTCGCCTTTCCTTGCAAACATCAAGCACTCACCTCAGGGCCTTTGAACCTGCTGATCCTCTGCCAGGAAAAGTCTCCCTGACAGCTGCACAACTCACTCTTCACTCTACTTAAGTCTCCACTCACATGTCACCATCAGAGAGGTTCCCTGACCTTGTGAAAGAGCAGCCCCTCCCCCCACGCCATTTTCATCCCTCTCACCTTACTTCTTTTCTACTCATTCATTCATTCATTGCCTGTCTTCTCTCACTAGGGGGCAGACACTTTGTCGGACTGACTACCATATCTCCAGTCCACACAATGGTGCTTGGAGCCCTAGTACTAATGTGCTGAGCCCTAATAAATTTGTTGAATAAATGAAGAAAGCAGCTATTAATCAAATGAAGAAAAGTCTTGCATATTCCTCATTCTGAGATGAAGAGATGTCATAAAATTAATATGTATCTGTAAAGTAAAAATGTCACTAAAAGCTTTGGAATTCTGATATTCTATTATTTTGCAGTACAAAATCTGTGTATTTTCTTTGATGGTATTAGGTACGTAGACAGGTGCCTAGCAAAGTGTGGTATTCTTCGTAAATACTAAACTGAATAAATTAGGCTCATGTACAATACAATGATCGGTCAACATTAAGGTTACATAGGAGGATAAAAGCAGGACACAAAATTTTATGTACATTGTGCTTATGGCAATGTGAAAAACGCACATAAAAAGACCAATAGTGGTTGAGTTTGAGTGGGCGTGTTATAGATGATTTTTTCCTTTCCTCCAAAAACTATATATTATGGTTATATGCTTTTCAAATTAAAATAATATATAATAAAATAAACACAGACTGAGCACCATCTCTGCATGCAACGCTGCATGCACACAATAATACAGAAAACGCACCCTGACACATCCAATCGTTTCTAAGAGCTGTAGCATATGCCGTTCTGGGGATTCAGGTCTCAAGTGAGGCAAGTGAAAAGACCCCTCTCAGGCAAAAGACAGTATTTTATTAATATCCTGGGCATATTAAATCTAATATGAAGTGAATCTATTAGATTCATTTAATCTAATACTAAATGAAAATAGAAAATAAAAACTATTTTGGACCAAGAATACCTATCCTAAAATATAAAGAATTCCTGAGGAAATCTTGTTTGTTAGGTTAGATTGCCAGCAGGGCAAATAAGAACCATACTCAATACCTGGGTGGTGTGGCTCAGTGGATTGAGTACAGGCCGGAGAACCAAAGGGTCACTAGTTCAATCCCCAGTCAGGGCACATGCCTGGGTTGTGGGCCAGGTCCCCAGTAGGGGGTGCATAAGAGGCAACCACACATTGATGTTTCTCTCCCTTTCTCCCGCCCTTTCCTCTTTCTAAAAAAATAAAGTTAAAAAAAAAAAAGAAAGAAACCACACTCAACAAATACTGAGAACCTCCTTTGTGACAGTCACTTGGAATACTATGAGTAAAAATGCGGCCCTGGCACATATGGGATTTACAGTCCAGGGAGGGAAATAGCCACTCATCAGCGAAACTCAGTGTGTGACCGCAAACTGTGGTAAGTACTACAAGGCAGGAGGCATGTATTCGAACAGCACCGTGAAAGCACAGATGCGGGGGGTAGGCTCACCTGCAATCTCAGGATGGGAGAGTGAACTCTGGGACTGGATGGGGCATTCCAGGCATTTCCCAGGTAGACGGAGGTAGGAAGGAGCAGAATGAGGAGGGGAGTCTGGGGGCAGGCCAGTGTGAGGAAGTAACAATGCCAGTTAGGCTGGGCCATATCAAAGACTGTGGCCACCATGAGAACAATGGGGTGATGCGGCAGGGTTTTAATCAGAGGGGAAGCCCTGGTCAGACTGACATTTTTAAAAGATTGTTCTGGCTGCGACATGGAGAATAAACTGGTTAGAAGTGGAGTGTGAATGTGGAGAGACTAATTACAAGGCTACAGCCTGGTTCAGGCATAAGGGAGGTCTCCTAGACTCAGGGAGACAGGGGTGATGACTTCAGGAGGTCCTTCAGTGGCTAAAATCAACAGGACTTGGTGATAGTTTGCATGAGGATGTTGAGAAGGCATAAACAGTTATTGACTTGTGGAACTGGAGTGAAGGATAGCTGAGTGTTTTTTCTTTTGTACTATTTTTAGGTGTTAGGATGGGGAATGACAACAGGCTCCCTTTGGACACACAGAGGTAAACCATAGGAGCACAGACAAGAAATACGGTTGGCTGGGGCACCTGAGCAGGTATTCCCCCCCCCCGCCAGTGTAGCTTGGGTTTTGATCATCTTTACAACTTGCGGGGCACCATTTCAGACAAGGGATTCTCTCTCCTAGTTAGGTAATCTTGAATAACTTATATTTCCACAGTCACATCTGTGTTCATTAAATTGGCTTTACTCCTACACATTCATACCCTTGGTAACCAGCTCAAGTCCAATAAGCATCTGGCTGAGAAGAAAGGCTTGTTGCTGGGAACCGCCCTGCCTGGTTTCAGAAGCTATAACCTCCCAAGGCTAAGGCTGAGTGAGAGACCTTGGGACCATAAGCCACTAAGGAGACAAAGCTTATCCTCCTGGCAGGAGCACCACCTCTGCCCTTTACTTCACCCTGCCTGGCCCCCAGTGCATGACCAGTTAGCCAATGACCGGCAAGATTCCTCAAGGCAGGGATGACCTAAGACAGGCATGGTCACAAAGGGGCCCTCAGGGAAGGGCTTGGGGGAGCTATAGAAAAAGGGAGTGATGAACCCTCACCCCTCAGCTTTGACATAGCTTGAGTCCTCCTTCTGTCTGCAAGAAGTCTCCTAATCTCTTGGCTGCCTTACTTCCCCTGCCTGACTTAAGCCTGAAACAATGACAGAGGGAGGTGCAGCCCTGCTGCTGGAAAGGGCGGATTCCCCTAGGTGATCAGGCCTAAGAAAGAATGCATAAATCCTGTGAAACCTGCTTTGCTAAGAATGCTCTCAATTTTCTGATAAAGGTCCAAGCATGAAATGAGTTGTTTCCCAAAGCTTTATAGCCCTTTAGCTAACTGACCCTGACTCAGAATAAGCCCTCATAGTTCTTTGTATATTATCTATTGTTTGATCCTTACTGCCTGACAACAATTGATGAGCTTTGCCTGTATCCCTGTGCAAATTGAACCCAGTAAAAACCCATTGAGGAAAAGGCTCTTGGCCCTTCTCCTTTGAGAGATCAGCCACCTTTCCTCCCCAAGCAGATCATGTCTTGGTAGACTTATTCTCATCTGTGGTGGACTGGGTGGCGGGGTTGGAGGGGCCGGTTTCCGGGCAGAGCCCCCCCCCCCACAGCTTGTCACTTGTTTGAGACCTAAATGATCTCTATCTCACGTCGTATTTAGAAGGCCTATATTGTGTTGCCAAGTACCAACACCTTGATTTTCTCCCCTTTCCATCATTTGTTGTCAAACATGAGCAAAATAAAACAAAGCACTTAAATAACCACAAATCTGCTGCATAAAGATGGCGATGCTGCTGACACCCAGCCACTGGCAGATCGGAAGGCCACTATGCAGGAGGCCAGGGTGGTGATCTGCCAACAACAGAGAGAGCCTGCGCTCACAGTGGCTGTGGTCAGGTCAGGCGTGCTGTCTGAGAGCGCTGGCTATGGCAAAGTCAGACTTTCAAGGTGGGTGACCAACTCAGTGGGGAAAAGACTGACTTATTCAATACATGATGTAAGGACAACATGCTAACTGCTAACTATCTGAATGGAAGGGGAAAAGCTAGATGTCTACCTCCATGAAAACAAAAGAAAGATTTCTATGTAAAAATTGAAATCTGGAGAGAGTAAAAGAAAACATTGGTAACATTCACTTAATATTGAGATGGAGAAGCCTAGACACAACATTGAAGGCAGTTAGTAAAACGAGTCACACGTTTGAATTTACAGAAATCCTGAAGCTGGGAGGCAGAGAGGACTGAAGTGTTCAGGCATCACCTGGAAGTGCCTCTTCTCTTCCTCAGCAATGATTCTCAACGGGGCGCGACACCATGTAAAACCGCCAGCGACTGCCTTGCTTCCTGACTCTCCCACCAGGACTTGGCTGCAAGCTCTCTGACTCTCTCTCCTTCTCCGACATGAAACCCCTGTAGGGTGGGATTCACAGGACTGAAGTTATTCTTCAATTTTCAAATGCCACCAACCTCTTGCATTTTAGAGAGGGACCTTGGAGCATTTTGAATTACTGCAGGAGGTACTGAGGGATTTCATAGGTTCTGTCTCCCAAACGTGTGATGTTAACGAGAGCTTCACTTTCTTTGCTCAGTACCCTAATGCCTTCTGAACAAGCATGTCCACTTTTGGCTCCGCCTGCCATCACTTCTGTTCCTTGCTCTCTGAACCAACTCTGCTTCTCTCGCCAGCCCAAGGAGCACCTCCTAGGTGTTTATAGATTCTTTTCCTATAACTTTCTCTCTGAGTATCTGCTTCAACTCCAGCAGATTATCTACATTAGAAATCTGAATGTTCAAGTGAAAACAAACATTCTCAGAATATTTCTAGACAGATATGTATACTGTTTAAAAACAGGAATGTTGCTGAGCTGTAGCACTTAATGGAAATTTATGCCAAAAGAAGTTTGGGTGGGAGACTCTTCTCTGGGATGCTGCCAAAGGTAACATCCAAGGTGACTTCTCCAAGCAAATATGCTAAGGAGATGCCTGTCCAGTCCCTCCTCTCTCAGCCTCAGAGTCTAATCATTTCCTCAATCACACGACCAGTCCCAGACAACCAGATCTGGAGTGGATGGTGACTTAAGTCCCCAGGGGACTTGCCCTTTTAAAGGACTGGCCCATAGCCAACCTCCTTTCCATGTGTTTTTGCTTCTGTCTTTGAGGATCCGTTCCCTGAGACTTCATGGGACTGTCCCTGGACCAAGTCGCCCTCCAACCAATGAAGGGAAGGAAGCAGGTCCCCCGTGCAGAGGACCTGGTGCTCGGAAGTAATTTTCCAACGCCTCCCCTGAAACCCAAGGCGTCCACACATACCCTCTAACAGTGTAAAACCCACTTTCGAGGCAGTGAGGGTTGAATCCTGATTCTGGCACTTAGGAATATGAAGGCACAGATTTCTCTTCAATGGCACAATGTAAAATCTAATGACTCCGCTACATGTGGGCCAGTCCGATGGCTCAGACATAAAGATTACTGGCCTTTCCTGAGAGTATTTAAATAAAATGAAAGATTCATTTTTGGAATGTTATTATTTGCAGTACAGTACAGCAGAAACATCTTTTTCAACATTCAGGGTACAGGTCTTGTTATAAGTATTCCTATTAACATCATTTTAAATAGTTCACGGAAACATCTACTTTACACTTTTAAATTTAAAAAATAATGGAAAAGTCATAGTATGCTTATGTTAGAAGATACTGAGTTTCATATATTCAGACTAAGGGTCAAAGATCAGAAAGGTACCAGAACAGCTCTGAAACTCACCAGAGCTACCTTTAAATAGCAAATTTGCAAAAATGCAAAGCTGTGTGCGGGAACACAAGAGCCTGGAGAAAGGCAGATGCTATTTTGACTGAAAGAGAAGGAAGAAAGGAGGAAAGGAGGGGGGCAGGTAGAGAGGATGAGGAGGAGACAGGATGGGGGCTGGGGAAGCGAAGGGGGAAGAAAATGATGTCCGAAGGAAAGACAAGACAATCCAAGCCAGCTGCTGAGCCCCAGCTTAGAGCGCAGGGACAAGAGGCAAAAGAACACAGATCACGGAAGCAGAAAGAAGCCGGTTTACTCACCAGCAACAACCAGCATGAATGCAAAGCCCGATAATGAAGCTGTCAGATACCCAAAGTGAACAAGCTGCAGATGTAAACATAAACTGGAAAAGAAGTACGGTTTGCTAACACACTGTGGCTCCTGCCCAGCACTGAATGTCCTTCACCTTCTCCTTTTCTCTCTGCTGTTTAAAAAAAAAAAAAAAGAGCACTTTTGTTTCTCCTGAATGGAGAAGGGGGGAAAAAAGCAAAGGACCTGCAGTCAGAGTCCCTTGGTCCATTCCAGTCAAGCCAGCTATGGGCTGCACAGCCCTGGACAAGTCACTTAAAGGACGCAGCTAAGAATGACAACAGTGGCGCATAACATGGTGGCTGTGTAAAGGCAGCAGCTCGGTGGCAGAAACCACTACACGAGGACTACCATCGTTATTAGCAGATAAAGCCCTGGGGGAATGGTCAGGAAACTGAGGCTTAATCCCAGCTCTGCTACTAACTAGCAGTGTGACCTTGGGTAAGTCATGCACACTCTCTGAATCCTATTTCGGCATCTGTGAAATTAGAACAGGAATAACACATGTACTTCACAGAATTCTTGTTAGAATCAAATCTCATGTATACAAAGTGTTTTGTAAATTGTGCTGAGCATCAAGCAACTGAAAGTTATTGGTATCACTGTAGCTCAGAGAGAACTTAAGTTTCCAAAAACCCTACTAGAAGGATCTGATGCCCTCCCCTCTCCAATAGTCTGTGGATATGTCCAGACCACTTCCCTCTACGTACAAACTCTAGCTTTGTCTTTGGCTAAAGATTGACACATATTACAAGGCACAGGAACTTTTTTGAGGGAGGTGAAGAGATAGAAAAAAGAAACTCTAAAAAATGCTAAAAAAAAATTGCACCAAGTGGTAAAGCCACATTGGGAGCCAGTTTGGCCAGCAATCCCATTCCAAGGTATATTTCCCCAAGAGAAGCAAAAACACGCGTCCGTGCAGGAAACTTTCTGTTCTATGTCTTGAGTATGTTGGTGGTTACGCTATTTTTCATGTGTGTCAAAATTCATGAAACTGTACACTTCAAACCAGCAAACTTTAGTGTACATAAACTATACCTCAATAAAGTGACTAGAAAATAACACTGGAATATATAAATATGAGAGGTGACGGATGTGTTAATAATAGATGGGAGGAAGCCTTCTGCAATGCACATGTGTATCAAATGGTCACAGGGTACACTGTAAATATTGTGCAATTTTGTCAATTACACCTAAATAAAGCTGAGGGGAAAAAAGAAAATGTTGGTCATAAAAAGTAACATTCACTTTTGATATTTTTCCTTTCCTACACTGCCAACACTGTCTCTCCCCCACAAGTCCCTGGGGTAAGTTATAATATATTCGTTAGTTAGTTGTTTTTTTTTTTTTTTTTTTTTAAAGAACATTGCACTCAAACACAGTAAAACCAGCCAGTTCAACCAAAGAGCAAGGGCTCAGGGACAAGTTGTCACATTTTAAAATAATGGCTCAATTTCCCAGTCCATCCATGCTATTGCAAAAGGTAAGATTTTCTTCTTTTTTACATCCAAATAGTATTCCATTGTGTAAATGCACCACAGCTTTTTTCTCCATTTATGCTAAGTAAAATAGCCAGTCAGAGAAAGGCAAATACCAAATGATCTCACTTATATGTGGACTCTAATCAACAAAATAATTCAACAAACAAAAGAGAAACAGGAACACAGATACACAGAACAGACTGATAGCTGTTGGGGGAGGGGGTGGGCGCCTTGTAAACTTGCCAGGCAGGGCCAGATGCGTGGAATCGCAGTACTCCACCTCGAACAGGAGTACTCGGGTAGGGTGAGGGTGTTCTTTATGCCACCGCAAAAGTTCTCAGAAGAGAATTAGCAAATAATCTGAAATGTGAAAAAATGCTGATGTACAAAGAGGTCTATTACAGTGTCATTTATTATGATCCTCGAAAAGCAGACACAGTTTATTCCCAGACAGGAGAATAGCTGAGGAGGTACTGATGACTTCTAAAGATGAAATATTATATAGTCACTAAAATGATTTAACTAGAGAGTACCTCCTGACATTGAAACACTGTCGTGCTAAATTAAAAAAATCAGTACACAAAATGGTATGTGCCACATGATTTCAACTATGTTTACAAATGCACTGACAATAAGACTTTAAAGAAATACGCCCAAGAGTGACTCAGAGGCTTCTGGTCAGATGGCAGTATAGGCAGACATGGCTCCCCTCTTCACACAACCACATCAAAATTGCAACTAAAATATAGAACAACCACCACTCGAAATCATCAGAAATCAAGAAGAATGAAGTCTGACAACTATGGAATTAAAGAAACCACATCCACCCACAGGGGTAGGAGGGGTGGAGAAGCAGAACAGGCTGGTCTCTCACCCATGTGTGGTGGATACAAAATCGGGAGGGATCTCTCTGGAGGAAGGAGTACCAGACTCACACCAGGCCCCCAGACCAGGGTTCTAGTGCCAGAAAAATAAGTCCCCAAAACTTCTGGTTGCAAAAACCAGTGGGAATTGAGTAAGTGGAAGAAAATTCTGGAGTCTCAAGCAGTTCTTCTTAAAGAACCCATACACAGATTCACATACTCAGACTTACTCCCTCTGGGCTCCAGCACCAGGGTAGCAGCTTGTAAGGCATCAGTGGAATATAAGGAGGAACTGAAATGTCTGGCACCAAGGCAAGCAGGGGCACTGTCCCTTTCCTAAACTCTCCCCCATCAGAGCCAGCAGGTGGGTACCACATCTGAGACTCCATCAATCTGTCTAACACTGTTTGACCTGCCTTTTGATCTCAGAGACTCCACCCCACCCACCCAAGCTGTTTTTCCATATGAATGCCTGGTCTTGTAGGCTTCTGCTTCACAACTTCCTAAATCCTATCAAACAAGCAACAGCTGGCCTCAGTGAGCCCCAGGCCTGGCACTGGCAGCAGCCAACCTAGATTCACAGTTTGGCTTCACCTGGAAATCTCCAACCCCAGCACAAGTAGCAGCCATCTCAGATTGCTTTATAGTTCAGGCAGGGCGGCCCCAGGCAAAACACAGGTGGGGGCTGAAACTGGCCTGCACCGCCTAGGAAATCCCAGGGCCAGGGTACCCAGTGACAGCTACAGACCAGGTCGGAGCACCACCACCCTGCCCCTACACAGCTGATCCTCTACAGAGGGCAGAAAGTGGTGGTCAGTGGTCACAGCCAATTTCGTAGCTGACTGGCCTGGGAAAACCCCTCCCATTGACCTGCCAACAGCAGTCAAGGCTCAACTACAAGAGGAGGATATACTCAGCCCACATGAAGGGCGCACCTCGAGTACCCATTTGGGTGATGGGGAGGCTGTGCCACTGGACCTTCCAGGACACCTACTACATTAGGTCACACTACTAAGACAGGGAGTCAAAGCAGCTTCTACCTAGAAGCAAACACAGGGAGGCTGCCACAAGGGGAGACAAAGAAACATGGCCCAAATGAAAGAACAGATCAAAACTCCAGAGAAAGAGCTAAACCAAACGGAGATAGGCAACCTATCAGATGCAGAGTTCAAACGCTGGTTATAAGAATGCTCAAAGAACTTAGTGAGGACCTCAGCAGCATAAAAATGATCCAGTCAGAAACAAAGGATACACTAAATTGAAATAAAGAACAACTTACAGGGAAACAACAGTAGAGTGGATGAAGCTGAGGATCAAATCAATGATATGGAACATAAGGAAGCAAAAAGCAACCAATCAGTAGAACAAGAAAAAAAGAATAAAAAAATGAGGGTAGTATAAGCAGCCTCTGGGACAAATTCAAATGGACCAACATTTGCCTTACAGGAGTGCCGGAAGGAGAAGAGAAAGAGCAAGAAATTGGAAATCTATTTGAAAATAATAATGAAAGAAAACTTCCCTAATTTGGTGAAGGAAATAGACACGCAAGTCCAGGAAGCACAGAGAATCCCAAACAGGATGGATGCAAAGAGGTCCACTCCAAGACATATCAATTAAAATGCCAAAGGTTAAAGATAGAGAATCTTAAAAGCAGCAAGAGAAAAAAAGTTAGTTACGTCCAGGGGAGTTCTCATAAGACTGTCAGCTGATTTCTCAAAAGAAACTTTGCAGGCTAGGAGGGATTGGCAAGAAATATTCAAAGTCATGAAAAGCAGGGACCTACTGCAGCCAATGTTGCTCTACCCAGCAAAGGTATCACTTAGAATCCAACAGCTGATAAAAAGCTTCCCAGACAAGAAAAAAACTAAAGGAGTCCATCATCACTAAAAAGAAGATCAAAATTATGAACAATAAAATGGCAACAAATACCTATCTTTCAACAATTGAATCAAAAAAACAAACTAAGGAAACAAGAAGAACAGAGACAGAATCATGGATACAGAGAGCGTTTTGATGACTGTCAGACTGAAGGAGGGTGTGTGGAATAGGTGAAGAGGTGAGGGGATTAAGAAATACAAATAGGTAATTACAGAATCGCCAGGGGGATGCTGAGTACAATGCAGGAAATGCAGTAGCCAAAGGACTTACATGTATGACCCATGGACATGAACAATGGTGGGGGAACTGCCTGAGGGAGTGGGAGGTGCTTGGTGGAGGGGTTAGAGAGGGAAAAATCCAGACAACTGTAATAGCATAATCAAGAGCATAAGGGTACATCATTTAAAATAAAAAAATTTTAAATGATGTACCCTTCGATAAAGCTGGCTTTTAAAAAGTAAAAACAAACAAACAAACAAACAAAAGGAAGAGTGGCTCTCTCTAGGTACTCTTTACATTTTTAAATACATCCAATTTTTTTTTTTTTACCGTGAGCAATTACCACTGTTATCATTAGAAAAACCCTTCATAACACTACAAAGCATACGTTTTTAAAAAGTTAGGAATGTACCATCAAAATATGTGGAGTTTTTGATAATAAAATGAGCTTCACATGAATCTGTTTTCAGCCTAGGCCCCTCAGACAATTCTTTCTTCAAGCTTACACTCTCCACCCTCCTGTTCCCCCTCCTTATCTTATGTTTGCTTTTCACTTTCAAGAATCTCCTTTGTTCTGGTACCTGAGTACTCACGTTCAGCTTTGACAAGGTGTTAGAGCCTTCTATTTATTATACCCCCACTTGCAGGGTTCTACAGGCCTGACCTCGGTCACACTTGGTTTTTCTGTAGGGTCCTTTCCTCATCTTCCTTACACTTCGCTTGACTGAGTACTTTGCAGGCCTTTTTACTGAAACAGTATTTGAGATTAATGCTTACAATAAACAACCTATAACTTTTTTTTACTCCTATTTGGTTCACAGAATTAGGGGTTCTGAAGGGACGCAGAAGTCCTCCAGTGCAACTTGGGTCATTTTGAAGATGTGACAGCCCTAACTGAAAGTGTAAGTTGGAGCACCATCATCTAAATGCAGTCTGTGTACTATGTAAGAGGCATTCCGATGGAAGCAATGTAAAAACACCAGGAAGTGACCCTCCTGGCTGACAATCATCAGGCCTCCTTAAAGACACCAGGCTCCTATTTAGGGAGCTGAGATTCCCTGGGGGCCGGCCTCAGCTTGGCCTGGGGAGGCAGAGACAACAGAGGAGGAGGAAAGGGTGATAAAGAGGATGGATTACTAAGAATGTTGCAGAGCCTTCATCCTTGGAAATTTTCAAGATTAAATGATATCTTTAAATTCTGCCCAACTCTATTATTCTACACCAACCAGCGACCACAGGACTAGGAAGAGGCAGTTTAGCCTGGAACAATGAACCACAGGATTGTTCTGTGGGAAGAGGGGGGTGGAAATTTCTGACCCTTTCTTGAGCAAGTGGGATCAACAGCCTTCGTGAATTTATGGAACGTGAACAAGCTTACTCCGGTCCTCTACCCAAAGTTTCCACTGCAGACCCTGTGGTCCCAGCTCTCCAAAGCCGTTTTTCCTCTCCAGCCCTCATCCCTGCTATAATGACTCTCCTGCATGTCTGTCATTCTGACATTTAACTGCTTTTTGGCTCATAAAGCATTTGTGTTATTTAGCTGTTTTCCACACAACCTTTTGCTCTCTCAGAAGGCATTATATAAATTTATTAAGTAAATGTACTTTAAAAGTATAAAGATACTTTTATAAAAGGATAAAGAAACAAAAAGCAAAAATAATTAAAATGAGATAAAGTTAAAAGAGGATGATTTGGCCTGGAGAAAGAGAAAATTTAGGTCTTACATGAAAAATATTTTTAAAAACGGAGAGACTGCCTCGGGAGGTGTAAGCGCTGTTTCCATGGAGATGTCCAAACGAAATCTCAATGACTGTATGGTGAGTTAGGGTAAGAAAGTTTTTATTTATTTTTTCCACTTTAAATATGTAATGCAATAATTCCATGGAAGAGTTACTATAAGGAAGTACATTTTCAGTCACTCCACCTAATTTAAAGATACAGCGAACAGTCTTTCAATGTGCTAAGAAAGGCCACACTTGGCCAGGAGGAAGAAACTGTAACCGAATGTGTGGCTGCACACTGAAATGATCTCCCACTGGAAATACAGGATTACCGCAGCAGAGATGTTTAAAAGGATATTACCACCTTGTTGGAGTGTTTTAGGTAAAATATGGCTTGGAAGCAAGGAATGAGACTAGTTGAACTTTCCACACTCACTCCCACTCTATGACAGAAATAGCTGCTAAATATTTTCCCTTTCCATGTATGCAGTAGATGGACTCCCCCTCCCCAGATATTCTAGGCCACTTTTTCCTTTTCCCATAACCAAAAATAGACTCGTTTTCATGAGCAAATCACTTAACATCACTTCTGTCAAATGGCAAACCTAGGATGATTTGTTCCAATTCTGTGCCCTGAAGTGTTGGCCTGTTTGGCCACCTTCCAAGAGCTATATTAGGAAAATACTTTCCCTTCTGTCACAGTTTAAAATGGAACTATGTGTGTAAATAGATAGATATATTGGTTCTTACATATTTATTTGTTAATTGTTCCAATTTTACTAAAAGCTCAATAATATGAATGATACTTATAAAAACATTGATTCCTGATACTTTCTATTAATACAACACTAATCTAAACAGAAGAGTTGATAGATGAAGATTATTATCTTAACTATTTTCCATGCTTAACTTACAGTCCCATATTTCTTGTTCTCATTCCAGAGGTTGTTAAGCAATAGTTGTTAGGCAGCAGAAAAAGCAAGAGAGGACAAATAATTATTAAACTGATTTAGTCAGACTTTTTCCTTTTGCAATGTGGGAAAGTCTGCTCAAGTTTCGGAGGAACTTCATTAAAACTCCGCAAATCTGATTCAATTCCACCAACAACTTGCCACATACAGAGTATAAATAGCCTAAAAAAGGCAGTAAGTCAGGTGAAAATACATCAGTTCTTCATACCTCCCACTAAGACTACTGAAATTAAAACCTATTACTAAATTAAGAAATCATAACCATTTGCTTGTTATCACCTTGGAGGAACCATAAGACAGTTTGTAAGATTCCTTTGAAAATGATTTCCTAATTCTGAGGGTGCTCCAGGCCTGATTTCTTTACACATAATGAAGATAAACTTTCTTGGGCAAGTCACTGGCTCTCGTTGCTCATTTTTCCTTCAGAAAACTTAGAGCTAGGCAGGATGCTTCGATGTGAACATGAAGAACTTTCTTGTAACTAGAAAGCAACCAGACAGAAGATGCTCTTTAGTGATGTTTGAAATCATTTAAGAGAAAGAAAAAGAAATATGTAATTACACTGTCTGTTATCATCACCTACTTAATTACCTTTATTAGAACTCGTGTGTGTTCAAATTACTGTCTAGTGTCACCTCCTTGCAGCTTAATGAACCTCTGTTAGTATTTCTTGTGAGGCAGATCTGCTAGAAATGGATTGTTTTTATTTACTTGACAATGTTTTTCTGTCACCTTCACTTTTTAAATATAGCTCTGCAGGATACAGAATTCTTTCAGCACTTTTAATTTTTCTTCTCACTGCCTCCTGGCCTCCACTGTTTCTGATGAGAAGTCAGCTGCCAATCTTACTGGGGTTCTCTGATATTGGACTTTAGCAAGTCAGTTCTCCCTGGCTGCTTTCCAGACTCCCTCTCCATCTTTCAGATTTGACTGTCATATGCCTGGGTGTTATCTCTTTGTGTTTGTCCTAACTGGAGTTTAAGTATTTTGGGGTGTGTACATTAGTGGTTTTCATCAGATCTGGTAAGTTGTCAGCCATTACTTTGAACATGTTTTCGCCCCTTCTACTTCTGGTATTCCTTAATGGTGGTCCACTTAATGGTGACCTTAAATGGTAGTGGTGTACAAGTATCTCTTCAAGTCCCTGCTTGCAATTCTTTTGGGTATATATGCAGCAGTGGAATTTCTGAGTAATATGGTCATTGGTTTTAATTTTTTGAGGGACCCCCATACTGTTTTGCACAATCCCACCAGCAGTGCACAAAGGTGCCAATTTTCCCATATCCTTGCTGACACGTTTCTTCTCTTTTATTTTGTACGAGTAGCCATCCTCATGGTGTGAGGTGATATCTCTTTGTGGTTTCAATTTGCATTTCCCTACTAATTAGTAATGATGAGCATCTTTTCATGTGCTTGTTGGTCATTTGTATCTCTTCTTTGGAGAAATGTCTATTCAAGTCCCTTGCCCATTTTTTAATAAAGTTGTTTATTTTTTTGCTGTTGAGTTGTAAGTGTTCTTCATATGTATATTCTGGATATTAACCCCTTATCAGATACACGATTTGCAAATATTCCTTTCCATTCTGTAGGTACCTTTTTATTCCATTGAGCATGTCCTTTTATGTACAGAAGCTTTTACTTTTGATGCCATTCAATTTATCTATTTTTACTTTTGTTGCTTGTGCTTTTGGTGTCCTGTTTGCATTTGGTTCTTTTTTTATCGTTTCTATTTCTTTAAAGATAGACTCTATTTGATGAGTCACCAACACTACATCTTCCTTTAATTCAAGAATGATTTCTTCTAAGTCTTTGAACATATTTATAAGAGCTGCTTTGAAGTCTCTGTCCTTTAACTTCCATACGTGGGTCCCCTCAGAAGCAGCCTCCATTGTCTGCTTCATTTCTCCCATGCAGGCACCACACTTCCCAGTTTCTTTACCTGACTCAAAATTTTCTGCTGAAAATTGGACATTTTAGATAATATATTGTAGCAACTCTGTTACTGTGATTCCCATCTCCCACCCCCAGAGAGCTGTCGTTCTTGTTTGGCTCTTTGTCTGTGTGGCTGCACTACTTCTGTGAAGCCCACTGTCCCTACTGTGGGCAGTTGCTGCTGTCCCTTTCCATAGCTTCTCCTTTGTGTTTACAGTTTCGTCTGGCTTGCTGGGACCACCCCTGGGACAGAATAAGCCCTTAATGGTCAAAGATTGTACTTAACCCCTTAGTTGGTTAGATTTTCACCCTTGACCGTGGCTATGTGTGGTTTAGAGACTGGGAGTGAGGGATGGAGGAAAGGTCTACAGATAAAGAGGCCGCACCAGGGTAATCTTCGGGGAGTTGGAATGATTATGTATCCAGTCTGTGTTGGTGGTAGTAAAAAACCCTGAACATGTGTGAAAACTCATAGAGCCATACACCAGCAAAAGCAAATTTTACTGTATGTAAATTTTAATAGGTCAGGATTTCACTTTAAAAAAAGATACCTTTACATCTGTATTGCACTTACATAGCTGCATCCAATTTGATCACTGAGTTCTTTCTGTAAAGATTTTATTTATTTATTTTTAGAGAGAAGGAAGGGAGAAAGAGAGGAAGGCAAACATCGATGTGCGAGAAATACATTGATCATTTGCCTCTCATACGCCCCCAACTGGGGACCCGGCCCACAACCCAGGCATGTGCCCTGACTGGGAATCGAACCGGAGACCCTTTGGTTCACAGTCCAGCACTCAATCCACTGAGCCACACCAGCCAGGGCTGATCACTGAGTTCTCTAGAAATACACTACTTAATGGAAAGATAGGAGAAGAAAAGCTTTCTTATTATAGTCTTGCCTACTGAGGGTCATTTCTTCTCAAAACACAATAAAGACTGAACTTTTTAAAAGGTGTAACATTCTAAGACTGTGCTTAAAAGCATCTTGCAAGATAGTCTGAAAGTTCAAACTCTTGCACCAGTTAGCCAAGTGGTGAATAAAAAAAAAGTTCTTGAAGGTAATTAAAAGTGCTGCTTTTAAGAATAAGAAAATAAAACAGCCTTATTACTGATCTAGAGAAAGTTTTAGTGGTTTGGATGGATAGATCAAACCAGACACAACATTCCCTTAAATCCAAGCCTAATCCACAGCAAGGCCCTAACTCTTCCCAATTCTGTGAAGGCTGAGAGAGGTGAGGAAGCTGCAGACGTGTGAAGCTAGCAGAAGTCGGTCAAGAGGTTTAAGGAAAGAAGACATTTCCATAACATGGAAGTGCAAGGTGAAGCAGCAAGTCCTAATATAGGAGTTGCAGCGAGTTATCCAGATCCAGCTAAAATCATTCATGAGGGTAGCTACACGCACAACAGATTTTCAGTGTAAATGAAACAGCCTTACATTAGAAGAGGCCGTGCAGGACTTTCATGACTAGAGAGAAGTCAATGCGTGGCTTCAAAGCTCCAAAGATCAAGCTGACTCTCTTGTTATGTGTGGGCTAATTCAGCTGGTGACTTTAAGTTGAAGCCAGTGCTCATTTACCATTCCAAAAATCCTAGGGCTCTTAAGAATTATGCTAAATTTACATTGTCTATGCCCTATAAATGGAATGACAAAACCTGGATAACAGCACATCCTGTTTACAATATGGTTTACTAAACATTTTAAGCCCACTACTGAGACCTACTTACTGCTCAGAAAAAAAAGATTCCTTTCAAAATATTATTGATAACTGACATGCACCCAAGAGCTGTCCGTGATGGAGATATACAATGAGATTAATGTTGTTTTCAGGCCTGCTAACACAACATCCAATCTTCAACCCACAGGTCAGGAAGTAATTTCGACTTTCAAGTCTTGTTAAAAAAAATATAATTAGTCAGGAGCTGCCACCGATAGTGATTCCTCTGGTGGACTTGAGCAAAGTAAACTGAAAATCCTTCTGGAAAGGATTCACTGTTCTAGATGCTATGAAGAACACCTGGGATTCAAGGGAAGAGGTCAAAATAGCAACATCGATGGGAGTTGATTCTGACCCGCATGGATGCCTGTGAGGGGTTTAAGACTTCAGCAGAGGAATTAACTGCAAATGTGGTGGACACAGCAAGACAACTAGAGTTAGAAGCGACACCTGAAGACGTGGCTGTGCTGCTGCAGTACTACGGGGGAGGAGTTGCTTCTTACGGGTGAGCAAAGAAAGTCGCTTCTTGAGACGGAATCTACTTCCAGTGAAAATGCTGAGACAATTGTTGAAACGATAACAAAGGATGTAGAGTGTTATGTAAACTTAGTTGATAAAGCAGCAGCAAGGTTTTAGAGAACTGACTCCAATTTTGAAAGAAGTTCTACTGTGGGTAAAATACTACCAACAATTACATGCTACAGAGAAATAGTTCGTGAAATGAAGAGTCAATTGATGTGGCAGGCTTCACTGTTGTTTCATTTAAAGAAACCACCACAGCCACCCCAACCTTTTAGCAGCCACCACCCGGACCAGTCAGCAGCCAACACTGAAGCAAGACCCTCCCCAGCAAAAAGACTATGACTCACTAAAAGGTCAGATAGCATTTTTTAGCAATAGAGTATTTTTAATTAAGGTATGTACATTGTTCTTCTAGACATAATTCTATTGCACACTTAAAAGGCTACAGCATAGTGTAAGCATAACTTTTATATGCATTGGGAAACCAAGAAACTCATGTGGCTCACTTTATTGCAATATTCGCTTTATTACAGTGACCTGGAACTAAACCCAAGGTGCATCTGATGTATGCCTGTGCCTAATCGAAAGAAGTTTCTTCTGGATTGTGCTTCAAGTCATTTTTCTTCAAGTAAACATTTTAAACGTATTTAATTGTTACTGACAAGTCTCATGGAGCCTGAAGACACTATGACTTAAAGATCAGGGAAGAAAATCAAACAAAAGTAAACAAAAGTAAACAAAAGTAGAGATGGCAAAAATCGGGCCTGCCAGAAAGAGGTGTGTGGTTGGACGCTCTACCCTCCAAGTTCCCAGGGATACTTAACTCTGCACAGGAGGATGAGTCAGAAAGTGATGGAACATCACAAAAATTCTCTCTTCCTGCTCCAGCCACCACTTTAATTTCAAGTCAAGTCTAAAGCCATCACTTAAAAAAAAAAAAAAAAAACCTTATAATAGATGAGCTCATTTCTAACTCCCAACCACTTCACAACATTGAATACATTCATATCCTCTTACTTTTGCTTTTAGTCTTCAAGTAAAGGCAAAAGCAAAACAAAAAACGAATGAGCAAACAAAAAACAAAGTGGAATAAACTCAGTCCATGTTCCTAAGCTGAGATTTATTTTCCTTTGGCTCTTACAAAAGGCACCCTTTTCCCTGAAAGTCACCATTTGCCTGTCCTTTCCAACTCAGTCTATAGCCTCAGGAAATATTTTTATCTGCTCTATCCCTTTTCAAAAGATGCTGTCTTTCCATTCACCTTGCATAACATTCTATTAACCAAACTGTAGCCGCCCAGGTATTTATTCCATCTCGACGTGGCGCGGGGCCTTTCTCAGATCTGCGCTCGCACCAGGCGGTAGGGCTTAGTGACGCACCTAAGCTGAAATCGCTTCGCAGCTCTGACATGCTGATGTGGCTACCACAGTTCTCACTGGGAACATTACTCTATCCATAGAATATTTGACTATTTGGGCTAAATGGTCACCCACATCTTTCCCCCCTCCCTCACCCAAAGAAAATGAAGAGAAACCCATGTGGTATGTGTCTTTACTCCTGTAAGGAGCCTGTAGTGCTGAGAGGAGTTACATGATCATTCTTATAATACAACAGCAGGAGAAAGAGACAGGATGGTAAAGAAAAAAAAGAAAAAAGAAAAGGTGAAAAGAACACTCTTTATAAGGATGAAAAATGGTAAGAAGGTAACTTAAAAAAAAACAGTTTTCTTAGTTCTAAGTATTCTGGGAAATACTCTTCTATGGAAAGATTAACAAAGATTCTGAACCAAAGGCTAGGCCCAAATATGGTAGGTAGTGCATGATGGTATATTCCATTTGATTTCTCAAGGCACTTTAGCTTTAAATGAAGTTTAAGGCATCAGTCCCACTAAAAGTAGATTCCATTCAGTCTCACTCTAAATCTCTATTGCCAGGTAAACCTGGTGACAGATTCCACTCATTCAGGCCTAAACTCAGTAACATGCTTCAAAGAGAGACCCTTTCAACAACCATCAAAGCACTTTCACCTGTCACCATACAAAGTGGGCTGAAAGGGAAGCCTACTGTTTTTGCTCAAGATTTTCTCAAATCAACTGATACCAGTACCAAAACAGTTACCCAAAATAACCTTCAGATTAAGTCCACAAGGACATCCTAGCAGCACTGAGCTATCACTTCTAGTAAACAATGGTGAGAAACACTTTGATACTTCAAAAACAAGTGCTTTGGAAACACTAGCTAGGAGGCCCTGTTCTTTTCATCATCATCACCATCACTCAAAATATTATCTGAGCTCTATGGATATGGGTCCACCCTTCACTACTTCATAGCTAAGATCTAGAATGATACACAAAAATTTAAATGGCTAATCCTAACGCCAGAAGTATTACTTTAATGACTTAAAATAGGCTGCATTTCCCAGCTCCCTTCCTTCGCTCTCCAAATAATACTAAACCCAAGATCCTGGCCAACTTGACATCCTATTGGAGTTCACGGAACATCCGGGACAGTAAGTAGTGAAAGCAGACCCTTGCTGAGTATCTTCCACACTGCAGAACTCACAGAACTAAACCGTTATCAGTAACATGTGGGACTCTTCCGAGGAGCCTAGCTCTCCAGTCTCCCCCTTAAAAGCAAACCGAATTTTTTATTATAAAAATAATATGCATGCATATAAAACTTTGGTAAAGACAGAAAAGTAGAGAGTAAAAGAAGGAAGATGCTCCTGGCCTCCGACTGGAATACGGCCGCTGTTTCTGCGCACATTTTGTGTGAACTAGTTTTACCCGCTGAGGTAGGCATCACTCACATAAACCACAGAGGGGACACTGCCAAATTAAATATAAAAGTCAAAGCAAAAGTGAGTTACAATAGTTCTTTTCTGAAAAGAAAGTTTCATTATCACATAAGCAATACATGCTCATGGGAGAAAGAAATCTGAAACAGGTGACCAAAAGGATGGGGCCTCACCACATCTGCTAGTGGTAACTGTTGCTTACTTTTGGTTCACAGCATTCTTTTCCCATGTCCATACAAATGACCTTTAAAAAAATGAATGCAAGCCATTAAGACATTAAAAAATGCCTTCCACTAAAAAAATGGGACACACACACGTGTACTTTGTAACCTGCTTGTCTTACTCAAAATAGATCTATCGTAATTTTAAATGGCTGGGTGGTGTTGCATTATACGGCTGCACCATAAATTACTTAGCTAGAGACTTATTAGGTTGTTTGTGGGGTTATTTTATTGAATTATTAGGTCAGTAATTATTGAGTACTCTCATAATAAGCAAAGGAGGTTCCCCCCTTCTCTTCAAGTTTAATTTTCTTGACTGAACAACTATGATGAGAAAAAATTTATCCTAAAGCACTTAACCACTCTCCTTTAAAATGACACATACGTGGACTAGATATGAGATTGATTTTAGAAACAAAATTATTTTTTCCAGGGCTACATACAGAAAAGAATGAGTATTTAGCAATTTCTCTTAATATAGAAATAAAAATCACCTCTACCTGTTATCATTAAGACCCAAATCAATTGACCATTTGGAACTTCCCTTATTGGATATAAAGTTATTGAGAAATTGCAGGTTTCCATGAAAATATCTCACACTCAGAGCCCAATTCGGGGTGTTGAAAGCCAGCTCCCTCTGCCCTCCGGACGAGTGGGACATCTACCTCCTCGGTGTGCAGCCACCGCACCCCGGGGCCTGTGTCCCCTGTGAGCAGACCCCGCGAGGAGCAACAGCAGTGCACGCAGCTCAACATCTGTGAGGCCAGTTTTTCAACCATAACAAGGTCCCAAGATTGTGTAACAGCATCGGTGTACACACTTGCCACCTTTATCCCTCTGTCTCCCATTACAAGGCAAACCAGGGTCGGAGCCAGGCTGTCCTCACTTGTCTTTTCTCACTTCAAGGAATTCTTAATACTCTGCAAACGTGTAATTAACTGCGGCTATAAAAGCCAAGGATTCTGCGCATCCCATTTTTCAGCGCTAAAATATGAGGGCCGCAGGCCCTGGCCGCGGCAGAGCACGTCCAGAACGGAGGCAGCAGTGTGCCACTTGTGGGACATTTTTTAAGCGGCACTGGCAAAATGTGTCCTCAGAGAACCCCTTCTTCATTATGATCACAAAGAGCTTTTATTGTACTAAACGCTATACAAAGTATAACAAATAGACACACTCTCAGTACTTTGTGTTTTCAATCCAGGACAATTCTGTCAAGCAAAAAGCATAAAGTAAAAATATACAAAGAGCAAAGACATAACTAAATTAAGATGCATTTACATCAGGTGCAAAACAGTGGCTGGGGTGGGAGGTTGAGGACAACTAGAGGGACTCCTAGGAATAACTATCTTGGCTGGCAAGGGTAAGAACTGCCAACTTCCTGACTCTAGATAATTAATTACACGGGGGAGGGCATTACACATGGCCTCGGACATTTCAACTGAATAACCACTTATCTGTATTAAGTGCCTACTAATCATTGGCTGTTTCCCCCGAACACACAAAAACGTCAGGATGAACATGGTCCCTACCCTCGGCCTCCAAGGGAGAGCCACCAACCCCTCATCCTGTACTTGCATTCTCTTTTGGCCCTCCCACTTTGCCCCTCCTTCCAGGGTGCCCCAAGGCAGGGATAAGGAATGCCATTCCTTCAGGTGGTGAAGACAGCTCACCAACGCCCACCTGTCCTCCTGTGGAGATGACAGTTAGGAAAATGGGGTAGTCAACCTTTGCCTACAGCCACCTCTCTTCTGAAATGGGCTTCATGAGGAGAGCAACTGATCCAGCCAGCGCCTGTGACAGGACATGACTGCAGGCTCCTTGGTGTGACCTCTGCCCTAATTTCCCTTCAGAGGGCCATGAAAAAGTCACGTGGGGATGAGGGGGTCTATTAGATAACACTGCAACAAGTAGGACACACCTGATAACACCACATTACTACTATCGCGTTGTCTCATTTGATCCTCATTTGAAATGGGCACCTCCTGAGCAACGAAGTTCAGAAAAGTAATTGCAAAAGTCTCCTGGTTGATTATTAATCTTCTGTGAGTGCCAGAGGAAACCCAGAGCCCAGTCAGAGCGAGAGGGGACACTGAGAGGTCATCTATCTCCTGACTTCAGAGAGAATATTGGAAACACTGCAAACAAATGCCCATTTTTTAGATGACTTTGGGAAAAAAGTTTACATTTTCCGGTGTCCAAATTCTCCATGTCATAATACCCATTTTTATATCTTATCTAGTGGTCCTCAAACTTCAGTGTGCGTCAGATTCACATGGGGAGGGGCTCGTTAAAACATAGACTGCTGCGCCCCGCCCATTTCTAAATCAGTAGGTGGCGGGTGGGGCCTGCGCGTGTGCATGTCTCACACGTTTCCAGATACTGAGGGTGCCAGTACTGCACTGAGAGGACCCCGGTTCTAACCCAACCCCTACTGGACTGAACCCTTACATCTTCAATGGAAACAGACACCAGTTGGTCATTATTCCTTGGTACTGAGGCATACACATACTTGAATAACAATTCTAGAGTCCCCCAGGCATTTTTTCCCTCCAGGCTAAATAATAGAAGTTCCCTAACATCTTATTATGGGTATCGTTTTTCAACCCTTTAATCATTTTTTGAGGTTCTTTGTTGTACCCTCTCCAAGTCTCTTTCAGTTGTGGAGACATGAACTAGACCCAGATCCTTAGTCAGAGGCTGGCTGGGGCTGAGGACAAAGGGGAAAATGACTCACAGATTCACACAGTATGCCCCTGTTTATTAGACTCCCATCCCAAGCTTGCCTTATTGGCTCCCTTCTGATTCATGTTCTTCTGAGTCCTTTATGAGCTGCAGTAACGCTCAGCTGACCTTTGTAATGTCTTTCTTCTCCAATGCTCAAAGCACATCTCCAATTTACCAGCTGGCTCAGCACCCCAAACCAGTACAGAAACAAGTCACTGATTCTACAGCCTATCAGTTCAGGAGGGGAGAGAAAGTCTGGAACCCAAATTCAGATTTCTATCCAAATATTGGTTATATGGAGAAGGACACTTCTTAAGTTTATTGGGCTTTGTAAGATCGCAAGTTTACTTCCTCCACATAGTAATAATAACAGGTGGAGGTGGAACTACTGAGCCGCCTTCCCTTTGTGGGGACACTGCAGGGGAGAACTGGGTGTCGTGGGTAAGGCTGCTGGGCTCAGCCTTCTCACTTCCATCACCTCCCCAGCTGCTGGAAGACGGGCGGGCGGGGAGGGGCAGCGCGGAGCAGCACCCCAGGTGGCAGGGCAGCCTGTCCTAATACTACTGGGCAAAGGCCCAGGTGAAATGAGAGCTGGCCCACATGCTGCCCCCGACCCTCCCCACACCATCTTGTTCTCCTCTTCTTCATTCCCAGATTCCTTCTTCTGCCAGAGCACTCGGCGTGTATGTCAAGGGCCCAGCCTTTGTGTGCTGCCAAATTTTAGCACGTGAGTTCTTTGAGAGTAGGAGCTCTGCTTTCTTTGTGCATTGTATGTGCTCTGGGGGTGCTTCACACGTGCTAGATGACAACAGACCCAGTATTTCCAGGAGAGATCGGCATTTCTGCCAACAGGCAGATCCTGCCACCATTTACTTGTAGAGAAAACTGGCAAAGCTGAAGGCACCCCTCTTGCTCACTGTTCTTTTATTTTAGATAAAACTGTTGGAACTCAATATAGCAAAGTCAATTCCTACAAAATTTCCTTTTGAAAGAGAACATTTCTAGAGATGTGATCACTGAGCATCTGCATTCGGCTCCAAAACAAAGGGAACCTGTTAGATAAGGTAAGTTTCCATATAGCTGTGCAGACAAGTTACCTATTAAAAACCTCATGTTAATGAAGGAGACCCGGAGAAAAGACTGTTCTTTGCCTCCCCGAAAAGTCACTCCAAGCTTCAGAGCAAGTCATGTCTTTGGAATAAAGTAACAGTAAAATAATTCTACTGCAGTCAGGAGCCACTCTGTCAGAGCCTCTGGGTCTGTGCCCATTTTAAGACGTAGAAGACTAGGAGGAGAGGACAGGCCCCCAGTGAGTGAAAGCAGCCTAACCAGGACTGGCGGGCAGACCGGAGCGGAGCTAACAGCAGTGAGGGTGACGGTGACGGAAGGTGTGGGCGTGCACGGCTGCAACCACGGGCTCCTGGGCATATTTCTCCAGGCCACAAAGCCGCCCGTGTTTCTCTGCATCTGGACCCCGATTTGCGACTCTGGGTTGAGCTCACTGTGATCTGTCATAACCAAGGTCATAACTAGTCAACAGAGCGTCTACTCACGACGGCGCCATAACCACTGTCACTACATCAGGCACACAGGACAAGGAGAAGCCAAGAGAATCAGAGCACCAGCAAACATGAGAAATTCCGACACTGGTAACTTGCATAATAAAAATGATCTCCTTTTTCATTCACCTGTATCACTCTCTCACAGCCCATAAATCACTAAAACAAACACTGTGGAAGTGTTTACGAGCATTTTTAGCAACTTAAAAAGAACACATGCATCCTAGTAGTAAAAACACCTCAACTTTCTATTTAATTAACAGTCTACCTTTAAAAACACTCCATTGAGATTCTGATGGAGCCTTAACAACTAAAAGGGAGAATAAGAATGGTTACTTTCTTTGAATAAAAGTATAAATTATGAAGCCTATACTAGAACAAGGTCTTTTTTACTGCTGACGATATTACACACTTTTCTGTTATAATTACAATTAATTAATCTGGACTGCAAATTTCTCTTTTGCGCAATAAAAAAACTTAAGTGTAAAAAAAAGTTCCTTTCCAAAAATAGTCCAAGAACTCACTTCTATTTTTCCTTCTTACATTCTTTTCTGTACTAAATGTGCCACTGAAACACTTCCTTCCATTGCTGACACCTTAGGTCATTTGTATTTAAAATCGGACAATACATAATAACAAAGTAGTCTTTAAATAAAGCTTTCAAAACGGGAAAATGGCATTTGAGGGCAAGCCTCCCTCCTGGCTCCTACCGGGGAACGCCTGTTAAGCAGCTACTTACTACACAGCCTATTAGAAGTGTCTCATTACAACCAATATTCCCAGAAGGGATACAATTGCCACATTAATTGATAAAGAAATTCCTGCCTGGTTCTCTGTAATAAGCAAGTTGTTGGGCATGAAGTCAGTGTACTCTGGATTAAAACACTTCAACCTAAGCAAGGTGATTCAGATTTCATTAAAAATATTCAAAACTAAAATCTTTAGTTTTGTTCAGTACAAATTTAAGTTGGCAATGACCTGTTAAATTAAGAGCAGTTAAAACTGGAGAACTTCATGGCCTTTGGTTAGTTTTGGTAACTAACTCAAACTTCCAGAGGATGTTTTCAATTACTTTCTAAAGCCTTCCTCCTAAAAGTATTTTATTTTTTCCAAGTGCTTCTCCTTACTAATATATGGATCTATTACTAAGCACAAAGCCCTCCTTAAAAAAATAAAAACTGTCCATCTGTACATTTTACAAAATTACATTTGACACAGCCCATTGTGTCTGCAGCGTAAGCCTGTAGTTCAGGGTGAGTCTAACACAGAAGGATTCCTTTCGATGTTTTTTAACATGTATGAGTTATGTTACCACAGAAAATAAAGCTCAATGACACAACCATTTCCATAACTGAATATTTTAACAGATAAAATAAATGATAATCTATAGAGTGCCTTGTAAAGATAAAAACAGTAAGAATCAAATACTTTCTCTCGGGAAAGCTGAATAAAGCAGGTTTCCTGCAGTGTGAAAGATTTAAAGAAAAGCCTTTGGTCACCACCCTCTAAAGTGCTCATCCCAAAGTTCCCAGTTTTCCCAAGAGATCAAAAAATGACTACGATAGTAACATTAAGAAGATTTAAGGAGAAAAGAACAAAGAGAAATCTGAAAATTCACCCAGTACTTACAAGCACTTTCAAAGGAAATCTGAGCCACAATTCTTCATAAGACTGCTCTCCCGATCAAGAACACACTCTGAAGTCTAAAATAGATATCCTATCACGTTAGGAGAAGTCACATTTCAGCCTAGTAACTTCTACTTGGGTAAACAGTTTTACAACTAGCAGAACAAACCCTGGCTAAAATTAACTGCACCCCAGCGGCAGGCAGGAACTCGCTGATTTGCATCATGTGTGTCGGGATTTATTCACCAGGACGACATTGGTGTCCTCTGGATGGGAAATTTGGCCAAGGGGCGTGCTCTGGTGAACAATACGCAGCATCATGATTATGCTAATTATGGAATTCAGTCCCATGACACTCACTTCTTTTAAGTTGCTTTTGCAAGTACTGACAAAGAGAAAAAGTAAGCTCTTGTTCACAACAGGCGTTCACTTGATTTTTTAAACATTCAAACCAGACAGAACTTCAGCAACAAGGTGGCAGTGCTGCATGCTCTTCACGAGGGAAAGCCCAGTGCAAGGACATTCAGCCAGATTACTTAAACAGTGCGGCTGGATGTGGTGCTGTGTGAAATTCAATGGGCATCAAATACACATTCCAATAAGCCTATCAACACGTCTCCTTGAATGAAAGCTCTTTTTCCTTGCTATCTAATGAACTGGTTTCATTTACTTGCTTTTTTGGCTTTGTCTCCTGTACCTCTCAAGGAGTTGCTAGGAGGACACAGGTTCACTAATAAATTACAACTCAGAACAAACATCTCAAATATTTGCAAAGGGCATCGAAGCATTTTGAAGTGTATTTAACGGCCTGACTGGCTTAACTAGTTAATTGTCCTTAAAGATGACAAAGCATGCTGAAGCTCAAGTTCATAGCTAAAGACCTCAAGTATACAGCTGATGTTGAAAAGAAAATTACAAGTAACATGGAACTTTCCTTAAAAAGTAGAAACTCCTTTACTAAGTACAACTTATACCAAAGACAAGAACTACTCAAGATGGTACAGCCTAATTTGTTTTAGAAGTTCCAATAATATACTTGGCTCTTCCTTCTTGGACACTTCATGGAAAACATCAAAACCATGTTAGAACTATCAACCAACTCTCCAAACAGCTCTGGGAAATGTCATTTTCCCTTTAAAAAAAAAAAAAAAAACAACAACAGATGGGTAAATGGGGAAATTCAATCAATGACTTGTCCAAGTCCTCTTGCTGAATGAACACAGGATTCCAACTCCCTCCTAAGCTCTCGCTGATATGTCTTCCATATTAACCATTTAGCTATAATCCTACACATTTTTTTTAGAACTGTTCATTTTCCTAATTTTAAAATGTCCTGTCAGTTTAGGCTTGAAGAGATTTATTCTACTCAACTCCCAAATTCCAGGTCTCCCAATAGCCCCAGGGGCTCACTCCTTAACTCGAAATCGCAGACGGGTATCCTGTAACATGGACATGACCATGTCCTTGAAAAGCACTGAGGCACACACACCCAGGGTAGCAAATGAAATGCTTTTCAATGGCACAAACTGGTAACCACCAGCACGGTCCCCCTCCTGTCTATCTACAAAAACTGCTAGCTGCTAGCCTGGGATTCCACCCCTACTGCCCAATCTTAGGCAGCTATAGCCAGCACCCACCCCACCCTCACTGGGTGGTAGCTGGTGGCACCTACCACCACCCCAACTCCAAGTCACCAGAGGTGGGCATTTCCCACTCTGGCAAAAAGTTGGCACACATCATATATGGCTGACCTCTGGTTAATATAATTAATTCTCGGTGATCCACAGCAAACTTAGACTGGAATTCTGAAAGCCAAAAGAGGATGCTGTGACACTATTTCAGACTCAATTATCCTTATCCTATTACATCATAGTTCAGTAGAAAACTTTCTAAGCCAAAACATTATTTCTTCCCTAAATCAGAAAGAAAAAGCAAGGACATGAACTTTATTCCTGCAACAGACTTTTCATCAGAGAGAACAGTGTGACAGGCCCTACGCCGATCACACCGAAGGCAGGGCAGGTGGGCCCTCTTCCAGTCCCTCACGTGTTCATGCCGAGAATGACTCCGCTGCTTCTTTCAACACTGGCCACACCTGTTCCAAGATGCATGTGCCAAGACATTCCAAAGAAAATAGTGTATCCTCCAACTGACATTAGTCACCCTGCTGCTTCCTTTTCATTAGTGAAAATAACTTGAGTCAACTGTACTTTTGTTCCAGGCATGGTTATCACAGCAGGGGAAATCTATGTGCACCATTAAAAGCAAGATAAGTAGGCGGTAGGGGAGCAGGGATGGGGAGCACCGTGCCATTGGAGGGTGGTGCTCTATGGGATCCTCCGCCCAACACATCCATGAAATTAAAACAGAAAGCAACACAACTGTTTTTATAAACTTGAGTTAATGAATTAACCTAGATATATACCTTCTAGAGCAGTTGCATATATAATTTTAAATTTTCTAGTAGTTGCATTAAAAAAGCAAAACTAAACAAGTGAAATTAGTTTTAATAATATATTGTATTTAACTCACTAGATCCAAGACACTATCATTTCCACATGTGATGAGCACCCATAGCTGTTACAGTCATATCCCTTCTACCATCAATATAGTCCTTGCTGAACATCAACTGGGATATTTGCTGAGTGAGGATTAAAGCTCCCTGCTTTTATATTTATAGCTCAAAGCCTCAAAAAATAAAAATAGAAAGGGGGTTCAAATGCTCAAGTATTTCAGAGAAATTGAGGGTCTATATAAACTCTCTCTTTGAAAACTCTGTAGCTCTGACAGCCTGATAAATCTTTCTCTATTTTATTACCTCCTGCTGTCAGTCTAAGGTTGAGTCAGACTTTAGAGACACTGACTAAACATACGCACAAATTCTACACCTTGGTAGACTGTGCCGTGATAACTGCCCTTTGTTCCTGCTTCCCTGCATCCACACCCTGGGCAGTCCTTTGCCACCCAGACTGGGTTGGCCAGCTCAACAACAGCAAACATAACCCAGAGACTTGAAAAGTGAGGCCCACTGGGACTTGTCTTCTCCTGTTGCACTTTGGAACCTTGAGACCTCAGCAGGAAATAGCCCTGGCTAGCCTACCAAGGATGAGAAGACCACACGGAGCAGAAATGTACCATCTGCTGCTGAGACCCCTCCGCCAGCCCGCGAGAAAACTGCCTAACACGAGGGAGGCCAGCCCAGACCACGCGGCCCCGGCCACGGCGCCAGCTAACCACAACTATCAGCCAGGCTAGCTCAAACCAGAAGAACCCCCTCGGTGACCTATAAGACTGTGAAACATGATAAATGTTTGTTTTCCTAAGTACTGGGGGGCTTGCTATACAGCAAAATAAGTGAGCTATACAGCTCACTAATACCCAATCTTCGAAAAATCCGTATTTCATTCTTTTACTTCCAAATGAAACCTTCTAAGACTAATCTTACTCTTAAAATTCACAATTCTATAAAAAATTACAATTCTGATTACTATATTTACTTTATCGTCATGTTACCTATTGTTAATCAAACTAAAATGGAGCAGTGACATGCTGATTATGAAGTTCCTAAAACAGTAAGTGTTCTAGTTATTTCATCCTGCAGTTTAAAACATAGGTGGCCTTCAATGCTACAACGACATATGCTAAGGAAATGACTTCTCCATCCTAACCTTAAGAGTGATTACACTGACATGATTCACACCTATTCAGTCTGTCAATACTTCCAAAATGGATCAAGAGTACCAATGTATATGCACATGAACAGGGAAACCTAACTCAAAGAATAAACCATTTTTTCTTCAGCACTCGTTTTCTTATAAGCAAAAAGACATACATAGTAGCAAACTTCAAGACAGTTCTTTTTAAGACTTTAAGAAATAATTCAACGTAATTTTATAAAAATTTATATCAGGACTATGAAACTATTAATTTGGTTGTTTTAAGACTCATTTTAACAGAGTTGGTTTTTTAAAGTATCTTAGAATTCCAGTGGGAAATTTTACCCTGGCCATACATTCTTCATAGTCTTCCATTTAACCAGCATTTTTTAAAACTGTTGTTTCCTGCCATTATGAAACTCCCAAGCATTTGCAAAATTGTATGAGTGGCACACTGCCCTTGACTATAGAAGAAAATGGTGTAAATGGCCGCTTTGCTCTCAATAGGCTCGTACTCTGACAGGAGATGGGACAGCATGCTGTATTTTCTACCCAGGGTTGGGACTGACTTAAGTTGTACGTGGATCTTCTACTCTGTAGAGGGTCGGTGGCCCTAACCTCCACATTGTTAAAGAGCCAACTGTATGTGAACTTTCTATCTTATGGGAGAATAGTCAGTAAACATTTCGAAGAGAAAAAATTCATTCCAGTAGAAATCTAAGAAGAGGTTTCCAATTGAATCAATCAAGAAAGGCATCTTGGAGGAGGTAGCATTTGAATTGAGCCTTTGTATGCTAATGAGCTTTCAATAGCAAAAGGAGTGGAACATTATACAGAACCAGTAACATAAGCAAATATAGAGAAAAAGAGAAAATATAATTTGTATGTGGGGAATGGCTTGGATTCAGATTTCAGTTCTACCAATTATTAGCTGTTTTGACTACTAAGAAAATTCCTCAATTTACCCAAGTCTATACTATAAAATATCCAATCCGAGTATGGATATGGAATCTATAGCAAGACAGCCTGCATTCACATTCTAGCTTCATCAGTTAGTTGTTGACCTTGGGCAATTACTCTCTCTGTGCCTCAGTTTCATCATCTTTAAAATGGGGATAATCATATGTGTACTTCGTAAGGTTACTCAAATATAAATTAGAGCAATGTCTGGTGCTTAACACGTAAACATTTTGTTAAATAATTAGGTAAACTCAGGTTTATGCATGTGCAGCAAGACAGAAAGACAGATGTGCATGAATATAGACATACGGATACAGGGATACCCAGCTATCTCACCAAGGATAGCCCAGGTATGTAGTGAGTGCTGAATACTATTTAATTTTTTCCCCTTTGGTGTTCACAGAGAATTACACTAGGGCAAAAGGGTCAAACATGTTTTCATGTGCTCCAACATTAACCTTCGCTCAGTCAAAAAAAACAGAGACTGCACCTCCTCTACTTTGAAACAGGGATAACAATTCTGCACTTGCTAACACCAGATGCTAGGCTTGAAGCTGCCAGACGGACGCAGCATGGCTGCCAGCTCCAGCAAAGGTGTCTCACATAATAAATACACCTTGAACGCAAAAATGAGCGTAAGCTTATTAAGTATAATCTGAACTTCTATAATGTATTAGTATTCAAGCTAATCTAAAACAAGAAACCTTAAATGTATACAATTTGAGATTTTAGGATAAAAAACCATTAGATTTAAAGCCACAGTGATTCAAAAGGTAGGTTAAAAAAATCTTACTAATTCCAGTCTGATCTGACTTCAAGTAGTTATATATCCAAACTAAAAACACTTTTAAATGTGATTTTATTACTTGAATCTGTTAACAAAATCTTAAACTGAGTTCCCTCCATTTTGAAGATGAAAGTACTTATGACAGTTAACAGATGATACTAAGAAAACAAAAAAACTCCAATAAACTGCTAAAAGCTCTCAAAAATATTTTGCTATGTTGAAATACATAAAATTTTCCTGCAGTCTTACACTACTTGTTTAAAAACCTCTTTTTCACAAAGACCACAAAAGCACATTTTACCCATCACAAATCAAACTCTATTGCCTATTCTGCATTGGTGGATAGAATTTGAATTAACAAGTTATTCTAAACTGCTAATCATAAATGCCCACTGCTCAGTTTACGCCATCAAATTGTAGGAAAACTCTTAAGAAACAGGCAACAAGCTACTAATGTCCAAAATCTTTTGGCATTTTATCACCGAACAGTAACTTGTTATTTCAACCCACACCGCTCCACATGCAACCAGGTCTATTTCAAGAACACCTTCAGTACGTTAGGGTAAGGGTCACCCTACTTCTAACTTGGAAAGTTAGACTTTCTGAGGAAAAGAAGGCTGTAGGAGAGTATTTTAATAGAACTATAATGTTGAGTTCACTCAAATCCCAGCCCCACCAGCTACCAGAAATGAGTTAATGCACATACAGCAATCAGAACAGTACTTGGGAAAAAATTTTTTTAAATGTGTATTTAACTATAGAAAATAATAGTGAGAAGGAATTCCTGATGAATCACCTGTAAGAGGTAGTTACAGAATCTTTTGGGGGTTCTGGGTTTTAGGATCCCTTCTATCTTATTTCAGGCAGACAGGGAACTTGGCCCCAAGTCACACAGGGACATCCCAAAGCAACCCACTTTACTATTAATAATTTTAAATACGTTCTCCTGGCTCCTGCTGTTCCTCTACCAAGTCCCCAAGCACCTGTAAGACTTGTCTGAAGGGTAGAGGCCCAAATGTGTGGTAGAACGCAACACTTAGTACCAATTTACCAAGAAACTTGGGAAATCAAAAAAATTATTCTCTAATTTTTAATAGTTTTGCTGCAAATGGATATGGTCTGCTCACAATCAGATAAACCAAGAAGCAGTCACTTTGGTCACTTTCAGGTAAGCAGGTCAAAATCAACCTCAAACTAAGAGATGAAAAAAGGATTCAAAACTTCACCTGGCTACAAGAATCCAGTTAGATGGCTAGTTTCTTAAAGGGGGTAGGGGAGAGTATAGCCTATTCTCTCTTAAAAAAAAAAGATTTTACTTATCTATTTCATGTACCCTGACCAGGAACTGAACCAGCAACCTTTTGGTTTGCAGGATGACGTCCAACCCACTGAGCCACACCAGTCAGGGCTAGCCTATTCTCTTGATAAATGTATGTGGTTGTATCTCTTAAGCACCAAGTATTCATTTAAAAAAGTGCTCCAATGAGTGCTCATTTTCAAAGTAGCAGAGATAAGCAAAAAAACAACTCAGCTCTAAGAACTCTAATAGCCCAGTAATTATAATAATCCAAGAGGCCGTTCTCAGGAACAGGAGAGACCAGCCCCTCTACACAGGCCGGCCTGGTCCGCAAACAGAAGAGGACAAACAGTCCCAGGATACCTGTGGTTCACTGCAGGCTGAAATAACAGAAAACTCTCCATTTTAGACCCAATGCTCCCACTGTAAGAGTTGGGTGTCTTCTTTCTGTTGACATATTCTAGTCTCTATTTTTTTTAAATGCTCTTAAAAATGACTAAAAATGGTTCAAACAGTTTTGCAAATTGAGATCCTGTCTTGTAAACCACATTTAAACAAAGAGCTCTTGATAGATCCAGATTTCATTAAAGCTTAAAAAAAAAAAAAGCTCTTTTTAAATAAGATGAATGAGAGTGTAAAAAGGATAGCACATTAAGAAATTCCAATTATCATCCTGATTTTGGATAAGAAAAACCTTGTCCTTATTATTCAAGCTTGTAAGACACAAGATTATAAATTAAATATCCACTTAGACAAAGGGTATTCCATTTTTTCACACACAGCATTGTCACAACAAGGTACACCCAAGTCACGACATCAGTCTAGTACTCACTGCTTTCTGTACACGTTAAACAAGCTCTCTTCTAAGTGTGTAGCGGGGGGGGGGGGGGGGGAGTGTCCAGGAAAAAAAGATTTACTATAACCCCAAACTATATCTAAAAGAATCTCTCTGAGATCATTTACTAAAGTAATCTCTTTCACAATCATCTTAAACTTAATTCTGGACACTGAGGAAACAGGACGGATAAGCTATGATTCTTCAGAATGTGTTGGACAATTCTGAGGCACACTGAGAAAAAAAAGTATTAAAAATAGCCAAGAGAAGGACCAGGCAGTAGCTAAAACACAAAGGCCAGGGGTGAGACCAAAATTAGAAACATATAATGTCTGGTGAACTGTCCATATAAGGGTATCTTTAAATCAGTAACTAAGTGAGGGTAATCCACCCAGCAAAGCAAACAGCTGCCATCGCCGTAGGGCTGATGCTCCCTCTTTCAGAAATCTCTCAGCCTCAGGAGGCAAACAGGACCTGACGCTACCATGTTCGATAATGCTCAAGAATGTTTGGAGGTAGTTTCAAAACTGCTCCCAACTTTCTTCCCTGTTCTTTGATCTTTCCTTTTTACAAAAGTGCAAAAAAGCAGAGGGTAAAACTTCGGCTGAGCAGCCCTCACAGTATCTAGTATAACATATTTACTTACACACTGACCCCACCAATGGATTTCCTGAGTTGGGGAGCAGGCTGCTCTTTGTTCATTCTCATTTACTTATTCATGAGACTCCCAGAGAGTTTCTTGCCCTGGTGTGAAGCACTAGAGAAATGAAATAAATCAGGGTCCTACCTTCTAGGAGCTCCGAGTTGTGTGGAAGACAAATACTTACAATGCAATGTAAGGCTTGTAACAGAAGTGTATAGAAAAGTCAGAGTTGCAATTCTCTTTGGGGCTCAGGGAAGGTTTTGCCCTGGAAATGACCAGGCAGAGAAAGGGTGAAAGATATTTTAGGCAGAGTGATCAGTACAGGAAAGAGCTCAGAGGCAAGAAACAACAGAGCATGTTCTGAAAATAGCAAAATAAAAGTATGTGTCCAGAGTGCAAGTAATGGGATACGGATGGGAGAAGAGGCAGATTAGGCTGAAAAGCAGACTGGCACTACTAGGTTGCTGAGAGCCTCATGTGCCAGGCTAACGCTTTAGTCCATTATCCTGTAGCCTTGAGGCTCTCTGGCTACACAGTCAAGTCTCCTGGGAAGCTTTATGATAAAATACTGATGCCTGGTTGTTGTATCGATGAACTGGTCTAGGGTGGCACATCAATATTTTTAAAAAGGCTTCCCCGGTAATTCCAGTGTGTGGTTGGGGTGAGAACCTCTGCTGTTGGCAACAGGGAGTCAACACAATTGTGTAAGTAAGATGATGATGTAATACACTAAAAAAGGTCAGGTGGGCAACCACGTAAAGAGACTCAAGGCACAGAGACTAAGGAAGAATGTCAGTTTATAGGCTACTAAGTACAGGGGAGAGAAGAGTCTGCCATTAGTTATTAACACTTTATGGGTCACTGACCTGTATGAAAATCAATGATAAAGGCTAAATGCCCTTACCTTAGGAAAAATGCACATGTCAAAAAGTGTACATGGGACTTCAGGCCAAGATGGAGGCGTAGGTGGACACACTGTGCCTCCTTGCACAACCAAAATTAAGGACAACAAGGATTTAGAAACAAGAAAACAACCAGAACTGATAGAAAATTGAACTGTACGGAGGTCCTATAACCATTCATCCAGACCGGTAAGAGGGGTGGAGTCGTGGCAGGAGGAAGCAGAGGTTGGCGGTCCAGGTGTGCAGGCAGCTGCTGGAAGACCCGGGCCTGCAGGCAGCGGCTAGCAGACCCCAGGCACAAGGCAGCTGGCTGACCAGGTGGTCCCACATTCGTGTGCAGATAATCCACACGAAAACGGGGAACAAGACAGAACTCACTACCCAGGGCTCCAGCACCGGGAAATAAAACCTAAAAACACTGAGACTGGCCCCCACATATAGCGTCACAACCCAACAACCAGGCTGCCCCACCTGGGGGAACACCTAAGGCTCCACCCCTCACTACAAAACAGGCGCGACCAGACCAAAAAACAAAAAAAACCAAAATGACTCAAATGGAAGAACAGATCAAAGCCCCAGAGCCAATTCATCTAAGCGACTAAGAGATAGCCAACCTATCAGATGCACAGTTCAAAGCACTGGTGATCAGGATGCTCACAAAATTGGTTGATTTTGGTCACAAATTAGATAAACAAATGAAGGCTACAATAAGTGAAATGAAGAAAAACGCACAGGGAACCAATAGTGATGGGAGGAAAACTGGGACTCAAATCAATGGAATGGACCAGAAGGAAGAAAGAAACTAACAGAAAAGAATGAAGAAACAAGAATTCAAAAAAATGAGGAGAGGCTTAGGAACCTCCAGGACATCTTTAAATGTCCCAGCATCCGAATTATAGGGGTACCAGAAGGGGAAGAGGAAGAGCAACAAGTGGAAAACGTATTTGAACAAGTAATAAAGGAGAACTTCCCCAATCTGGCAAAGGAAATAGACTTCCAGAAGTCCAGAAAGCTCAGAGAGTCCCAAAGAAGTTGGACCCAAGGAGGAACACACCAAGGCACATCATAATTACACTAGCCAAGATTAAAATGAAGGAGAGAATTCTAGAAGCAGCAAGGGATAAGGGCACAGTCACCTACAAAGGAATTCCCATCAGACTGTCAGCTGATTTCTCAAAAGAGACCTTACAGGGAAGAAGGGGCTGGAAAGAAGTATTTCAAGTCATGAAAGGCAAGAACCTACACCCAAGATTGCTCTATCTAGCGAAGCTTTCATTTAGAATGGAAGGGAAGGTAAAGCGCTTCTCAGATAAGGTCAAGTTCAAGGAGTTCATCATCACCAAGCCCTTATTATATGAAATGTTAAAGGGACTTATCTAAGAAAAAGAAGATAAAAAATATGACAGTAAAAAGACAGCAAACTCATAGATATTAACAACCACACCTAAAACAAAAGGAAACTAAGGAAACAGCTAGAACAGGAGCAGAAAGACAGAAATGGAGATCACATGGAGGGTTAGCAACAGGGGAGTGGGAGGAGGAGAGAGGGGGAAAGGTACAGAGAATAAGTAGCATAGATGGTAGGTAGAAAATAGACAGGGGGAGGGCCAGAATAGTGTGGGAAATGTAGAAGCTAAAGAACTTATGACACATGGACATGAACTAAAGGGGGGAATGTGGCAGGGGGTGTATAGGGTGGAGGGGAATGAAGGGGGAGAAATGGGACAACTATAATAGCATAATCAATAAAATATTTTTAAAGAAGTGTACATGTTTTCAGGGGACTATGAACCTCTTTGAGTAATGGATCCAAGTTTTAAAACCCTGACCTAAAGGCAGTGATGAGTGAGACTGCTGAGGTAGAATCCATGGCGTTCATGACTTCCGGGTGAGAGGAAAGGAATTAAGGGCAACCCTGCCATTCCCAGTTTCAGAGTTATAACCCGGGAGTGTGCATGTAAGCGTCAGGAATTGAGTGAGCACTTCACAGGCATTTGTGTCACTGAATTTGGTCAGCCATATTACCATCCTACATCCTTCCTCATTGAAGAAACTGAGATTCAGAGACGTTAAGTAGCTTGTCCAAGGTCACATGGGGATAAGTGGTGGAGGAAGGATTTAATCCCAGTGTGACTCCAGAGCTTGTGGTATTAACCTCTTTCCATACTACCTCTGGCAGTCGGTCCTTATTAATTAAAAAGAGGAGACAGGAGGATAAAGTGGGAAGAGGTTCAGGGTGAGTTTGGGAGTAGGGATATAAAAAATAGTTTGAGACACGATATATTCAAGACAGTTCAAGACATAAAGATGACAATATATATTAAATGAGAAAAAAAAGGAAGGGACTCCAAAGGCAAGAACAGGAACAGAAGATATGGTCACAGTGTCCCGGGTTCTCTCCATGTACCTGGCACAGGCTAAGGGCTTTGCCACGGTGGTGTGGCACCGTCGTTGTCTTTCCTGCACATGTCAGGGGGCAGATCTGGGAGACCAGGGTCACAGGCCAGTGAGTGGGGAAGCCCATCTTCTCACCCCCTAACCCAGGCCTCTCTGGGCACAGGGTTTTTTTTTTTAAGTTTCTCTCTCTCACACACATACCACACAATATTTAGACATTTTCATAACCTAAAGGATTTTATATTGCTTCAATTACTTAAGACATAAGGGATATCTCTGTCTCAACCAACTTAGACAAACATTAGATACACAATTTCACAGGAAATATACAAACTTGGGTGCCAACCTACATAAATGACAAAGCATGAGACAAATTCCATACAGCGTTGTTATTATCAGAGTCAGAATTCAGAACAATTAGTCTAATGGAGATAGTGTACTGTTTCCTGAGGCCACAATGAAGCCAGGAAGTGGTGAAATTTCCTTTTTTACATTCTTTTTGTAACTTGAAACAAATGTAGTTTTGAAAAGTAACACAAGTAAAATCTTGAATCACACTCCACAAGTCTACACTAGTTACTTCAGGTTCAACAGAGGAATAACTTAGGCACTGCAGTTTCAGATAAAAACTTGTTATACTTCATCATTTGAGCATCTTTGAAATACCCGTCCTGAAAATCACGTAGCCTGAGTCCAAAGCTTTCCTTCTGTAAAAGTACTTTTCAGAGAGCCTATATTATCCTAGAATTTTCTTCCGGAATTAAAGTTCCGGAGAGTGTGTAAAATTCCAGTTGAAAGACTTTTGAAGTCCTGTTGTATAATCTTTCACTCAGAGCAAGAATTCCTTCTATAGCCCCTATCCCAGTCACCTGCCATGACGCCTGAAGGGGCTCCAGCGACACAAGTCCTCACTCTAGGACAGCCCACCTCAATGCTGGAGAACTCTCACCAGAGTTTAGCTAAGTCAAATCCTCTGCTTTGTATTGTTCTTCCTTTCACTCATTCATCCGTACCTTTACTGAGCACTCCTTTGCCCCCCAATAAACAAATTAATTCTACATACCACTCTCTGGTCTTCCTATTTCCTAATCTACAGGGTTGCTTCTGTCGTTCTTTCAAACCCTCTCCTTCAGATCCAACCACCAAAATCCCTTCGGCAGCGGTTCCTCACGTGACATCACTTCAGTCCATCACTATCCTTGTCTCCCTCCTTCGCTAATGTCCCATCTAAAATGTGTGCTCAGACATAAACACAAGCAATTGAATGTCGTCTAACCGGCTCAGATTTTTAGCAGCCACATTAGAGAGATGGCTCACAGAACCCTGTGGTCAAATAAACTCCCAGCTCTTCTTCATCTCAGGTGCGTGTGAGATTGTCCTCCACACCCAAGCATTCCCAACTCCTGCACAAGGTTCGCCCTTGGTAGATTTCACTTTGCTAATTTTAGAACATTATTACAACCTATTCAGATTATTCTGAATTGAGAGTCTGCTATCTATGCTATTGGTCATTTCTCCTAGGTTTGTCATCTCAAAATTAAATACTTATTTCAATCCAGGAGACACTGTTATTAAAAATACACTATGAATAAGAATGCAAAGTACTTTACAGATTCTCTAGGTGAAGTACTATTATCTGGTACATTATTATCAATTTTTAACCTTTTTAGGGGGTAAGAGCCCCTTTGAAAAGCTGATGAAAGCCACAAAATGTGTTATTTGTACACAATTTTACAATCAGTATCAGATGGTTCATGGACCCCATGAAGCCCACCCACTGGACTCCTACTAAGGTGCCCTATCTTAAGGATTCCAGTATCTATGAAAAGTATTTCTGGTCACTAGATGAATTAATATCCATTTTTAAAATAATTGATTCTCCTAATACCCAACTTAATACCGAAAAGGAGCCATTAACTAGAAATGGACTGACATTAACTCACCCAATCATAGAAGGTATCCAGAAACTAAGAAACCTGACGTAAACCAAAGCACAGACTACAAAAATACTTTAGAAGCAAAGCACATCTTTACACACCAAAGACATGCATTGCACCATTGTTTTGCAGTGGATGGAGAAAAAAAGGAACATCCTGACTGTTCATTCACAGGGAAATGGCTGAGTAAATTATGGCATATTTAAAACTTTATTCATTAAAGAAAACAAACAAACAGGAGTTGGACCCATTATCTACAGACCTGGAGAAGTATCTGTGATATATTCGGGAGGAAAAGCAAGCTTCAGAATAATGCATATAGTCTGATCCCATTTAGAAAATAAAATATTCACAAATCTTATGCTGTTAAAAGTACTTTTGTGAATACAGAAAAATGTGTGAAAGAATTCATATCAGGCCATGAACATGGGTAGAAGATTTTTTTTATTCGTCCTTGCATAGTTTTGCTTTTTACAATATTGCTTTTTTACACAGTAAAACATTGACTTTTTTAAAAAAGGAAAAAAACAAGGTTGACAATAGTCTCTATCAGTAAAGACACAGATCTCTACCCCAAACTCCATATAGGTTTTCTAAATAATTTCCCACTCATAGTATGTCCTGGATAAAACTTAATTTCCTTTTTAACTTTCAATGATTCTGAGTTTCTCACTGTTTTGGGTGTTTGATTCCACTTCATAGGCACTCTTCTGTTAGACATATTCAAGTTGTCTTATATAGTTTAAATGTGTGCACAATTCACAAGTGTGATTTGTGCCCCTTTAGGAAAATACACATCAGCAGAACCATAAATAAAATGTACGTGGAACCTACACTGACCCAGTGCATAACAGACAAATGCACGCAGCCCAAACACTATCCAATTCTCAAGTGAAGAAATATGAGCGTAGAAGCCATTCCTGTCCGTCCAGTGGTTCTCAGCCTCGGCTGAGCATTAGACCTGCTGGACACCCATGCTTGGGCGCCGCTCCCGGAGATTCTAATTTCACTGGCCCAGGTAGCGCTGGTTGCTCCTATTTAAAAACTATCTAGATTATCTGGACAGTGAGTTAAGAGCTACTGCTTTTTAGGTTTCATCCTTTTCCTTCCGTCTTCCAAATTTTCACAAAGAGTTTTTCCTTTATCATTTAAGGCTAGTAGATACATTTGGAAAAGCCAAACTGGTCAACCAGCTAATGTCACAATGTATATTGTCCTTTGATGACTTTTACAAAGTTACCTAAATCTATGGCTACCAGAATAATTAGGAGCCCTTCACATGTCAGAAGAGTGTTTGTAGCCTCTCCTTAATAACAATTTACCTTTAATTATTAACCTTGGCGACAATGATTTTATAAAACATCTTAGGACCTCAACATTACGTTGGAAAAAAAGTGTTAACGCTGTCCTGCCAATTATTTGAAATGTGGCTGAACATCAGCCAGTTAATAGACTTCCTAATTTTTTGTGCTAATCTTTGTAAGTATTTTAACAATTCAATATCACATTGTAAAGAATTGATTTTAAAAAACATATTTGAAATATCTCCCCTACTCAAATTTAGTATATGAGAACAGCAATATACCCTACAAGAAAAATGTCAAAATAGGAACTAGAATTCATTAACCAAATTTTTTATTAGTACACATAATATTACAGTACCGAAAAAACAGAATTCTGTACTTTGAACTCACGCTGCAAATTATGCAAAAATGTATTTTAAAACAAAGGACAATGTATATTGTTTATAAGGACTGGCATTAAAAAAATAATTGCATTCACATATATCTACAAGTGTGGACAGCATTGGCATATATTTTCAAAGCAGCTTACAATGGTTCATGAAAAAGTTTTGACCCAGGAATTGTACTCCTACACCTTTAACCCTAGTGAAATGAAAGCTTAGGTCCATACGAAACACCTGTACATGAATGGTTAGTCACAGCAGCTTTATTGGCAAGAGCAAAACTGGAAGCCACCAAATGTCCTTCCAGTGGACGAAGGGTTAAATAAACTGCGGAGCATCCCTACCATGAGGAGTACTCAGCATAGAAAGGAACTGTTCCTACAGGCAACACTGGAGTGGGTCTCACAGGCATTGTGCTGAGTAGAAAAAAGCCAATCTCAGAAAGTCACATGCTGCATGGTTCCATTTATATAATCTCAAAATAACAAAGTTACAAAGCTGGAGAAACTGATCAGTGGTTGCCAAGGGTTGGGGGATGGATGGTTTACAAAACAAGAGAAAGCCTTGGGCTGATGGGTCAGTTCTGTACCCTGACTGTGGTGGTGGTTACACGAATCTACACATATCAAACTGCACAGAACTACACGTACCACACACTCAGTGAACACACATAAAACTGGAGAAATCTGAGTAAGCTTGTGGATCGCAGCTACGTCAATTTCTGGCTTTGCTGTTATACTATAGTTACCTTTGGGGAAAACTTGGTGCCTTTTGGGGGTACATGGGACCTCTCTACAGTTTTGCGATGTCCTATGAATCTGTAATCATTTCAAAACAAAGGTTTTTTTTAAAGTTTGAGGAAAACGTGAAGGTGGTCACTTATTTAAGATGCATAAATCATTTTTCTTTTTTTTTAAATTGGGGTGACACTGGTTCACAAAACCATACAGACTTTGTGTAAAATTCAACAAATCATCTGCATGCTGCATTGTGTGCCCAGCACCCAAAGCAAAGTCTCTTTCTGTCCACATTTCCCCCACTTTGCCTGCCTCCATCCACTCCCACCCCCTTTTCCCTCTGACTATCCATCCCCACACTGTCTGTGTTACACACACACACACTTTTTATTCCTTCACCTGCTTTCATCCAGCCTCCCAACCTTCTTCCCCTCATTTCTCTTAATCTAAGTGAAGATATAAACATGGGAAAAGATATAATAGATGACCAGAGAGAAAAAGATGGCTGAATGATATTTATGGAACATTTATGTGCCAGGCAATATAGTTTATCTCATTTAACTCAACAAACCAATGTGGTGGCTGCTAATTAATATCCTCACTTTTCAAATGAGGAAACTGAAAAGGAAGATAAGAAATTCAATTAGGATTATACAGTTGGCAAGTAGCAATGATGTCAAAGTTAAAATTAAGATCATTTCAAAGCAAAGAGGATTTTAACCAAAAAAGTATCATTGTACCAAGAAAGTGTTTAAAACTAGCTTAAAATAGGGTGAGTAGGTGAAATGCTACAGAAGTAAATCACAGCACACCATGCTGAACACTAGGTCTTCCAAGGACTTAAATCCGTAACACACATTAGCCTAGGACTTACCCAGATATGTATTCGGAAGTGTGGTTATTTTTTATTAATCTGTCAAGTTATGTTTAGAAATAAAAAGAAACGTAACACTGATTACTCCTCTTTAAAAGGTGTTTGTTTGCTGAATAAAAATAAGTAGATAAAAGTGAGCCAAAATTAGAAACTAATACAAATGGGGCACTGACAATGGGAAGAAAATAAAGCTGATTGACTATGACAAAGCCTATTAACGAATGAAAAAAGAAAGAAAGGCTACTACATTGTCAAATGCGAGGCCAGAAAGTCTACATTAGGTTAGAATAAAACATGAATCTGCATATAATGAATAGGGCTAACAAGATGAATATTTATTTGGTGGATAAAATAGTTTTAAATGACATCACACAGTTAAAATTGGTTTTAGTCTGGCTCAGAAAAAGCAAAAGGAAAATTTCTGCCCATCTGTACCCTTCCATCTCTAATTCAGATTATTGCGTATTTAATAGCAGTCAAAAAACAAAGGCAATTCTAGGATAAACTCAATGCAAGTCAATGGGTGTTAGAAAATTTGTTATTCTGGTTGTAAAGCTTCTGAGTAGGGGTGTTTTACTAGAGAGAATTGCATCTCAATTTTAATTGTAAGGATCCAGTGAAACTTCAGGAGAAGACAACATTTAAAACATTGTGAGTATTAATCATCCTTTTAAACTGTGGACAGTCAAGTAATCTGCGTAACATGCTGCTTGAAGAAGATAGAGTAATTGCAGTCAGTTCTGCCCTTAGGATCATCTTTGAAATCAAGTATTTTTTCCCCATAAGTAACCTTCCTAAAAGCAAACAGAGATGATGCCAACATGTTGGTTTTCTCAGAAGCTTTGTAAATCAATTCAGAAAGTACACACGCGAAGATTTTACTTGAAATTCAATAATCTACACAAGATCTGGAGTGAAATGGCCACATCACTACATTCCCATCTATGGCTCCAATTAATATGGTAAAATCTGAAAAGAAACTGTTGTCTTATGTCCTTGGAATTTCTTCCTCAGCAAGTTAAGGGCCAAAAAACAAATATACAGTTAGGACATACCTATCATACACTATGAATTCCTCTGCCTCCAAAGCAATCACATGAGAGGTTTAGTTTTCCCAGGTATATTAATTTTGATAAAAGCCATAAAAGCCTAGGCCATCTTGCACAGTGGACCAATATACATAAGAATGTCTCTATGGTCCTGGAGAATTATACTGAAAAAGCACATTTTCAGTAATGCCAGATTATAGTCCATGGTGAATGCAAACTTTGGAACTTTTTATAACTATCCTTGAATAGAAATGTTTCTAAGGTGTGATAATGACAATTGTGGTTGTGTTCTGAAAAACAATTTTTTTAATATATTAAAATATTTACAGATAAATGATTTACTATCTGGGGTATGCTTTAAAATAATATTGCGTGGGGAAGTGGGTGGGAGTTTTGAACAAGCCTGGCCACAACTGATAAAGCTGGGTAATGGGAACATAAAGATTAATTATACCGTTTTGTCTTCTTTGGTGTACATTTGAAATTTCCAACATAAAAAGTTTGGTATATCCTTACATAGGATACAAAATATACCCATGTAATAAGAAATTTTGAGATTTATGCAGAAATTCAGATTCTTAAATGCTTCTGCTATTGCATTTTCCCAGGCAAATCATCTCACCTTATAATAAATAGTACCCGTTTCTTTTTTCTAAATGCAAGGATGGTACATGATTTCTAAGGCTGCTTCCAGTTTTCACTCATTGAGAATGCAGTTTTGTTTTACCAAGTTGAGTTTAAATTCAGCCTGTTAACTGTCTGTAGACACTGACTCTGTCCTGAGAAGGCAGGCACAGGTGTCTCAAAACAAGGTATGACCTCGAGCAGCTCTCTGGACATTGGTGCCACCCCTCTGATCATATTTTTAAAAGGGGTGGGGAGGCAACTACAGTGATTAAAAGCCACTATTACCCACTAATAATTTTTCACAAATTGCTGTGTTAAAGGGATGCTCACTTGACATTTTATATAATATATGAGTATTGAAGATTATTATGTGAGGAGCGAGCATTTTCATATTATTAATGGGTAATAGTGGCTTTTATCACTGTAGTTGCCTCCCTGCCCTCAAAAATATATTTATGCAGTACATATATTTTTGAAGACTGTTCTTCATAGCACTGTTTATAATAGTGAAAAGTCCGCTAACCAAATTACTGTCTCAATGAGGGATCAATTAAATATATCATGGCACACTCCCATAACGGAACGCCGTGCAGCCAGGCGGAAAATGAAGACACTAACACACGATGATAGGACTGTGGCGCAGGGACGCAGGGACCAACTGAAAGAGCTCCCAATGGGCAATGCAGCAACAGTTAGATCAATGAGGTTGTACTGGATTATAACCCAAAGCATAAATAGTCATTAGCCCATACTGATATAAAGAAATGACTGAATAAATAGGTGGCGGAGGACAGTTAATCTCCCGAGAAGAATTCCAAGTAACATATGCAGACACTCCACCTCTGCCCTGAAGGGGTGAAACACAACTCCTGCTTAAGTGTGGGCTGACTTCCTTCCTGGAGCATACAATGAAAGAGAGAAAGAGTAACTATAGAGTAGAGAAACCTGACAAACACTACCTCTGCCAGGATGTCAAGGTCAAGTCAACAGTGGTAAGTCACGCAGGTAGTGTGCCCCCTTGAAATGATGTAATGAAAATGGCATTTTGCCTCTGTGGTCCCCCACCCCAAAACACATAACCCTAGTCTAACCAGGAGAAAAACATCGGACAAATCACAACTGGGGTTGGGGACCACAGAGGAACAATGATCCATATTCTACAAGATCTGACCAACAACACTCCTCAAAATTGTCAAAGTCATAAAAAACAAGGAAAGTATGAGAAACTGTCACAGTCAAAAAAAAAAAAAAAAAAAAAGCCTAAGGCACCATGATGACTAAAGGTAGTGTGGAGTCCTGGATGGGGTTGTGGGACAGAAAAAGACAGGAGGTGAAAACTGGGGAAACGTGAGTAAGTAGGAATGTTAGCAAACAGTAACCTATCAATACTGGTTCATTAATCGGGACAAACACATGGCGCTAATGTAAGATGTTAACAATAGGGGATGGTGGAAACTCTCTGAATTATCTTTGCAATTTTCCTGCAAATCTAAAACCATTTTAGGTGGGTTTATTTATTTATTTTTATTTTTAGAGAAGGGAAGGGGGGAAGAAAGAGAGGGAGAGAAACATCAGTGTGTGGTTGCCTCTCGAGCGTCCACTACTGGGGACCTAATGCGCAACCCACGCATGTGCCCTGACTGGGAATAGAACCAGTGATCCTTTGGCTCACAGGCCAGCACTCAATTGAATGAGCCACACCAGCCAGCGGTAAAAGTATTATAAAATAAAAGGGTTACTTGTAAAAAATGGAAAAAAAATAAAATGAAGATATAAACTTATGTGGAATGATGGCCCATATATACAGAGTTATTAAACAACATGCATGTGATGAACATATTTTTGTTTTTTAAATATACATACTTATATTTATACAACAAAAAATCTGGAAACTATCCATTAAAATCTTTTCTTTTAAAATCTGCACCCAAGGACACTTTTCCATTTCTTTTTAGAGAAAGAGGAAAGGAAAAAAGGGAGAGAGAGAAACATCAATGCCAGAGTACTAACATCATCAATGCAAAACACTAACTGGCTGCCTCTTGTAGGCACCCAGACTGGGGATCGTACTGGACCAGGGATCATGCATACCCAAACAATGACTCGAACCCACAACCCAGGCATGTGCCCTGACTGGGGATCAATCCAGCAATCCTTCAGCTATAGGACTGTGCTCCAACGAGTCACACCAGCCACAGGTATCCATCAAAATCTTAATGTCTTGGTGGTATAATCACTAGTGATTTTCACCAACCCCCCTTTATACTTTTCTATATTATCCGGTTTTGTTTTCCCTCTAAGCATTTATTACTTTTAACATTGAGCCCTGTTACTTCTATAATCAGGGAACAAAGTTATTTTGTTTTGGAAAAAAAATAAGGTGTACAGCAGAGAATAGCTAATATGCATTTATAAAACCACTAAATTTTACTTTTTCATGGGGAATTATTTTAAAAGGCAGCATAGAAAAGTGATTTCATCACACCTACAGTAAAATCTTGGTTTCACCATTAACTATCAGTGTAACCTTGAGCAATTCAATAACCTCCTTCAATTTCCTCATCTTTCTAGTGAGGAAAATGCAATGCTCCCAACAAACCTATTGATCAGCAGAAGTGCCCTAACATTCATTCACTTATCAACATAAACACATTATGTACTATACACAGGTATTATTACATGAAACCTATGTCATAACATCAAATTTTATTAGAAAATCACATAAGCAGTAGCAGAGTTTTCAATGCATGTCAAGAGCCTGACCCTATCCAGGCTCTGCTAACTGTTATTGAGATCAACAGTAATTTAAAAATCCAAGAAAGATAAAACACTATCAGAAAAAATTAGTCTCTCAAAGAATTGTAATGGGGGGCAATGAATGACAAAACCAGTACCTCTGGGTTTTGTCCAAAAAGCTCATTCTGCTGGGTTGGCCAAAAAGTCCGTTAGGTTTTTTCCATACAATGGCTTTAGAAGTGCTCAGTTGTCTTTAACTTCATTCAAAACAATTTTGTTAGATTGTACTGTGACAGCTGTCATACAAGGATGCATTAAAAATAAACTTATCAAAATAGGTGAATTTGGGGGCAGCCATATTAATACTGAAGATGGACGAAAATATGCAACATTTTCAGCATATTTTTATTATTTATTTCAAGAAAGGTGAAAATGCAAGTGAAATGTAAAAAAAAAAAAAAATTTGTGCAGTGTATGGAGGAGGTGCCATGACTAATTGAATGTGTCAAAAGTGGTTTGTGAAGTTTCTTGGTACTACTGACATTGTGACCAAGTAATCCTCTGCCGTGGGGCTGTCTCACACATGGGAAGACGTTTGGCAGCACCGCTGGCCTCTGCCCACGGGAAGCCAATAGCAGAGGTAGCCAACGTACTTAAAATATCCAAATCAATAAAGTTACTGGTAAAAAATGAAAAACATGTCTTTTGTTTCATGGAAAAAACGTAACAGACTTTTTGGCCAACCTGATACCTCATCTGCAGCAATTTCCCAAACATCTCTGCTAAGTAGACATTTGTTATGGTGATTAAAATTAAACATACCGCTGTTAACATGCCCATAGCACTGAAAACCTTCCAGAAAATAGAAGCAAAAGCCACTTTTTAAAATCATAACCAGCTTAAATTAAGCTTTGAAATATTAACACACCAAGTCTCGCTTTCTATGGAAATACAGTTTCCCTATCTATGAATGTCATGGCAATACAAATTAACACCAGCCATTAAACACAAACTAAACTTACTTAGAATCTGATTGTAACTGATGAACTTTAACAAAGATTTTACGCAAGACACATATTTTGATCTTTATCAAAACTCTGGGCTGGGAGTATATCTCAATATTAGTATTTTTAAATTACCCCAAATACAACTCTTATAATACACAATATCACACGTCTAATCGTACCATGAATTAGTGAACTTTTACAACAAAGCCAAACCACCAAGATCAGAAGAGTCTATTTCATTCAAGTGAAAAGTTTACCCAACCTGATTTATCCTATGGTCTAGGATACACGCCCACATTTTGAAGACCTGCTGCTTTGGGAAGAAATCAAGCAACCATATACAAAATAATATTAAGTCATTATGTCAACTTTTTCTACTACATTAGAATATGCACATTGTTCAGTTTGATTCTGTTAAAGAGAGTCCATTTCAACACCTTTAAAAACAACAAAAACACAGGTGTAATCCAAGAACTATATTCAAGTTGGTATATTTAATCCCATGTTGGGATCACAACTATACCAAGACTGGTTTTATAACTTGCTCCAAAGACCAGCAGGTCTTACTCCCATTTTCCCAAATACAGTCATACCACAGAGACCTGTTTCAATGATGTCTTTTCTGCAGAACACTTCAGAAGCCTGGGGCATATTTTCGTCAAATATGCTTAACTGTGGCAAACTTTAAACTGTCTGAGAACAGATATGATTTATGGGGAAGAGATAACTGTCACTGAGAACTACTTTTGGCACAACCAAGCTAAATAAACTGTTTTTTTTTTTTTTTTAAACGGAGGGGGTTAACTCTAAGGTTTTTCAGTAGGATTAGTTTTCTTAAAAACCATAAAAGCATGTTTAAAATGGGAATACCAAGCCATTGAGCAACAATAGAATCTAAGTAATAAGAGTATATTCCTATACAATGTTCTCTACTACGTTCATCCACACAAATTTCCTGTTAGTAGTTTCATTGTGGTTCTGATGTTTTTACTAGCTGCTCGTGAGTAGGGAGTATCAGGGTACTATTAACAAAACATGAGTCATTCCTTTAGCTTCAAGATACCCAACAACTACCATCACAATCAAGGAAAGCTCAGAAGAATACTCAATATCATCTACCTCAATTTGTACGGCTGTTCTTAAAATTTAGACACTACATTATGTGATGTATAGGGTCTTTCTTTTTAAAGTTTTATAAAGCTATACATCTGCACTCATATTACTCTACCTCCAGTTCATACACATTATAGAAAACTAAATTACAGGAAAGTACCACATTCATAATATATACAAAAATAAAAGAAAAATATAAAGGCAATGTAGCTCATCAATAGCATAAAATAAATTTTTCCAATAAGCTGCATTTTCATTACACCATGACTATAGAGTCCAGAGGGGCAAGGCTGTACTACTTACATGCTTTCCCACACAAGAAGCTTACACAGTAGTTTGTTAACAGAATTTTGAGAATGTTACAGTGTAATTACAAAAATGATACAGATTAATATTTAAGGAGATATCAAGCCTCTCAAAATAAAATAAATATTTTAAGATTCAGTTTCTGCTTTGTTAAATATTAAAGGAGGATCCTGGAACTTAAAAGGAAATGTCAAAATACAGAAGATCCAGTTAAAAGAATTCCTGATACTTAGTCTCTTAAGGGAACTTTTACCTAATAATTGTTAAAGCATGTAGTTTTAACTTTAATTTTTCCAGTTCTAGAAATTGAATATTAATCCTTTTATAGTATTTACTTTCTTCTTCCCATCTGACCCCAAAATCTGCTTTGGATGTCTTTTTTAAAATCTTTCAAGATAAGACAGTGAATTCAATTATGAACTCTAGAATAAACAGTTAAAATGAGTCTCATATAACTGTCCTGACCCTCTTTAAAGTGGTATTTGTCTTCTAGAATACCAACCTAATTCTCAGAAGCAGACAACACAGGAAGTTCAACGTTCCAAGAAAAATTAATAATAATTGATTCATCCTGCCTACCCAGGAAACACACAGCAAGGATCTGTGTTCTTTGCAAATACTGAAACAAATCCATCTAGTAATACCTACCACCCAGGGACAGAACAAATGCACAACAGCTAAAAAATACAGGAAGAAAATATAAATTTGGAAATGAGAAGGAATCGGAGCTACACAAACCACATAATAGATCAGCGAGCTTTACAGACAGAAGCAGAGGTGGTAGAAGAGATCACCACTGACCAGAGATGAAGAGTGGAAGGTAGGTGGACAAGAAGTGAAGTGGACAGAGGTGAAGGGTAAGTCAGGCAGGAGCTAGAGATGCCAGGAGCTGGATTACAAGACGCAACAAGAAAAGCCCGGAGGTTGACAGCCTAGGAAGGAGGCATGCCCAAGGAAATAGAGAGTGATGAGAATAGAAAGCATTTTCAATATGAGGCTGATCATGGAAAAGGCAGGAAGTGAGCAAAATGCAACAACACCAAACAAAAAAATATGAACAGATGGAAAAAAAGGTGTAAAAGCGAGACCAGGTGATAGAGAGCGTGGAAAGGAGATTAAAGGGATTTAGTAAAACAGGCATACTGGGGAAAGAAAAGATTCTCAAAATTTTTTTCCTGGAATTTCACTTTATTAAATTAAATTTTTAAAGCTGTTTTAGGCTTAAATTTCTCTTTGTTGGGTAAGAATTGATAGGTAAGAATAAAGTTTCCTCAACTTACAGAGGAGAAAATTCTTGACGATGTCAACTTAGCTGCAAAAAGAAAGAGCTGAAAACAAGAAAATTTACTTATATCAGTTAATTATCTTAGCGCTGACAAACTAATTTTCACACCAACACATTAATGACCATAATGACCAACATTTGTTAATTACAAAAGCTTTCTCCCTCTCCCTCCTTCTCCCTTATCCCTTCTGTGTGAATGCACACTTATCAGTCAGCCCTGGGAGAGATCCCTGCTAAGAAGTTGTTGGATGGGGTACTTCAGGCCAAGATGGAGGCATAGATGGACACACTGTGCCTCCTCACACAACCAAGATTAAGGACAACAAAGATTCAGAAACAAAGAAAAACAACCAGATCTGACAGAAAATTGAACTGTAAAGAAGTTCGACAACCATTCATCCATACCAGTAGGAGGAGCAGAGTTGTGGAGTCGGTGGCCAGTGGAGAGGGATCACGGCAAGAGAAAAGGGTGGTTGGAGGTCCCGGGTGTGCAGGTGGCGGCTAGCAGACCCTGGGTGGGCAAGGTGGCTGGCTGACTGCAGACACACATTCATGCGCAGATAAACCAAGTGAAAACGGGGAGGCAGACTGCGCAACTCAGGGCCCCAGGACTGGGAAATAAAGCCTAAAAGCACCGAATGAAAACACTTGTGGGGGCTGAGGTGCCAGGAAAGACTCCCAGCTTCACAGGAGAATTTGTTAGAGAGATCCACAGGGTCCTAGAACATACACAAGCCCACCCACCCGGGAGGCAGCATCAGAAGGGCCCAATTTGCTTGTGGGAAAGGGCCAGAGGGAATGAAATACGAGAAAGAGGAGCAAGCGCCATTGTTCCCTCTCTGACCCCTCCCCCACATACAGCGTCACAACCCAGCAACTGAGCTGCCCCCCTCTTGGTGAACACCTAAGGCTCCACCCCTCATACGTAACAGGCAAGACCAGACCAAAAAAAGATACACACACACACACACACACACACACACACACACACACACACACACAGCCCTCTCTCTCTCAAGCGAACGAAGAGATCAAACCCCAGAGCCAATTCATCTAAGCGACCAAGCAATAGCCAACCTATCGGATGCACAGTTCAAAGCCCTGGTGATCAGGATGTTCACAGAATTGGTTGATTTTGGTCGCAAATTAGATGAAAAAATGAAGGCTACAATAAGTGAAATGAAGGAAAATGCACAGGGAACCAACAGTGATGGAAAGAAAACTGGGACTCAAGTCAATGGAATGGACCAGAAGGAAGAAACAAACATCCAGTCAGAAAAGAATGAAGAAACAAGAATTCAAAAAAATGAGGAGAGGCTTAGGAACCTCCAGGACATCTTTAAACGTCCCAACATCCAAATTACAGGGGTACCAGAAGGGGAAGAGGAAGAGCAACAACTGGAAAACTTATTTGAACAAATAATAAAGAAGAATTTCCCCAATCTGGCAAAGAAAATAGACTTCCAGGAAGTCCAGGAAGCTCAGAGAGTCCCAAAGAAGTTGGACCCAAGGAAGAACACACCAAGGCACATCATAATTACATTAGACAAGATTAAGGATAAGAATTCTAGAAGCAGCTAGAGATAAGGGGACAGTCACCTACAAAGGAGTTCCCATCAGACTGTCAGCTGATTTCTCAAAAGAGACCTTCCAGGCAAGAAGGGGCTGGAAAGAAGTATTTCAAGTCATGAAAGGCAAGGACCTACATCCAAGATTGCTCTATCCAGCAAAACTGTCATTTAGAATGGAAGGGAAGATAAAGTGCTTCTTGGATAAGATCAAGTGAAAGGAGTTCATCGTCACCAAGCCCTTATTATATGAAATGTTAAAGGGACTTATCTAAGAAAAAGAAGATAAAAAATATGACAGTAAAAAGACAGCAAACTCACAGATATTAACAACCATACCTAAAACAAAAGCCAACTAAGGAAACAACTAGAACAGGAATAGAACCACAGAAATGGAGATCACATGGAGGGTTAGCAACAGGGGAGTGGGAGGGGGAAGAGAGGGGAAAAGGTACAGAGAATACGTAGCATAGATGGCGGATAGAAAATAGACAGGGGGAGGGCAAGAACAGTGTGGGAAATGTAGAAGCTAAAGAACTTATGACACATGGACATGAACTAAAGGGGGGGAATGTGGGTGGGAGGAGGGTGGAGGGGAATGAAGTGGGGGGAAATGGGACAACTGTAATAGCATAATCAATAAAATAAAATAAAACTTAAAAGAAAAAGAAGTTGTTGGATGGAGGCTTAAAATAAGGTTAAAACCCTAATAGTTAAGATGTGCTATAAATTCTCTATAGATTTTTATTACCCATGTTATTCTGGTCTCCTAGGTAAATGAACACAGTTCATCCTTCATTTCCATCTAGAAACAGTAAATGAAAACAAAACATTAACAAGAACTTAAAAATAGCAAAGAACAACAACTCTGAATAAGAATGGCAATTGTAATCTTGATCCTAGAAAATAAACCAGGGTGAAAGAGCAACCATACCAAAGGTCTATTTATAAAAATATAGTTCTTATTTTTATACTAAAGAAAGATAAGGTCATTGTTCTAAAAGATTGTGCAAGAAATAAGGAGGCACACACAGAGCCTCAGAGTAGATAAAGATGAACGTATATTCGTAAAGTCTGTGAATGGCACACCATTATGAAAAAGCAATTAATCAACATCCTGCACTTTGAGTAATTAATTATTCAATGAAAGTCAATTTGTAGGGGTCAACATCCCAATACATTTTACTATTTCTCATATTATATCTACTAGTTCTCTATCCACAGAGGATAAAACTCTGATCATAAGTATATCCCTAGCTATTGCAGTAGAGGAAAATAACGAAAATAGTATCTACAAAAGCAGATGGGTTAACAAAGATAAGAAACATGTAAAGAAATATGCTAGCATCTGGTCACTCATATTTTCAGAACTATCTTCTTTCAGCTGCTCAAAAATCCTATCAGTCACAGGGACACTTCTTGAAATCTGCCATTTCTTCAGTGTTTTACCATTCTTCCATGAATATCTTAATGAGTCTCTTGGCCATAGAGTCCATTCACAGTATCTGACATTATTATTTACTTCTGGAAATGGTTGTCGCTCTGCAGGCCTTAGCAGACGTCTTGAAGGAACAAACCTGGTTCTTTGGTCTCTATTGAGGACATGCTGAAACTAGGATTCTCTCTCATACTCGAAGATGACAAGGAAGCCAAATTGTGCCATTTCCAATATAAGAGGCCTTAAAAAAAAAGTTAAAAATCAGCCACATTTAAAAATACAAACTCTAAAAAAAGCAGTGCAAATTCTCACACATTTCTCTCCTACATTTTAGCTAAGATGGAAAAATAAGTAATTCAAATAAAAAATTTTAATCCTTCACTTTGACTTTAAGTATTTTCCTAAAAATTTAAGAAGCCATCACAGGGTATATAATAAACACACTCCAAATAATTGACAGTTCCTAAAATTAATTTTAAAAACCAGTTAAAATTGTAAAGAAATTCTGGTGATTGTCTTTTTGAATTTTACCATGGCCAGGACAGAAGAAGAGCTTCAAGAAAATACTATTTCTCTACATTCGCATCTTACTTGGAAATGGCAATGAACAAGCATGGTTTAAACTGAGCTATAAAGTGGGGTATTAAACTGACCTAAAAAATTTCTCTCGGCTGTAAAATTGTGAAATTACATACCTGGTAATAAAATCTCAGTACCAATGAACCAGCTATAAGATAGTCATCCGACTTTACCCCACTTTTCTTATAAAATACAGGGCTGGTTCTTCTTAAAGGGGCAGGTGGTTTAAAACACAGGTGCTCAGGCCATGCTGCTGGGGTTAGGCTACGACACCTGTTCCTTTTACTAAAAGCCCCGGGTCATTCTGACATACACTCCTACTTGAGAGAACCACCACACCAGATCATGTGCAGGATCCAGTTCCACAGCCCTAAAATTCATAAAGTGGGGCAGTACAGATTCCATTAAATAATCCAGCTTGATAGGCTTAAAATATGAATCAGTGTATCACCTTCTCTTTGCCTAAACCCCTCCATTCAGAGAAGAGCTTGCAATTAAAGCTAACAGGCTAATTGGATAAAATCTTCACTACAAATTTTAACCCCAATTTTCCAAATGTTTTCCTCAGGTATTTCAGCAGAACACGACTGTGGGACAATATTCACAGTTATAAATTGCTTCTGTGACAGGCCATCCCAAATTACATGCTGATGTTAAAATGACAGCAGCAAACGTCACTTCCTCACCGACTCAAATTATAAAACTATCCCCAAGTCAAAGGACACGACCTCCCACCCAGCAGATGCGATCTGTAGCATCCAGAATACTCTACCTGCAGAGTGCGTGTCCTCCCTGGCTGCTAACCAGGTTTGCGGCCCATGCTTCACTCTAGGGCACTTCCTCCTGATTCCTGGGCTGTGGGTGGGGTGACTTTCGAACTCCCCCATCGGTGCAGTCATTTAGAGTCAGTGACTCTGTTGATGCCCAGCACCCCCAAAATAACATCGTCGACTCCCAATAAAGGGATACAAAACTGGGATTTCAGAGAACACCATTTTTCTTCAATTCATCGGATTCTGTGTGTAGGCCGTTGTCCAATTCCACATAGCTTCAAAATGACTTCACTCCAGGTTTGTTACCAAATCAACAGCATAATTTTATGGGGGCTTTTCCCACCAAAGAACTAATACTTGGTTTGAAGAGGCCTCCTGGCCCCAAGACAAGCTGAAAAAGTGGATTGAGATTTCAAGATTTCACATAACAAAGCAAATGGACAGAAGTACACAGGAAACCGTTAATAACACACATTCTGGTAAATTACTACTGCTAGCAGCTTAATTCTAGTGTTTTCAAAAGAAAAATAGCAAGATATCAAGTGTCATTCAGTATTATTTTATTTCACATTAGTTTTCTGACACTAAGTTAAACAGTCACTGGCCTACGTCCTGGTAAATTACTGTTTTAGAATTCCATACCTAAAAAAAGTTATATATCGTCCTTACTCAGCTTTGAGATTCAAAATTCAGTTTCTCATTTCAGTGTCCCCTTAACCACTTCATTATCGACCTCAGCTCACTGAAAAATGCAGCATTATTTCTGCACTTCAGAGTCACTGCAATCTTTTACGCTACTTTGAAATTTTAAAAAGAGTACCTTTTACAGCTGAGAAAGTAGTGTCTACTTTTAGATCTCTCTCCTGTCTCTGCTAAAGTAAAATTCCCCAGGGGAACCTACTGACTCAAGAGCCAGACTGCCTGGGTTCACAGTCAGTGTCTCCCCGTTCATTACTTGTGTTGTGATTTTTGGCAAGCAACTTCATTACCTTTCTGTGCCTCAGTTTCCTCATTTGAAAAATGGGATTATAATTGTACCTATTTCAAAGAATTGTTGGGAGAGTCAAATTAACATGTAAAGGCACCTAGAACAGTGTCTGGCACATTTTAAGCCCTATATAAATGTTAGCTATTATTATTAGTCTTTTATTTAGCTCTGAATTCTCATACTGTTTCACATGTGTACATAATGTTTGTCCAACTAAAATAAACAACTAACATTCAAAGGACTCGTCATGGGCTGCAGACACTGTGGAGAGGGTAAGAATGGAGGGCCCTGCCCCTAATGGTTAGTGGGACCTTCGCTAGTGGAAAGAAGAGAGAAAATTCCAACATATTTTTGTTCATTTCACAAATAATATTTAGCACCTTCCTTATGCTAGGCTCTAGGGGTATGGCAATGAATCACAGAGAGAAGGTCCCTGAACTCTGGAAGCTTAAAAGGCACTCCATGTGAGAGCCAAGTTTTGAAGTAAGGAATGAGAAGGACTTGTCTTCCAATCCAATGAAACACAACACTGCTTAAACACCTTACAAGCAGGAGCCAATGCTGGCATTACGGGTCACTCTGGCTTTCTAACAATGACATTCAGAAATGGCTGCAATGAAAAATTCAGTAACTGCCCATGTACTGCACCCAAAATGTTCCATTGCTTCTAAAGCACATTCAAGGGGTATTCACCATATTTCTGGATACAAATAACATACAGGAGATTTACAAACACCTACAGTCAATCTTACTTGAACAGTTTCCATAACATAAGCTGTGAAGGCCCAGCTCCCAAATTGTGTCCAAATGTAACCTATTAATGCTTTGCTCTATACCTTTGTGCTTTTTCTCCATTCCCCTCCCCTCCTTCTTTCACTTCACCTCCAAGTGGCTGCCTACGAATACCAAGTATCTACCAGGAAAGTGCCTGCAAACTGATTCTTGCAGAACAGAACAGTAATCAATGTATACATTCCACACTTGGACACATTCGAATCAAACTCATGTATTCAAATATTTTTGAGCAACCTATGCTTATGCAAAAAGTTATCCTGAAAGATTAAGAATCAGTTTGTCATGAAGGGTGCAAGTATTAACTCCAAAAGAACACATATACAGCTTTGTCTTCTTACACCCTCCCACTGATGACAACTTTCCACTTGTCCCCTCCCCAGAGAGAATGCCTTTAAGTGAAGGAACCCTCTTATAAATACTGACTGGCAAAGTGTTCTCAATTTTTTTCCTCACCAATGTCAATGATGGACCACCAGAATCACAGGATAAAGTCCAATGGGCTCTAGTCACAAATGAAACACATTTTCAAGTACTTCCCTCATCCTTTTAAACTACTACTCTCACAAGAAGCAAACTGTTGGATCCCATCATCATTCTCATCATTGTTATGCTTATATAAATCATTAAATTATATCTGTGGAAACAGTCAAAATAAACTTCTTGCTTAAGGAAGTCAAAACTGCTTAATTAAATCCAACCAAAAACTTAACTTCTCAATGCACAAAGTACTGGATTGACACTGAGTATGTTTAAGATATTTACAGGCGAACTGAAATATTAAGTAGACCCCCTGCATGTAGATAACATTCTTAACATTCATAGCCATGAATGTCAGACCTAACAAAGTAATAACCAGCCCATTGTTTTTTATTTCCTTGATTTGGTATTGGAGAATTACTCTTCCTGTTTCATTGTCATTTGTTAACCCTTAATCAGGAATGTCACTTAGAAACTGGGTATGGGGAGAAGCCTTTCAGAAGGGGCCATTAAGGCTTTCCCAACATTCACCTTTTTCCAATGTCCGAGCATCCCCTGTTCACTGGGGGACAATGATACACAATGGGAATTTGGAAACTACTAAATACTCAAATAAAAGGACTAACTGCAGTTCTATGCAATTTTAAAGCCATCTTCCAGTTTGAAAAACACATTAATTTACTCTGTAAGTCATTATATATTGCCAACACCCTTAATTTACAAAAGCAAAACAGAACAGTAATCAATGTACATATTCCACATTTGGAAACATTCAAATCAAATTCATGTATTCAAATATTTTTGAGCAACCTATGCTTATGCAAAAAGTTATCCTGAAAGATTAAATATGATAAAGCATGTAGACCATTTGGCACAGGCCTGGCAAACAATCAGTAGTCAACATTGCCCACTGTTACTTTTATAATTTTCCAACTTTAGAGTTACACTGAATGGTTGTAAAATAATACATAATTATGTATATAATACATACAAGCTAACATGTATTAATACTATATAAATAAAGCCAGTATGTTAGTGTACCAACTAATGCACTTCATCTACACAAAGGTGAGTGTAACAGTAACAAAATGATCCACAAAGAAGCAGATAAAACTTCCTAACGGGTAGCGTTAAATATTAGCTCTTATCTCTGCTTATCAATTAAGAATAAAACCTCTACAACCTCTAGCATGAATTATAATTAGCAGTCAGCTGATCCTAGAGAACTAGCTCAAAAGGAACAGTAAGACCTCAAGCACGTGGACAAATGGCCACTTATTTGCAAGGCTGCACCAACCACTGAAATCTGTAACTTCAATATTAATACTGAATCCTACATAAATTCATTACCTGTCTGTCTCATGCTAGAAAATATTATATTTTTCACGTCCACACATAAATTTTTTTAAGTACTCAAGTTACTTAAAGTTTCAATATTACAGCATCCAGGTTTTTAAAGAACTTCAACAGTCTCAGCCACGCATTGTTTATTATCATAGGGAAAATGAAAAGACAGTTTGGAGAGCATAGGTTTTCTCAAATAAATATTAAGGCAAGCATTAAAACTAACCCTATGCCCTCATTATGAAAAAAGTAAATCTTCGTGTCTCCCAGCCTAATCTGGATTCGCAGCACAATGCACATTCCCCCTCCCACGCCTAGAATCACGCCTGGGGCGCGACGAAACCGGCGGGAAAAGGCATGGTACTCCCGGGCAATGATCTGGCCCCGCTACTTCCAGCAGGGTTTTAGCACACCACAGCTATATCCACGTGTACTTCCAGGCAGGGCAGGGCGGTGAGACCCACCGCCCTAGAAGCCCCAGCGGGACCCAACCCGCCCTCCCGCAGGGGCCATGGTCTAGTAGCCAGACACTAGAGAAGGACAGCGGGCAGTCCTGGCGGGGGGTCGGGGCCGGGGGCGGGGCCCCGCGGTGACGCGCCGCGGGGGAGGGGAAAGGAGCCCGGCTCCACTCACGCGCGGGGGCGGCACCGGGCCGTCGCTGCGTCTCTCCCGTTCAAAAATTGAAAGGGGGGCAAAGGGGGGCGGGGAAGGAAAGACCTGATTCCTTGTTTTATCCGGAAACCGACGGGCAGGCAGGAAATGACGAAGGCAGAGGTCGTCCAGGTCCGTGCGGTAACCGGTTCCTGCGAGTCCAGTCCCAACTCCGGGGGAAGGGCCCCCGAGAGGAGCAGCCTGATCGCCCGCCGCCTCCGGAGCGAGCAGCGTGAGTGGACCCGCGTCCTCGCGCCTCCCGGGCCGATCTCGTCACCCGGCCCCGCCCTCCGCCCGCGCCGCCCCGCCCCTGACTCGCTAGGGAGGGAGTGGAGGGGACGGGACAGGAGGGGAGAAGGAGGGGAGAGGAGTTCGCCGCCCGCCCCAGGCCCCCATCACGGGCTTGGAGGGTCCTGCTACCTGCTTCGCCTTTGCTCGGAATCTCTCAGGGCCTTTGGAAATAGTGAGGCTCCGAGTTCCAGAAACGCAGACAAAGAAGTTGAAGTAGCCGCATCTGCAACGCAAATATAGGGCGGGCGCGATGGCCCCCCGGTGGTTGCGGTTTAGCTGGAGTATTTAAAGGTTGAATCACATGCAGCCCGCAGGCGGCGGAAACGCAAAAGATATGGCAGATCTTGGTGGCTCCAGCTTGCGGCCACTTCCTGAAAAAGGATTACTCTATACCTGCTCAACCGGATTTGTTTTTCCGGGAGGAGCAGGTCTCACAAGATTGGGGTCAGGGCTGAAAGTGTTAAGGTTTGGGAGTCAGATGCAAGTGACAACCCTGCCCCTCCACTCCCTAGATTGTATGACTGGGCAAGTCGTGCTATTGTAACCACCACCACCATCCCAGTTGCTTCTATACAATGGGGTGCCTCCCAGCAGGGTGGTTATGAAGTTTAAAGGAATACATGGATTGTCTAGCACGTAAACCCTCAAATGTTAATTGCTGGCCTTCCTCCTGAAGGCTTATTAACTTGTAACCTTCTGCGTCAGAAACCCAAACCTTCCGTGTTTCAAAGACCAAGAGAAAGAAAATCACATTTATGCAGTGGATTGTGTTATAAGGAACTCTTGTAACTGTATGTCATTCTAAGCCGAATTTGTATCAAAATAAAAGAGACAAAAATGATAATATTCAAGACATGATGACAGGTGATACTCGGTTTTAGAACCACCTAGATGTGGTACCAGGAACACAAAATAAAGAAACTAATTTTCAATCTAAAAGTTTATCAAACAAAAACTGAACCCCAGTTGTCATATTTTGGCAACTTTATCCCTAGATACTAATGTTTCCCTAGGACTTTATTCAGCTGATCCTAGCATCTCCCTACTGAAATCATTCAAACATTACTGTACAGGAAAAATACATGGAAAAAAGTTTAATTTTCTCAAATGACAAATTTGAGAAATCGATGAATCATGACCGAAGCACATGTGATCTTGCTGAAACATTAACTCACCAGGAATGAACCATTGTAACACCCTTTGGGCATTTTGCTTTACAATAAAGAAGGCGGCTGCGGTGGTATGCAGTAACCACTCAGCAGGTGCGTGTGTGTGCTTGGTTAGACTGGGGCATGCTGGGAGGGGATGGTCGTAGTTCAGGCCACATGGGAGCTATGGGTCTGTACTGTGACTTTGGACAAAGCCATTCTTTATTCCTGGCAATCTTACAAAGTCATGCCATTGGTCATCATGGAGGACTGGACAGGAAAGGTCTACCCTCAGTGCAGATCTTTCACAATGACAGTGCTAAAAATAGCCCCAGTGCAGTTCCGTGGAACTGTGGAACAGTAGTGTCATTGCATACCAATGATGTTGTCTAATATATGTTATATAATCCGTGTTAAAATTTTACCATCTGGTTCAGCAGTAATTCCAAAGCCTCTGTAACTACAGACTGGCATTTTTGTAAGCTCTCTAGAAGTACACCTTTCATTGAGTGGCACATGAAAAGAATTTTGTGAAAAATCAAAGCCAGAAATTAACCTGGCTCAGATCCAGTCAGGCATTAGAAAACAGGTAGGAAACAATGTCATAATTTGTCAGATACATGCTAGTGGCCATTACTATATATTTCCTGTTCCTTCCCTGATTTGTTAATAACTCCCAATCCTGAAACCTACCACCCGTGCTCCATAATTGTTCCAGGCCTTCTTCAGCATCTCAAATCAGATATCTAAAGTCATTTCTTTTTGCCAAACACAGTCATTGTTATTTTACATTTTGGCACCAACAAAATTCTGTATTCCATAAATCATAATTATTAGTCTCTGGTCTTCCAGAAGTTCCATTTCTAAAGTAGATTGATTACTTACTATCAATCATGATATTATATTCAGAGAAACTCTGGAGCTTAGTTTTAAGGAATGTAAACTGAAACTTTGACTATGCCAAACCCCCCTATGTCTCTTACTCTCTTAAAAAAAAGAAAATTCACAGCCAGACTTTAATATATAGGAATTTAGATTTTGTATCTATAAATTACTATATATAATTTAAAGTAAGTTCTGTTTTTATTATTCTCTGGCAAATTTTACAAGACATTTTATATTCATCAGACACCAATAGATGTTTTAGAGAAATTAATCTTGCCCTCAATGTTGACGGTTTAAGTTAAATGGCCATTCATGATACTCACTTTATTGTAAACAAGTACATTATGCCCCCAAATGTCTGATGAAGACTTCAGATGTTAGCAAGGGGTAGATATGCCACCTGGCTTAGGAGCAGACCTCTGGGGAAATTTCGTTCATTTTATGCAGAGGCACACTATGAGAAAGAAAGTAGACTCTGCCCTTAATACACTGTCTAACCTACTGAGCCAAATCCACATTAAAGAATATTTTGCAGGCTCACAGGAAAAATTACAAGATATTTTAGTGGGTGAATGTCTGCAATGCCTTTGTTGTTATAGAATATCTAGGAAAAAATGCAGAACAATTTCTTGAACAATTCAGGTACTCTTTTTCTTGATATTAGAAAATGGCTGTTTTATCCTCTAAAACTACAGTACAGTTATCACCTATCATTTGTTCTCCTTTTAACAGAATGTCTAAAGTAACACTTCTGGATTTCTTTCACATGTTAGGTCATTTTACTTAGACTTAGTTACTTTTTATGTCTAACACAAAGGAGGAACTTTCTCTTAAAGGAAAGATTGAATTTCCTTTTCAAACACAAATAAGAAACCATTACTCCTTTCTTGCTAATTAATACAGTTGCTATTACCACTCTTATTTTCTGTGGGGATGTCCAAAGAATGCGTTTCCTTGAATAGAAGTTGCAGCTATGTCCATAGCAAAAAGTAACTTTTTTATCCCATAGCTTCTTTCAGCCACATTTGGCCGCAAGCCAAAACTAGATAAAGCTTTCAGCGTTTCCGGTTGCCTCAGAAGGCGCATGGAAAAGCAGTCGTGGCTGTCACACCTTTCCTGGGCTGCTGTCACAAGTGCAGCGCCTCCCCGAGCGTCACAGCCAGTGGTCTGGGTCTGTGTTTCAGAGTGTTCCACTGCTTTCATCTGCGTGATAGTTATTGTTTGGAAACTCTACGATGACATTTCAACCTGTAACCCTTTATCAGCATGACTGATAAATCCCAAGATTTAACCTTTATAAGAAGCTATAATGTTTCACAGTTGAAAATAAGGAAAAATGTTCCATGCCTTAGTTATCTAAACCAGGGGTTAGCCAACTTTTTTCTTAAAGGACCAGATTGTAAATATTTTAGGCTTTGAGAGCTGTGAGGCAATAATCAAGGATATTATGTAGTTAATTATAACCATTTAAAATCTATCTATTTAGAAATGTAAAACCATTCTTGGCTCCCGGGCCATACAGCAACAGGCGGCTGGCTGGGGTTGGCCAGCGGGCCTAATGATTGCCAGCCCTTCTCCACTGACACCATCACTTACTAACAGAAACCCTGTTCTTTCTTCTCTCTCTTACAGCCGCATGCCTGGGGATGACGGAGTGATGGGGGACGATGGCTCTATCGATTACAGCGTTCATGAGGCCTGGAACGAAGCCACCAACGTTTACTTGGTCGTGATCCTCGTGAGCTTTGGTCTCTTCATGTATGCCAAGAGGTAAATCTTTGAGGACTTCAGGGAAGATAAGGAACTAGGCATTTAAAAGCTTGGCAAGATGGTTCATTTGTTTGTTTTATCTGAATTCGATGCACAAAAATAATGTCATCAGCATTTTTGTTCTCGCTGTGAAAGCACTAACTACTTGGGCTCTTGAGCTGTAGACACTGAGGGCTGAGTTGGAACTCCGTTGCTTTAAGAGGTGGAGATTTCAGTGTAGCTCCTGGCACGTGGCCCAACTGCACCATGCTCCCATTCTATCATTTCTCATCCAGCTCAGTTGTGTTATCCAGCCATGTTCACTGTCACCCTTGGAGGAGCACATTTTGGGGGGACCCCTGTCCCTGAAATGCAGAAACAGTAACTCCTATGTGTTCAGCAATTCTCTTTGTACATGTTAAGCTTTCCCTTCTGTTTCTTCTGCAAGACTCTATTATAGCACTTCTTGAACAATATTGGTGGTATCGTCTGATTACTTGTCTGTGTATTCCACAAAAACTTCAGTCCCTTAAGAACAAGGACCTGTAACCTTTGTGTCCCTGATGAGCCTCGTAGTATAAATTTTCAATAAATATTTCCCACTTTAATTCTAGGTGCTGTAGCATAACCTAACTGTTCTTGTCCACTCTTTCTCTGGCTCCTTTCCTTTAAACAGTTAAAAAGAAAAACGAGGGAGGTGCTTTGAAGAGAGAAAGCAGTATTAGTTGAACTGAGTTGTTTCTGCTTGTAGCCACATGCTTCATGGTGTCTTCTACCAAAGTCGAAAAGTTATTAGATCATTCAAAATAATTAGTAATCCAAAAATTATTGATGTGTGGTTTGGGGAACAGTTCAGAGCCTGTCCGTGCTCTCAGACACACAGGCTCACCTTTCCGAGCTGCCTGAGCCCCCAGGGCAGCCAGCCCATTGGCCACCTGCTCTCTAGGGGGTGGGCGAGAGAAGGCTCCACGGAGCAGCACTGGCCCACTTGCAGGAAACAGCTTTCCTCTAAATATAGCTCCTATCTCCTCCCCACCCCACTGTTTTAAAAGCAAGGGCACACTGTTATCCATTCTAAATAGATGGCCCCACGAAGGCCGATGATATTGTATTTAAGAAATGTGCTTATTCATCATTTTCCACAATTAAGGTTTGCTCACATTATGTGTATAGTCAAACCCAGAAAGTTAGCTTTATTTGGAGAACATGCAAGGGAGGGGAAAATCAGATGTTTTCTTCTGTATGCATTTTTCCCTACACTGTTTGGCTTCTTCAGGGGCAGGGAGTGGAGGCACAATAGCTGTTGTAGGAAGTGGATGTGTTCAGCTACATTCTTTTCTTTCTGACAGCCCTGTGGCTGTACATGTACAGCTTCATACTTTTTAGTGAAAGAAAGAATACTTGAGCCAAGGAAGCATCCACAGAGACAAAATAAAACATGGATTCCTTGCCATTTGAATCCTTAAATGTAGTTTCTGGTTATAACAATCATGAGAATGTTATAGCCCTACAGATATTAATACAGATCTCTCTTCTGCATTCATTTTGTGTTTTAGGAATAAAAGAAAAATTATGAGGATATTCAGTGTGCCACCTACAGCAGAAACTTTATCAGAGCCCAAGTTTTATGACACCATAAGCAAAATTCGTTTAAGACAGCAACTGGAAATGTATTCCATTTGTAAGTGTATTCTGTGCTTACCTCTATACATAGACATGTTTAAAATAGATATTTTTGGAATTGAATACAGTTAGCAAAAGGTTTTCAGAAATAGTTGATAATGAAAAATGAGTTGCTCAGCATAGTATCAGCAAAGGCAGATTTGCATGAAGTTAATGCTTCAGGACACTGGCTGTATGCAGGCCCCTTCCAAAACCCTGAGAAGAACCTCAATAACAGGTGCATGTGATTGTACTTTTGTAAACTTTGCAAAATTGGCTATTTTAACAATTGGTTAAGATTGTTATCTTTTCCTACTCTAATTTTTCCCTCCTTTGTACTTGCCTTTTTTGGAATGGCATTGAAGTGGCTGGGAGCATTTGGGGGATCTAAGAGAAAGTTGAGTTGGAACTACTTTTAGTTAGGGCTTAAAGTTTGTATTTATGGAATTTGCAGTCCCTTCTGCTATAATTAAATGACTTCAAGTCAAAGCAGTGTAGGAATGGCTTCCAGGAAATAGCATGTGACATCAATACGCATGCACAAGGCCAGAGGTCATCTCTCAATAGTAATATGTTCTGTAGCACTGAACATGGTGAGTATGTAGCTACTGGAGGAGAAACAAAGTTTAAAATGCATGGAGTCAGAATGAATTGTAAGCAACAGTCATTTATGCAACCATTAAAAAAATTAGGATATTGTTTCTGTGGTGTACAATTAAACTGAGAAAAGCAAAGTATAATAGTATATGTACTATAATGCCACTCTTTTACAATCAAATGACCAAAACATCCCTTGTATTATCTATGTATAATATAAATGTTCTGTATAATTGTGAAAGCATGGAGGAAGGTTTGAAAGGTATGCATCAGATTATTAAAATTATTACCTTGATAGGGATAGCGTGGGATTTAAAGAAAAAAGACTGGGCATTTTTTAAGAGAAATATATCCACAGTAAAAACTTAAATGTGTGGGGACTTCCAGCCAAGATGGAGGTGTATGTAGACACACTGTGCCTCCTTGCACAACCAAAAGAAGAACAACAAATTTGAAAACAAAAAACAAGCAGAACAGAAAAATTGAACTGTATGGAAGTCCGACAACCAAGGAGTTAAAGACACATTCATCCAAACTGGTAGGATGGGCAAAGAGGACTCACAGCAAGGTGGTGGCTGGTGGACACGGCGAGGTGGCTGATTGTGGAGCGGACGATCCCATATTTGTGTGCAGACAAACCGGGAGGAACTACTGGGGAGTGAGACATACTACGCGACCCAGAGTCCCAGCATGGGGAAATAAAGCCTCAAACCACTAATTGAAAACACCTGTGGGGGTTGAGGCGGTAGCAGGAGAAACTCCCAGCCTCACAGGAGAGTTCATTGGAGAGACCACAGGGTCCTAGAATGTGCACAATGTACCTAGAATTGTGGGTAGTGGGGAAGTCACTGAAAACCAGCAGAGAATAGAGCGAGCAGCATTGTTCCCTCTCGGTCCCCGGCATACAGCGTCACAACGCAGTGACATGGGTTGCCCCACCCTGGTGAACACCTAAGGGTCCGCCCCTTACCACATAACAGGCATGTCAAGACAAAAAAAATGGCCCAAATGAAAGAACAGATCAAAGCTCCAGAAAAAATACAACTAAGTGACAAAGAGATAGCCAACCTATCAGATGCACAGTTCAAAACACCGGTAATCAGGATGCTCACAGAATTGGTTGAATTTGGTCGTAAATTAGATGAAAAAATGAAGGCTATTCTAAGTGAAATAAAGGAAAATGTACAAGGAACCAACAGTGACAAGAAGGAAACCAGGACTCAAATCAACCATTTGGAGCAGAAGGAAGAAAGAAACATTCAACCAGAAAATAATGAAGAAACAAGAATTCAAAAAAATGAGGAGAGGCTTAAGAACCTCTTGGACAACTTTAAACGTTCCAACATCCGAATCAGGGATGCCAGAAGGAGAAGAGGAAGAGCAAGAAATTGAAAACTTATTTGACCAAATAATAAAGGAGAACTTTCCCAATCTGGCAAAGGAAATAGACTTCCAGTAAGTCCAGGAAGATCACAGAATCCAAGCAAATTGGACCCAAGGAGGAACACACCCAGGTACATCATAATTACACTATCCAAGATTAAAGATGAGAGAATCTTAAGAGCAGCAAGAGAAAAGGAGACAGTTACCTACAAAGGAGTGTTAGCTGATTCTCAAAAGAAACTTTGTAAGCAAAAGGGGGCTGGAAAGTATTCAAAGTCATGAAAGGCAAGGACCTACATCCAAGATTACTCTATCCAGCAAAGCTGTCATTTAGAATAGAAGGGCAGATAAAGTGTTTCCCAGATAAGGTCAAGTTAAAGGAGTTCATCATCACCAAGCCCTTATTATATGAAATGTTAAAGGGACTTATCTAAGAAAAAGAAGATAAAAAATATGAACAGTAAAATGACAACAAACTCACAGTTACTAATAACTGAACCTAACAAAAAAAACGAAGCAAACAATAAAACAGGGACGATCACAGAAACGGAGATCACATGGAGGGTTATCAGCAGGGAATGAGAAGACGAGGAAGGGGGAAAAGGTGCAGAGAATAAGTAGCGTAAATGGTAGGTGGAAAACAGACAGGGGGAGGTTAATAACAGTATAGGAAATGTAGAAGCCGAAGAACTTATATGTACAACCCATGGACATGAACTAAAGAGGAGGAATGGGTGGGAGGGGGTGTGCAGGGCAAAGGGGAATTAATGGGGGGAAATGGGACAACTCTAATAGTGTAATCAATAAAATATATTAAAAAAAACTTAAGTGTGTGTGTGTTCATAGAGAGAAACAAGGAATGAAATTTTAGGTAAAAAGTAGGAAAAAAATAGTGGGTTGGCCAAAAAGTTCTTTTGGTTTATTCCATAAGATGAGTCTAGTTGCACTTAGTTCATTTGAAACAATTTTGTTACATTGTATTATGACAGCTGTTATATCAGCATGCATCTTTTTTTAAAAAAGCTTATCAAAATTGGTGAATTTTTGTGTAGCCAATTTAATATCGAACATGGAAGAAAATAAGCAACATTTTCAGAATATTTGCTTTATTATTCCAACAAGGGTAAAAATGTAACTAAAACGCAAAAAAAAAAAAATTTGTGCAGTATATGGAGAAGGTGCTGTGACTGATCAAATGTGTCAAAAGTGGTTTGGGAGGTTTCCTGCTGGAGGTTTCTCACTGGAGGATGGTCCAGAGTCAGGTAGACCAGTTGAAGTTGATAGCAGTCAAATCAAGACATTAATTGAGAACAATCAACATTATACCACACAGGAGATAGCCAACATAATATATCCAAATCAATAAAATTATTCATGAAAATGAAAAATGTGTCTTTTATTTTATGGAAAAAAACATACAGACTTTTTGGCCAACAAGTAAAACCTCTAACAAATTCCTTAGCATACATTTTATCCTAAGAACTGATAACAGCATTTCCTTTGGGGAAAGCGACTGGATAGGTAGCTGTGAGATTGATCAGGTAGGATAAAGACACACTTCCGTTGTTTTGCTTTTGTTCCTTCTGCACTTTGTACCGTACGCATGGGTCACCAGTCCAAGCTAAGTAAAACTTACATAGCAGTATTATTCACAGCAGCCGAAGTGGAAACTGTCCAAGTGTCCTTGACGGATGGATGAATACACAAAACATGGTACATAAATACAGTAGAATATTATTCAACCTTTAAGGAGAAGAAAATTCTTACATATGCTACAGTACGGATGATCCTTAAAGACATTATGCTTCATAATTATTCTTACAATGAAGTAAAATTAGCCTAGCCAAGAAAGAGATACTATTTGTTTATGCTACTTGGGGTGACTATATTACCGATAGTATAACATATGCAATTAATTATAAACCCAGTGTACAGTTTTTTTTTCTTCTCTGATGGGAATGGCATAAAATAAAATTTATCAGAATTCCTGTCTTTGTGAGGTGTATCAGTTTTCTATTGCTGCTGTAACAAATTGCCACAAATTCAGTGGCTTAAAACAACATAAATGTATTATCTCACTTTTTTGTAGGTTAAAAATCCTACAACAGTCTCACTGGGATAAAATCTGTGTGTTAGCAGGTTTTTCTTTTTAGTATTTTATTTATCTTTAAGAGAGGGAGAAAGAGAAGGAAAGAAACATAGATGTGGGAGAGAAACATCCATTGGTTGCCTCTCTCACACCCCCTACTGGGGTCCTGGACAGCAACCCAGGCATGTGTCCTGACTGGGAATTGAACCAGCTACCTTTTGGCTCACAGGCTGGCTCTCAGCCCAGTGAGCCACACCAACCAGTGTAGCTTTATCCTTCTGCCCTAGAAGAGAATGTGTTGCTCTGCCATTTCCAGCTACTAGACACAACCCACATTTCTTGCTTTGTGGCCCCGTTCCTCCATCTTCAAAGCCAACAGCATTGCCTCTTCCTAATGATTCTTCCATTTTTGTATCTTCCTCCTGTCGGAAGTCCGCAGGAAAGGGTCTCTGATTTTAAGGGCCCATGTTATTAGGTGGGGCCGAGATAATCCAGGGTAATCTCCTCCTCTTAAGGTACTTACCTTAATCACATCTTCAAAGTCCCCTTTGCCCTGGAGGGTAACATATTCATAGATCATGGGAATTAGGATGTGAGCCTCTTTGGAAGCCATTATTCTTATAAACAGTGTGTATGTGTCGATTCGCACATTTACTGAACCCCTTCACGTTGAGATCATTCACAGTATTTGTGCCAGCCTAGTCCTAACAAAGTCTGCTGAGCAAGAGGAAATAGCAAACAATTCTTTTTCTTAAAGAGGACTCTCAAAGTTGTATAAGCTTAAGGCCACAAAAATCTGAATTCATACACATCTCCCCAGGAGTGTAAACAAATAGCATCTTTCTTGGCTAGGAACGTATGAAGAGACTGAGTTTTAAAGCTAAGCAGTGAGTGGCATTCATAAAGGTTTTAGCCCTATACTTTCTCCGGCTTTAGATTAGGACCATTTTTCAACTTTTTCTCAGAAGTACCAAGAGAATACAGAATTGCATATTTGTGTTTTTTCTAGTTTATATTACAAAGTTCCATAATAGGTCTCTTAGGTTTATAAGCTTAAATATAGTCAAATTCCTTATGATGTGAACAAAAGCATTATTATTTATCTTAAGATGGAAATGGGGGGCAAGAAAGAAGAAAATTATAAAATTCATTTAACTGTAATAGCTTAATAATGTTTATTCTATATTTATATTTTATTTTATATTTTTTATTTTATTTCTTATTTATCCTATATTTTAAAGCTCTGGGTAATCCTGACATACAAATAATAATAATAATAACATATAAAAATGGGTATCAGCAGTGTTGAGAAATTAGAGGATCACAAAGCGGGGAGGAGAAATCTTTACCGGGGACCTCTGTTTAATTCTAAGCTAACTCTTTACTGAGATTCATGACTTGACTGTGATTTAATGATGTTAGCTAGTCATCATTTCACTATTTTATTAATTTTATCTTTTTTCTTGTTTTTTTTTTATTGATTTTGAATAGCAAGAAAGTATGACTATCAACAGCCACAAAACCAGGCTGACAGCGTGCAGCTCTCGTTGGAGTGAATTCTCAGAAAATGAGCAATGCAAGTAATTGTTAAACAAATTACAGTAGTAGCAAATATCCTAATTCTACTAAATCATACACATTTTTTAAAAAATTCTTTCTCCATAAAATCATTTACTTGTGACTTTTCTCCAATTTTTTTGGTCTCTTTTGCTTTGCTCTTTAAAATTTCATCTCTGACTCATTTGTTACAGAAATAAAAAATTGTTCAAAAAGCCTGAAAACAGGAGGATAAACTGTAACCAGAGATGGTGATTTAAAGACTTCTGATTTCTTCAGGGTACAATCAGGCAGGAATGAAAACCCATCTTTGGAAGTGAGAATCTGAAGTTTATGCTACTTTGAGTTGAACATTTTTGCAAAATCAAAAAAATGAAAATCCAATCATTGCTATAATTTCCTCTGATTGTATTCTGTGATAAATATGATATGGATAGCTGACTGATTTGTGTTCCTATTGCTCTTGTACCACTTTTTAATTGAATTAGCTATTTGCTTATTCAGAACTTAGCATAGTAGACTGCCTTTTGTATAACATGAAGCATACCCATCTGGTAATTATGGAAGCTTCCTGGAATTTTTTCCCCCTTGATTGTGTTCCTAGGTGTTTGCTTGCTTTTTTCTTTAACTCTACAGTTTCATTTCCACCATAAGAGTCCCCTTTAGGCCATATTGGGGCCATGTTGCCAAATAAATGGACACTGCCATACTGGTGTTAGCAACTTGCTTTTAGGTCATGTGACTATCTATGTTTAATGTAACTGTCTGGTTTCTTCTTCTTATTCTTTTTTTTTTAGCATAATAAGCTTCCCTGAAGACTCTCATATCTTGTACCATTTTGTACTGTACATTGAAATATTTTACCTAATTGTTCATATTTATTTAAATTACAGCTGGTTGGAGATAGTGGCAGGGAAGTTTAACTGTCCATGTAACTGGCCAAGAATTAAGAGTTTTTGAATCAAAGGTATTTTTTATCCTCTCCCGAGGATATGTTTATTGATTTTTGAGAGAGAGAGAGAGAAAACATCGATGTGAGAGAGAAACATCAATCGGTTGTCTTCTGTACATACCCCTGACTGGGGATTCAGCCTGAAACCTAGGTAAGTGTCCTGACCAGGGATCGAACGTGCAGCCTTCAGGTGCACAGGACGATGCTCCAACCAACTGAGCCACCCAGCCGGGGAATCAAAGGTGTTCTTAATTCTGAGTTAATATTTCAGCATTATTTTCTTTTCTCCTCATAATTGTAAAGTGAAGTAATATAAATTTTAAATAAAAAGGTTTAGACCAAATAAAATCAGTGAGGGGAATTGTTTTCTTTTAAAATTTAATTATAGCATTAAAAATGTATATATTGTGCAAGGTGAATTGTTGACCAAATGGACTGATTCTTAACTCACGAGTGAATGCACTGCCTATACATAGATGAAAAACTATGTATAATTAAAAGGAATGTGAACAGTTACAATTATAGACTGGGGGTAGCAGAGCAGCAAGGAGACAATCTTAAACTTTGCTTTGCTCTAGGAGACACACTGCATGTTTCCACGGGCAGGGAGTGTAATCTAGCAGGAGCTGTTTACTTGCTGTCACTGGTATGTGGCACAATATGGACAAATTGCAAACCTGGCCATCTCAGATGATTTGTAAAGACAGTGTACATAAGTAGATATAAATCACAATGGAGTCGACTGTGGTGGTTTTCGTCTGCGTCTACTAGGTAGTGACAGTCATAACTAAAAACTGGTAGATTGTTTGGTAAACATCAAACCCTGGCAAGTGAGAGAGGATGAATTCCTCATTTTTTCTCCGAAGCTAACTGATGGGAATCACTCACCCCCACTGGCAGGAACAACAGCAAGTCAGCCTTTGAAGTTTCTTCTCTGCTTCAACAGCTGAGCTGGGAAAGGCCTAGAAGCCTGCAGCCGCACTTCAAAGCGACAGCAGCTGATTGTCCTGCCTCTGCAACCCCCACAACCCCCCAGTCCACCAAGGATTCAGTGGAACTATTTTCTTTGGAAGAAAAATGGAATGACTAATAAACTGGTAAATAACACTTGTGTTCTCCTTTTCCTCATTTCTTCTTTTTTTTTTTTAATGCATAAGGTATTCAGCAGTAAGCACCAGTCAGCCTCTGTGGGTGCACAGCTTGAGTGTGTTAAATAGTTGATGTTTAGCTGATGCCAACCAGCTGCACTCAGGGAAGGGGTTGGCTTCTGAAGGACACAGATGTTTGCTGTTGAACTCACACTGCCTCAGGTGGGGTTATTTATGTGATTCATCAGAAAATGAAATGCAGAGTTTATGGTAAAATTGGTGTCATGTCAGGATTTTTAGTATTGAGTAGAAGCAACAGATAAAATAGTGATGATAAAAATAATTTCAGATAATAAAACCAAATATATCTTAGAAAATATAATTAAAGAGAATGGAACCAACTAATTCATTCAACAAGTAGTTATGAAATATATATATATATATATACACATGAATGGCCTGTGGACTTCAGTTCTAATAACAGAATTCAAATGGGGATAAGTGCTGGAAAACTAAATGGAAATAAGGGCACTTACTTGCCGACCTCTAACCTGTATGCAAAATAGTGAGAATAGGGACTGGGGCTCAGTCTTAATGTTTCCCACTTGACTCCCTAATAAAGTCAGGGCCAAACATGTACAAAACTACAAAGCAAGAAAACTTCCCACTTACCTTGTTGTCCCCCTTCACTCTCCTATAAGTCTGTGGGCCAGACAGGTCTTAAATGTGGATTTAAGGGTAAGGATGGGTACCAAGCGGAGAACTACGGCGGTAAAGTCCTGTGGCATACATGGGAACTTTCAGCAGCAGTGACTTCTCACTTTCTACTACCATTGACCTCTCACCCCAAAGTAAATCAATGCCATGCAGCATTGGATTCCATACTGATGTATTTTCTACTTCATTTTATTTAGATACAGTAAAAAACTAAAGTTGTTTATGTAGATTAGCAACATTCCACATCCTAGGGAGGAAGATGGGATAAGTCCCAGGGGAGGCCACTTACTGTCCAGGTCCATTGCTGGTAGTTCAGCCCCAAATTTGATGCTGAAAGAGCATTGCGTTGTTCATCTCTTTTCAATGTTTGCTAGTTCCAGAGTTTCTTGAAAGCGTAGCATTATCCCAGGGGTTTTATGTTAATATATTTTGACAAATTTCAAACTACTGAAGAAAATAGGGGATTTTTCACTGATACCAAGTGTTGGTGTTGTTAAACTTAACTGCAAATGTTTTTGGCCTCAAATCTGATTTTTTTAAATACACTTCATAATTGTAAAGTATTTATGACAACGAGTAAATGTATTATTTTGAAGTTTAAAAATCCAGGACCATTCAGGTTGACTATATCTAATATACATCTTATATCTAAATGCTTTCCCCTAGTATTAGTATAGTAACTAGACCAAAGAAAATGCTTGGTAAGTATTTGTTGAATTAATTGTAATAATTTATAGAACCCATTTTTTAAAAGATTTTATTTATTTATTTATTTATTTATTTATTTATTTATTTAGAAGGGAAGGAAAGGAGGAAGAGAGGGAGAGAAACATCAGTGTGCGGTTGCTTCTCATGCACCCCTAACTGGGAACTGGCCTGCAACCCAGGCATGTGCCCTGACTGGGAATCAAACTGGTGATCCTTTGGTTCACAGCCTGCACTCAATCCACTGAGCTACACCAGCCAGGGCCATGTTTTATTTTCATGTTTTTTGAAAACTATTTGTAGGTTCTGCTTCTGGTAATAGCAGAGTAATCATATCAGGCTAATAGATAATTATTATGAGTTCAGAACAAAACATAAAAAACAACTATTTGACAGTAACCACAAGCAAACAAGAAGGAGGTTGACCCTTCAAAGATGGGACTGCACTGGTTGAGATTTATGTTTATGTAGTTCTTTGAAAGATATTTCCAAGTCCACCAGGTGAGAGTAGCTAGGGCAAGGGTAGAAAGCTATAGTGAAATTGGTTTGAGAAGATGACAGAGCTCAGGGATTCTAGGGAGGCTGGAAAGTGAGAAGGAACCTCACAGGAGTGAGCCTCAGGAAGGAGAACCTCGAAATCTGCATATAAATTCAAACAAGTCCTTGGCTAACCCCTGAACTATGAACCTACAGAGACTCACCCCTGAACTATGAACGTGCAGAGAATCTTTGGAGCCTGGCAGGAAACAAATAGCTAAGAAGCTGAAAGGACTAGGCAGTTTTCAGCTGTTGCCTGCTATAGGAGATACAGTTTGAGTCCTGCCCAAAATAACACTTCAGAGAGAAAAAGAGTCTAGAATCTCTGCACCATACCATCCACAGTGTCCAATATAAAATAAAAAATTACTGGAATGAGAAAGACAGTAACATGACTCAAGGTTAAAAAGAAACAAGACAATGTGGCCCGTAGTCAAGAGAAAGAACAGTTGATATAAACTGACCCTAAGATGACCCAGATATTGAATTCATAGACAAGGAATTTAAAGTTGCTATCACAAATATGTTTAGGTAAATAAAATACTTTTGGATAAATGGCCATTGAAAGGCTTTATCAGAAGCATATCTACTGCACAGGAAATACTAAAGGCAGTTCTTTGGGCAAAAAGGAAGTGACAATAGAAACTCAAACTTAAGCAAACTCTAGGCATAATGAATAACCAGATGAGGAGAAACAATGACAGAGCAAGTAGGGGCTTTTACCAACTGAGGATAGAGTATATAGGAATTTTTGGTACTATTATAACTTTTCTAGAAACTTGAAATTATTTTTTAAAGGTACAGAAAAGTATTTGTAAATCAGTTTCTTAGTAAACCTGATTCTGGTTTTTTGCCACACCAGTTATTGGCAATACTAAAACGCAGGCTGGGTGTCCAAAGGTGCCTTTGACATCGTTGTGCTTCTTCCTTCCACGGTCCATCCCACAGCACCCAATACCCTTCTGTTCTCTACCAAAACCTGCTGCAGCAATCCAAACACACTTCTCACACGTGTAACTGACTGACATCACCGTTACATCTCACAGGTTGGTTGCCCTGCATAAACAGAGAGAGCCTTTAACTGGAAAGATAGCAAGTTTTCAGACATTACAGAACAGTGGTACTTTTCAGGGATAAGAGAGTCTTGGCTCGGGCCAGGTAGCTCACTTGGTTAGAGTGTCATCTTGATATGCCAAGGTTGTTGTTCAATCCCTGATCAGGGCACTAAAAGAATCACCCAATGAATGCATCAATAAATAAAACAACAAATTTCTCTCTCTCTCCTCTCACTCTCTAAAGGCAATAAAATTTAAAAAGCAGCCTTAATGGCCTCTGGAATCATACCCCGTATGCAATTAACTAAACTCCCATTCATTGGGCTACCACCTCCAATTCTGCCTTTCTCCATTGCCTGGGTGAAACATCAGCAATCGGAATGTCACCTCTGCCCCATAAGAAAATTATTGAATACACTGGAAGTCCTAAAAATAAGAGTGATTCTAGAGTTCTGTATCTGTTTGAAATAGGGCACAGCCAGCACTGCTTTCATTGCCTCATCTCTGTGAGGTAGGAAAATAGATCATAACAGATAATGATCTTTCGGTTACTATTTTACATTTGAGTACACGGGAACAATGTGAATAACTTCCAGTCCTGAATTTTTGCAATATTGAGAATTGTGAAGGTTAAATGGGAAGAAGTGTCTCCAGGGACAGAGAGAGGTACAAAGGCAGAGACTCAAAAAGGTGATTTCTGAAAATCATAGAGTAGCATACTATATTTGTTAATGCATTTTAGACTTAGGACCAGTATTTTAAAATACACACACAAGTAATAACTTGCTTTTGTCTTGTGTCAATTGTTTCATTTATTTACTGCAGTACCTTGCAAATACTGCATTAAATCAGGTTGAACCTAGTGTTCTGCTGTCCCAGAAAGCAGTCAGACCTATGGAATAAAACTGTTTTAATAGTTTCCTTCCCCCGCCCCAAGCCCCAGTGCAAAAAAAAAGCACCAGTGATTCTATTATTCTTTTTTTTCCTTTTAAAATTTTATTTATTTTTTAGAGAGGGGAAGGGAGGGTGAAAGAGAGGAAGATAAACACTGATATGTGAGGCCCCCCAACCAAAATCCAAGCATGCGCCATGACTGGGAATCAAACTGGTGACCTTTTGGTTCCCAGGCTGGCACCTAACCTACTGAGCCACACCAGCCAGAGCTGATTCTACCATTCTTGCAGCTCTTGCTGGCAGTTTAGTATATTTTGTGAAAGTGATTAACATATACTTTATTTGGTTTTTCAGTGGCTTTAAATAACAAACATTTATTATCTCACAGTTGAAGAATCCAAGGGCAGTGTAGCTGGGTGGCTCAGGGTCTCCAGTTGAGGCTGCAGTGAGGATGTCCTCTGCCACCTGGGGCCGCATTCAGCCGGAGGAGCTGCTTCGGAGGAGCTGCTTCCAAGACGGCTCCCTCACATGGCCGTTGGCAGGAGGCCTCAGGGGTAGACTTCCGGGTAGACTATGTCATATTAACACCCTCCAAAAAGGAAAATAAAAAAGGAGGATGGATATTTCCCAAAGAATATTTCAGAGCATAGAATACTATATCTATTTTAAGGTGTTACAATTTTTTAAATATATAATTATTCAAAATATTTTTAACAATTAAATCTCAATTTATACCAATGAAAGTGGTTGCAAGGAACAGTCTGAAAATGTTACCTTTTCTTCTTTTGATGTGCATCTGCCTTTCCAAATTAGTTTTGCTATACCAGTATTTTAATTGTTTGCAATTTCTTAGACTCATTATACCTAGTGATAATTGTCAGCAAATGCAAAGCTAGTCGAATTCCGAAGGGAAGAATCCTGGCCCAGGACTGCATGGAGTCGAAGGTAATCTGTCAATCTGTGGCTGGTATCCAGACATCCTCGAGTGCACCAATCCCATTTGTAAAAGAGCGGTCAGAGCACAGGCAAGTGTTTCCACACAATTATCTCTCCACTGCTACATTTGGAGTTAGAAAACCACTGCAGCGTCACGTTCTGAACGTGATTTACGTCACTCTCTTCCACAATTTATAATTCTGAAGCAAAACCTAACATGTCATTACTGTCTTGTGTGTCAGCCAAACATCGATCCATAAAATGTTGATTGGAAACCAACTTCGACTGAGGAAATACGTCAAGAGTCTAGAGCATGGGAGGGAATGCTGGCCTGGCCAACTGCCGAACACTACATGTGCGCCCTGTGAAGGCTGTCAAGGCTTCTGTCAGCGAATCTCCTGGGGAAAGAAGTTGCTCCCTTTCTCCCCGAGACTTCCATCATCAGCAGTAGCTTTCTCTTTTTCATCCTCATGATCTGCGAGGTTTTCTGCCGAGGACTGGAGGTTAGGTTTCAGGAACACCAGTCCAAGGACAGATTTCATTTATATACAAGTTATAAATGAGTACAGGTGGTTGGAAACTTACTTATTAAAAATTTGTTTATTTAGTTGCACTCTAATTTACTGAATGTTCTAGACATTTTTGGCTATTTCTTAGGTGCCTTACTTAATGGCCTCTGGCCCATTGCTATGGTGAAATAGAATTAACAACAATTCTTACTTATGCCAACTTAATACTTGTAAAATATACCCTTTCTTTGTTTATTAAAAAAAGGACCCTGGAAAATCTAGTATGCTGCAAAAGGATTACAAAAGTTTTAGAAACCATAGTTCTTAATTATAGCTGTGGAGAAATTTGAGCTGAATGTATTAACAATGACAAATATAGACTGTTCTCCTAACAGTTTAGACCGGAGCTTGACATTTCTTTTTTCAAGCTGTTAGAAATTTAGTTTGAAACAATTCTGAATAGAGGGAAGTCACTTCATGATCCAAATAATCTTTTTTTTTCTTTTGAACCTTATTATCCTTATCATTTTTGGCCAATAAAAAGGAGGTAGTTCATCATTCTCCTAAGAAGTTAAAATAAAATTTGAATTTGATTTAGTTTGTATAAAGTCATGTTTAATACAATCAAAACATGACTATATTTCTATATGTTTCAAGACAATTTTGCAAACACCAGTGGAGATAGGAAACAAACTAGGCAATGGTTTAGTTGAAAGAACACAGAATTTGAAACCTGAGGTCCAGCCTGTTTCAATCTGTGCTGTATCTATTTGAATTTGAGCATACCATTAATCTTACTTACTAAGCCTCAATTTGTTCATCTGTGAAATGGGAACAAGACTGCCTTTATCCCAGTGGTGGTTGGATTCTAAATGATAAATCACTTGAACCCCTTGGAAAGCAATGTAATGACCCTTGGTGGTGGTGGTGTTCAATATTCTTTCATTGTGCAACCAATTATACATTTAAGCATTCTAAAGAGCAAAATCAGACGTGAATGGAGTCCCTAATCCCTCTGGGCCAACAGAGTATGTATTTCTTTAGCTTTCTGTGCAGTCCCAGAAAATTGAGCTAGCTAATAAGAGCTTATAAAGTACCTGAATTGAGTCATCTAACCAAAATTGCCATCTATGAATACATACCTAGGTGTCACTCCCTTTGATTGATTAGGTTTTAAAAACCTTCAATAATAATATCTCCAGTTTTCAGATGGAAATATGGGCCCAGAGAAATTAGAGGAGAGGCCCAATGCTAAAACCCAAATTATGTTATCTCTTGAGATCCTTTCCACTCTGTTTCTGTGACTCTCATAATAGAAACAGAATGGTTTGGAGGTTCAAGCAGTTTCCTGTAAAAGATAATGCTGACATTATTGCTGGAAAATAATATAACATGGCTTATCTAGATCCCTTTGAGACAAAAGTCAATCAAATGGCAGCAACTAAGTTTTCCTTACAATATTTTTAAAGTATGACTACCAAACACCCAAATGTAGAGGATTCTTTTTTTTTTTCTTTTGTGTTCATTTGATTACCCCATAGTTTATAAATAACATGTCTGCTTTGAACACTTTGTACCAGGCAAGTCTGGGCACGCAAAGTCTGTAGCGAGTTTACAAAAGCCACTTAACATATTTGGTTGTCATTTAAGTTATGACTTTGAAAGCAGAAGAAGACAAGCCCTTTTACATCGACAGGCAGGTTTACATAAATTGCTGCACAAACTAAATTTAAAATAACCTGAGTGCACATTGAAAAAGTTATTCTTTCATTGCCACTCTGCCATAATACACTGTGATATTTTTTAAAATATCCACAGTAATTAATAAGTATGATGCAATGGTTGCAATACCTCTTCTCCCGTGCACCTGTTTTGTAAGTCACAGAAACTGCACCTACCAGGGCTTTTCTATTGGCGATTGGATGCAATCTAGAGTTTCCTCCAAAGCACTTGTCCTGGCGCATTGCAAACCAGGGAAAGAAGGCCAGGAGACACAGCCTGAGGAGCACGTGTAGGACTTGGGGTGGGTGTGTTTGCTTCATCTAGTACCTCTTTTTGGTAAAATTTCAATTTAGTGACTTAAGAATATACAAGTTTAAAGAAAAAAGACCCCTGCAGTTCAGATGCCATCAGTGAACATGGAAGTGAGCAGGTGTGTTCTGTTGGTGTGTACTAGAGGGGCTAGCAGTGTGAGCTGTGGCCAGAGAAAGACCTGGTTTACATCCCAGGTCCTTTTACCTGCAACGCTTTGTGCCCTCTTCTATAAAGTGGAGAGAACTCCCACTTCTAAGAACTATTTTCAAGGTTAAATGAAATTCACCATATTAACTACTGAATATGGTATTTGATAGAATATGTATTCCATAAGAGTTCTAATTGTTGTACACTCTCTTTGAGCCAGTCCTTCTAATTTATGCTAAAAAATCAAGAGAAGTATTACTAAGATGAATCAAGTTAAAAGACCATTCTTGGGAGTGAAGTATTTGTATTATATAATTTTTTAAATATGAAGTTTCTTACTTTCAATAACATACAGTAGCAGAACTACATGCGCAGATTATGGCAAACCTGTTCAATGAACAAATAAGAACCACTTAGAATTATCATGGCAGAATATAATAGAAAGGGGTGTTGGACAAATCATCTTGATTTCAATTATAGCTTTGTCGCTTGAGCAAATTTCTTTATCTATGTTCTTTGCCTTCCTTGGCTGATAACACTTGGAAGAAGTGTAGTAAGGGTGATTTATTAAAACTATATTATGATATGTATGACTTCTGATCAAGATGGCAGCACAGGCAGTCACGGCTCACCTCCTCCCACAACCACATCAAAATTACAACTAAAATATAGAATAGTCATCACTCAGAACCATCAGAAATCGGGTTGAATGGAAGTCCAACAGCTATGAAATGAAAGAAACCACATCCATCCACATTAGTAGGAGGGGCACAGACGTGGAACGGGCTGGTCCTACATCCACACAAAGTGGATAAAAATTCAGGAGGGATATCTTGGGAGCAGGGAGTCTCAGCTCCACACCAGGCCCCTCAGCCCAGGATTCCAATGCCAGGAAGATAAGTCTCCACATCTGCTGGCTGCAAAAGCCAGTGAGGATTGAGTCAGTGGAAGAAATTTGTGGAGCCCCAGGCAGTTCCTCTTAAGGAACCCATACACAGACTCACCTAGTCAGACTCACCACCTCTGAGCTCCAGCATCAAGATGGCAGCTTGAAAGGCACCAGTGGCACACAGGGAGGAACTGAAATGTCTGGCATCAAGGTGAGCAGAGGCCATCGTCCCTTTTCTGAGCCCTCCCACATCAGAGCCACAGAACCAGAAAGTTAATGCCATATCTGATACTCCATCAACCTGGCTAACACTGTTTACCCCACCCTGGAGATCCCCTGAGACTCTACCCCACCCAACTTATGGGTCCACCCAAGCTGCTTTTCCATATGAATGGCTGGCTTTGGCTCATACTCCACAAATTCCTAATTCCTATCAAACAAGCAACAGCTGCCCTCAGTGAGCTCCAGGCCAGGCACTAGCAGCAGCCAGCCTAGATTCACAGCTTGGCTTTGCCTGGGAATCTTCAAGTCCAGCACAAGTAGCAGCCATCTCAAATTGCCTTATAGCTCAGGCAGGGTGGCCCCATGCAAAACACAGACCTTGGCCTGCACCACCTGGGAAACCCCAAGGCCAGTGCCCATGGGATAGCTATAGACCACGTTGGAGAACCACCACCCTGCCCCTGCACAACTGATCCTCTACAAGGGCAGAGGTTGGTGATCAGTGGTCACAGCCAATCCTTGCAGCCGACTAGCCTGGGTAAATCCCTCCCATTGACCTGCCAACAGCAATCAAGGCTCAACTACAAGAGGAGGGTGTACTCAGCCCACATAAAAGGTGTACCTCGAGTACCCAGCTTGGGTAATGGGGAGGCTGTGCCACTGGACTTTACAGGACATCTACTACATTAGGCCACATCACAAACATACAGTGTCAAAGCAGCTTCTACCTAATACACAGAAACAAACACAGGGAGGCTGCCAAAATAAGGAGACAGAGAAACATGGCCCAAATGAAAGAACAGATCAAAATTCCAGAAAAAGAGCTAAATGAAATGGAAATAAACAATCTATCAATGCAGAGTTCAAAACACTGGTTATAAGGATGCTCAAGTAACTTAGTGAGGACCTCAACATAAAAAAGATCCAGTTTGAAATGAAGAATACACTAATTGAGATAAAAACAATCTATAGGGAAACAATAGTAGAGTAGATGAAGTTGAAACTCAAATCAATGATTTAGAACATAAGGAAATAAAAAACAACCAACCAGAACAACAAGAAGAAAAAAAGAATCCAAAAAAATGAGGATAGAGTAAGCAGCCTCTGGGACAAATTCAAATGGACCAACCTGTGCCTCACAGGGGTGCCTGAAGGAGAAGGGAAAGAGCAAGAAATTGGAAATCTATTTGAAAATAATAATGAAAGAAAACTTTCCTAATTTGGTGAAGGAAATAGACATGCAAGTTCAGGAAGCACAGAGAATCCCAAACAAGATGGATGCAAAGAAGTCCACTCCAAGACACATCATAATTAAAATGCCAAAGGTCAAAGGTAAAGAGAGAATTTTAAAAACAGCAAGAGGAAAGAAGTAGTCACTTACAGGGAAATTCCCACAAGATTGTCAGCTGACTTCTCAAAAGAAACTTTGCAGGCTAGGAGAGATTGGCAAGAAATACTCAAAGTCATGAAAAGCAAGAACCTACAACCTAGATTGCTCTACCCAGCAAAGCTATCATTAAAATTGAAGGGCAGATAAAGAATTTCCCAGACAAGAAAAAATTAAAGGAGTTCATCATCACTAAACCATTATTATATGAAATGTTAAAGGAACTTATTTAAGAAAAAGGTTATTTTATTGTTTATGAACAATAGAATGGCAACAAATACCTATCTTTCAACAACTGAATTAAAAAAAAACCTAAGGAAACCAGAAGAACAGAGACAGAATCATGGATGCAGAGAGCGTTTTGATGGTTGCCAGATGGAAGGAGGATATGGGGAATAGGTGAGGAGGTGAGGGGCTTTAAGAAGTATGAGTAGGTAGTCACAGAATAGCCCCAGGGATATAAAGTACAGTATAGGAAATGGAGTAGCCAAAGAACTTCTATGCATGACCCATGGACACGAAAAATGGTAGGAGGGTTGCCTGAGGGAGTGGGGGATGCTGAGTGGAGGGGGCAGAAGTGGAAAAATCCGAACAACTGTAATAGCATAATCAATAAAATATAATAAAAAAAACTATATATATGTATGTATACAGTATGTTTTAGGATAATATATTAAATATATATGTCTCTCTGTCATCTATCTATAAAGAGCACACAATAAATTATATAGAGTAGTGATTATTCCACTATTATTATTTTTACGGTAAGTAATATTAAAAAAAAATTTAAGTGCTAAAATTTAGTCTCATATAGTTCTCTCCCTGTAAGTGACTGAGGCAACCTCTCAAAGTGGTTCACTATTCACTTGACCTAGAAAACCATACAAAATCATGCGAATCAAGAGGTTCAAATCTTCGTGTTCACACTAAGAACACTTGTGAAACTTTCCAGCCATCAAGGGTATGCATATCTGAAAAACCACCAAGTATCTGAAGGATGTCACTTTAATAGAAGCAACGTGTGCCATTCTGTCATTACAATGGTGGAGTTGGGAGGTGTGCCCAGGCCAAACAGTGGGAGCAGGGTCGGTGGCCCAAAAAGACTGCTGAATTTTTGCTGCACATGCTTAATGCTGCAGAGAGGAATGCTGAACTTCAGGGTTTAGATGTAGACTCTCTGGTCATTGAGCACATCCAGGTGAACAAAGCTCCCAAGATGTGGCACAAAACTTAGGGCTCCTGGGAGGATGAATCCACAAATGAGTTCTCTCTTCCACATTGCGATGATCCTCACTGACAAAGAGCAAACTGTTTCTCACCAGAAAAGGAGGCTGCACAGATATCCCAGAAGAACCAGAAAAAACAAAAACTCATGGCCCAGGAGTAAATTCAGCATGAAATAAGTGCTAATAAAAGTAAAAGCAGAATGGTCAGTGTCCTATTGGTGAATAGGTCTCAAGTTTCCTTAAGGGAGGAATCGAACACGTTTTCTTCTGATTGAAATTAAAAGCATAGATTATTCTGGTAAATAATTAGTCTGCTATAAGTAAACATGCTCTTTGGAATTATTTGCATTATTGTTTATCTAATCTTTTTGCCATTTATATAATTAAAAATTAACCTCAAGCGGGGTGTGTTTGTGATGGGGCACGTGTAGTAGCTGCTGGAGTGGGTGGCAAAGTCCTATTTCCTGACCTGGGTGGTAATTACAAGAGTGTGTCTGCATTTTAATTACTCATTAAGCTATATATTTGTTTTGTATAGGTTTTGATGTCTGTGTTTTAATTTACAATAAAAATTTTTTAAATAGAAAAAATTTACTCAATTCAGTTACTGTATGAACTATTACAAAGGTAAAATCGTAGAAGACTGATTTAGTTAGGTTTTAAATAAAACAGAATTACATACAAATAAATGAGTGATCTTGATTTCTACCTTTTTGGGGGTCCTTCCTCAAAGACACCAAATTACTCTCTGAGTTTTATATTCTCATGTGAAAAATTTTGGATGCCAACAACTTTAAATATAAAGTAGAATTAAAAAGTCATCTCAGATGGTAACAATTTACATGGCAACATACACAATTAACATTGATAATTCAAAAACATGGATCAAATTATGAGGCCTCGTGAATTCAGTCGCAGTAGGCATAGTAGTGCCCACCTAGAGAATAAAAAGAGATCAGTGGGTGACAAGTTGAATGTGAGTCCATATCTATGTGACCACTAAAAGAATAAAAAGATGCCTTAGCTATAATAAATATTTATTGAACAAGTTACTATGATCACTAGTAAAAGTTGTACATACTTTTTTTCCTATGGAGAAAACATGCGAATAGCTATCTTTGGGATACTTTGCTTTTAAAGAAGAGAAACGTACTCAGACTTTCTCTAGATAAAAGAAGACAGAGGTAATTTAAGACATCCAAAGCTTAATGAGGGATTGGAAGCAGAAAATGTGTCAAGAACCAAGGAAAACCCAGTCTCTCTCCTCTTGCCTCTCTCTGCAGACCACCTCCCACTCCTTGACGATCGCATATGTGACTCTGTACGGCTACCCTATGCTTTGGAAATTCTTGGGGCCATCATTTGATGCTAAAGGATGCATTCTGTCTGAGTCCCAATTCCAAATAACTGTGGGCAGAAGAGACTGTGGGAGCAGAAGTTTTCTGCTAAGGCATTGTAGGGGTAAGAGGAAATGACTTACTAGAATTTAACATAAACAAGGACATGGCCACTAATGTGGTGAAATAGTTTATTCATTCTACCACCACCAACTACCATGAGTCAGATGGTGCTTCGGATTTAAGGATGAATAATGGCCAGTCTCTACCCTTAAGGAAGTCAGACTTCAGAAAACATGACAGAACATCTGAAAAAAAATTCTTTAAACAGAATAAAATAAGAAAAGTATGAAGTCTTTCAGGATCCTAGAGGAGGTGATGACTAATTTCACAGAGGACATTATAATAAAACAATCTTAAAGCATGATTATTAAAACTCACAAAGCACAGTCAAGCAAAAAATGTATTAATGTACCTACATCAAAGTTGGGCATTTCTCTTCAATGAAGGACACTCTGGATAAAGTCTTGACAGGTCCAAGAGAAGATTTTTGCAATATCTGATACTAGCGGCAAAGATCTTATACCAGTAAGAAAAAATGATGGGTGCTCCAATAGAAGATGGGCAAACATTGCCAGAGGAGAAAACAAAAAGCATCATTCATTCATCATCATTTTACACCAGTTAGATCAGCAAAATCAGCAAGCTACATGGCACCAAGTGTGGGCAGAGCGGTGGGCTACAGGCTCGGGCATGGGAGTACGAACCAGGGCATCCGTCCCCCAGAGCACTCCAGCAGTGCTCCTCAAAGTCTGCATTACTACTCAGCATCCAGTGCAGGAGGAGGGGACTAAATGGAAAGGCCAGCTTGAAAGGGCTTTCTGTGTCACAAGTTTCGATTCTAAAGACAATGGAGAAGCAAGAAAAGATTGTAAGCAGGGCAGTGGAATGGCCAGAATGAAACTGATGGCAGTGAAGGTTTAAAAACAGAGTGAAGGGAAAATGGAAGCTTAGAAAATGAATTCGGGGGCATATATATATGAAATGACATACAGTGAGAAGAGCAGAATGCAAAATAGTATGTGTACACAAGCTACTATTATGTAAGAATGGCAGAGTATATTTAATAAAGATTAGAAGTGAATCTGGAATTAAGCATATTTAACAATCACAGGTTTCTTTTTTCCCATGCAGCAGTTTGCTTATGATTTTTTGAAGGTATGTTTTCATTGATTTTTTTTTTTTTTGTAGCGAGAGATGAAGGGAGAAACATTGATTGGTTGCCTCCAGTATGCTCCCCAACTGGGGATGGAACCCACAACCTAGGTGTATGTAACCTGACCAGGAATTGAACTCGCAACCTTTTGGTGCAAGGATGATGCTCCAAGCAGTGGAGCAAACAGCTCTCGGCCAGAGCTGTTTATGATTTCATTGTTTAGAATTCTGGAGTCTAAATATTAGAAGTGTTATTTAAAAAATACATAAAGACTTAAGAATAGAGTTCTTATCCTTTGATTCTGTCTGGAAGGTAAGGTTTTGGCAGTTTTTGGTGGTTTTGGATGGTTCCTTTTTACACGACTATTATAAAAATCTATAGCCTAGTTATACATAAATTATTCTTGAAAGAATGTAACTACATTGAGTTTATGGGATTATGGATAATTTTTCAAAATACGTTTTATATTTTCTATGGTTTCTACAATGAGGTTGTACCCCCATAATCTACCATTTTTCCAACTAAATTCTGATTTTTATCTAGATGAATTTAGGGTTTATTTTAGCTAGAGGTGCAATGAAATTGTAAACCTTTAAGCTGAACCTATCTTCTCTTATGAAATTAACTGGTTGGTTCAGCTAGTCGATGATGTCACTGGTGCCTCAGCCAGTGGGCAAACCAGCCAGCCCTGAGGAGTGTGTGTGGGGATGTCAGGCCTGGCCACCACAGATTCTACGCAGCGATGTAACCTTCACAGAACTGTGATCCTGAGGGCATGAAACTCACCAGTCCAACAAAGTAAATAGTCAATAAGTGCTTCTTAGCTTCTCTTTCATGTGGGTAGAGTTCATTTCCCCTACTTTTGGAAACTCTTCATTTTGGCTTCTGTAACCTGCATGTTAATTAGCATCCTCTTCTCTTTCCTGTACATCTTCCCATCTCAGGGTAGTGCCAATGCTGAGAATACACAAAGTCTTTTTTCCTCCTTTGCTTTCTTACTAGTTTTCTAACTTTGCTTTCTCCCTCTGTTCTTGCTATTTGTTTCTCGGTCCCAGTCTGTTGTGATTCCTTTGTTATCCCTGTCGTAGGCTTGATGGCTTGTTTTCTCATTTATCCCCAAGAAGGCTGCGTGGAGACCTAGACACAATCTAGAATAAGGAATTCTCTGGGTAGAATGTCCTCGTGGGTTTTTCTAATAGGACTTCACAGAGATTTAGTTGGGAGGACTTAAGCTCATTAGGCAGTGATGTATTCTAAAGCTGAAGAACCAATGTAAACATCATATTGCTTGCTAGAATGTTAAAAAATAAAAACACTTAGGGTGCTGGTTAGCTCTTTATTTTATTGAAAATATTATCTAGTCTTGACCTGTGTGGCTCAGTTGATTGGGCGTCCTACCGCAGAGCAAAGAATCCCTGGTTCCATTCCTGATCAGGGCACAGGCCCAGCTTGCAGGTTCCCCAGCCGGGGTGTGTGCGAGAGGCAACTGAATGATGTCTCTCTCTCACATCGATGTTTCTTTCTCTCCCTCTCTTTCTCTCTCTCTTGCCCTCTCTCTAAAAATAAATAAGTAAAATCTTTACAAAGAAGAGAAAATATCTAACTATTAGAAACGGTACACGGTTGTGCCAGGAGTCATATGCACCATGTCCTGCTTGTCTTAATTCCCTTGTGGGTCTTCACTTCCACACCTTTAAAGAATTTTTTTATACTTTTTGTCTCTAATGATGTAATTTACTATACTAAAGTAATAAATAATAAATAACTAACATAGCTGCACTGTACTTACAGCAATAGGTGAGCCCCTGAAAACTAGTATATAAACAAAATTATGAATAGCAAGAATTTTAAAGAACTAAGCTCTGGAAAAACTTCAATCGTTAATTGCTCAAAAATTAAGGAATCCTCTTGTAAATAAGGAGGCAGCATTATAAGGTGAAAAAATAGTGAAATTTGGAATTATAAGAGCTAAATTTCAATTCTGATCCTGCAAAGAGTGAGGTGTGTTACATCAAACTGCTCATAGCCAAGGTTTTCAACTCTAAAACAGGAATTGTTGCACAATGTCACTGTACTTTGCGAATTATAAAGGGCTATACAGGTGTGAACTGTTGCTATGATTACTTGCAGAGCCTTTAATAATATCTCTGGTGAATCTCCTGCAACCTGTGATTGAGACATGGCTGATTTTATTGCACTTTTTTTAAATATAGACAGAAACTAACCATCAGAAGAGTCTAATGATTGATCTGAGTTAACATCACCAAAGAGCAAGGGGAGACTGACACTGATCCATTAACGCTTTTCTCCACTACAGTGGGAAATGGAAAGGAATGGGAAACAGTCCTGGTTAAATTCCAGATCTACTTCCTATAAGCTCTATGAACTTGGATACAATACTTGACCTCATTGAGTCTCCATTTATAAAATGAAGATGATAATATCTAATTTGGGCATGGCTAAGATTGAATAAAATGATGTGTGCTTTATCCACAGTACATAAAAAAACCTTCATTAAAGAAAATAGTAGTGTCAAATGCAGGCCTACATGTAGAAGAAAAAAACCCAAATACATCTTAAGTGGCTTGGGGAAAGTCAATAGTTTGCCTGCCCTGATCCATTAAGGGACCATTTTGGGGGCCAGGAAAATAATCTATTCTCGTCTTCCCTGCATTTCCTCTCCTAGAGTCATTCTAGCCTCACAGTTGCCTGCAGTTCAGGACATCCTTTCCATTTCCTCCTGAGAGGCAGCAATGAAATTATTTCTTGATTACTAAAGGAAGTGGAAGATTTTCAGTATCAGATGGCAGACCGAGAACATTTATAAACTCTGCCTTAAAAATTTTTAAACTCCAATAACAAAGAGAATAGGAGAGGGTGTTCTCAATAAACAAGGAAGTTCAACAAATTTCTCTAAAACAAAATTGTATGGAAGGGGGCGGACAACAAAGGAGACCCTAGGAAGCCCAGGTTATTGATTGAGTGGGACCGTACTGCAGGCAGCGATGGAAATGGGGCTGAACACAAGGAGGGGGTTTATTAAAGATCTTTATATTAAAAGCAGCCTCCCTAACTCTCCCCCACTTCCCTGGGTATCATGTAGGCAGGAGTTTAACCCCCAAGCAAATAAAAAAACATTTTTTGTAAAGAAACCAAAATGACACTCCAGGGAGAGCTGAAGTTGCTGGCATGGGACTGGTGACTCAAGTGAAACCTCCTGTTTACTGAACAAGGGCGCCCTCCCTGCCTGAGTGCCCAGTCCCAGCAAAGTGAGTCTGGGTAATGACTCCCACCTCCGAAGCCCGTACTCCCAGTCGGCCTTGCAACTTCCTCATTTTCAAAAGTAAATAGACACCCACAGACCATCAGGCATCTGAGTCAAAACTACAAAATAGAAGAGAAAGAACAAGGAAACAAAGAGAAAAAATGCCTTTAGAAGAGATTAATGAACAGAATGTAACACTTTGAAGAATACAATTGGTACCGCCACAGAGATAGGAATACGTCCATGAACAAGGATAGGCATTTGTGGGAAAGAAACAGTCAGAAAATTAAAAAGAGCTCTTGGAAATAAAAAGAAAGCAAAATATTGCTTAGATTACAGAATTGACCGAAGGGTAAGAAGATAAAATCAAAGAAATTTCTCAGAAAGTAGACCAAAATGACAAAATTATAGGAAGTTGAACAAAAAAAAAGAGAGAGAGAGAGAGACAGAGAGAGACATAGAGACCTTAATCTTGGAAGTCCAACATAGAACTAATAAGAATTCCAAAAACAGAACAAAGAAAATGGAAGAGGTGAGTTTATTTAAAAAATTAACATATTTTCCAGAAGTTCTAGGGAAAGAGACCACAGGACATCCAGGAAGGTAAATGCAAAAAGAGCCACTCCTAGAAATTTCACTGTGAAATTTGAGAATCCCAGAGATTAAAAAAATGTTTAATGCCTCCATAGAGCAAAATAGGAAGGAAGAAGTCTATGAGACATTCATTCAGTCAGAACGTTGGCATTTTGAGACAGGCAAGCCCAAAGAAAATTTACTTCCTACCCAACCCTTTACTGGAAGCACGTGGGAAGGTTTTCTGGTAAAATGAGGAGTAGGATGTAGGATGCTGTGGGTGGGAGCTGGGGGCTCATGCAGAGTAGTACATGGCGACAGCTGTGTGGCCATCCCAGAACACAGCCATGGGTCCAGATCAGAGCATGGGGGCTCTGGAAAGGAGCCCAGCAGAATGAGTAACTATGCACTTAGAACAATAAATGAAGATGTAATAAAGGCATTGGTTCCAAGAAGGTAACCAGGAACTCCAGGAAAAACAAAAAGCTGTATCAGAAAACTATAGTCTAAATATGAAAAAAAAATGGAGTTTCAAAAAGAAAAATGGAATAGTTTTCAAGCAATGAAGAACATTGAAGACAGTAGGAATATAGTCAAAAAGACATATTATATTAATTCTATCTTTCTTCTTACAGCAACAACGAAAGAGTAATGAGAAACTCTGGGAAAAAAGTATGAGAAAGACACTTTCCTAATACAAGGCAAACTGAAACGTGTCGTGCTTAAATTTTATATTAGGACCATTCTTATTTGAGTGGCCCAGGTGCTGGGAGAAAGCACTGTGTTAATAGTTGTAGACACTGTGTGACTTATTCAGTGAACAATTTTACAGTCATAATAATGTAAATGCTCAATTATGTTTAATATGTAGAATCAAAACTTTTGTCTCATTTGATTGTGTTCAAAGAACATATTTAATATGATTTTTATTTATTTTTTTATTTTTTTAATTGTTGTTCTTGTACAGTTTTCTGTCTTCTACTCCCATCCCAGCCCACCGCCCCAGCCCTCCCCACCTCCCTCCCATTTCCAAGCCCCTGGTTTTTGTCCATGTGTCTTCCATACTTGTTGCTCTAAACCCTTCCCCTTTTCCCCTGAAATTCCTTCCCCTCTCCCCTCTGGTGACTGTCAGCCTGTTCTCAATTTCAGTGTCTTTGGTTATATTATGCTTGTTTGTTTGTTTTGTTGATTAGGTTCCTGTTAAAGGTGAGATCATATGGTATTTGTCTTTCACATCCTGGCTTATTTGGCTTAGCATAATACTCTCCAGTTCCATCCATGCTGTCGGGAAGTGTAGGAGCTCCTTCTTTCTTTCTGCTGCATAGAATTCCATTGTGTAAATGTAACATAGTTTCTTGATCCATTCATTTACTGATGGGCACCTAGGTTGCTTCCAACACTTGGCTATTGTAGATTGTGCTGCTATGAACATTGGGGTGCATATGTTCTTTTGGATTGGTGTTTCAGGGTTCCTAGGATATACTCCTAGCAGTGGAATTGCTGGATCAAAAGGTAGATCCATTTTTAGTTTCCTTAGAAAATTCCATACTGCTTTCCATAGTGGCTGTACCAGTCTGCAATCCCACCAACAGAGCGCTAGGGTCCCCTTTTCTCCACAACCTCTCCAACACTTGTTTGTTGCTTTGTTTATGATGGCCATTCTGATTGGTATGAAGTGGTATCTCATTGTGGTTTTAATTTGCATCTCTCTGATAGCTAGTGATATTGAGCATCTTTTCCTGTGTGTCTGGATCTTCTGTATGTCCCCCTTGGAGAAGTGTCTGTTCAAGTCTTTTGCCCATTTTTTAATTGGGTTGCTTGTCTTCTTAGAGTGGAATCATGTAAGTTCTTTATATATTTTGGAGATTAAACCCTTGTCTGAGGTATCATTGGCAAATATGTTTTCCCATAGAGTTGGTTCTCTTTTTATTTTAGTACTGTTTTCTTTAGCCATACAGAAGCTTTTTATTTTGATGAGATCCCATTTGTTCATTCTTTCCTTTATGTCCCTTGCTTTAGGGGACATATCAGTAAAAATGTTGCTGCATGAAATGTCTGAGATTTTCCTGCCTATGTTCTCCTTTAGGACTTTAATGATGTCATGGCTTATATTTAAATCTTTTATCCACCTTGAATTTATTTTTGTGTATGGTGTAAGTTGGTGTTCGAGTTTCATTTTTTTGCACGTAGCTGTCCAGTTCTCCCAACACCACTTGTTGAAGAGGCTATTTTTACTGCATTTTATGTTGCTGCTTCCTTTGTCAAATATTAATTGACTGTAGAGATTTGGGTTTATTTCTGGGCTCTCTGTTCTATTCCATTGGTCCCTGTGCCTGTTTTTGTGTCAGTACCAGGCTGTTTTGATAACAGTGGCCTTGTAATACAGTTTGGTGTCAGGTATTGTGATCCCTCCTACTTTGCTCTTCTTTTTCAAAATTGCTGCAGCTAATCAAGGTTTTTTATGGTTCCATATAAATTTTTGAAATGTTTGTTCTATGTCTGTGAAATATGCCATTGGTACTTTAATAGGTATTGCATTGAATCTGTAAATTGCTTTGGGTAGTATGGACATTTTGATGATGTTATTTCTTCTGATCTGTGAACACGGTATATGTTTCCATTTGTGTCTTCCTTGATTTCTTTCTTCAATGTTGTGTAGTTTTCTGCGTACAGGTCTTTTACCTCTTTGGTTAGGTTTATTCCTAGGTATTTTATTTTTCTTTTTGCTATATTGAATGGGATTTTTTTTTCTTGACTTCTGCTTCTGCTCTTTCATTGCTGGTATACAAAAATGCCTTTGATTTCTGGATATTGACTTTGTATCTGTCTGTTTGGCCAAATTCATTTATTAGGTTGAGCAGCTTTTGGGCTGAGTCTATAGGATTTTCTATGTACACTATCATGTCATTTGCAAATAATGATAGTTTTGTTTCCTCCTTTCCAATTTGGATGCCTTTTATTTCCTTTTCTTGTCTAATCGCTGTGGCCAATACTTCCAATACTATATTGAATAGAAGTGGTGAAAGTGGACATCCTTGTCTTGTTCCTGATCTTAGTGGAAAACATTTTAGTTTTTGCCTGTTGAGTATGATGTTGGCTGTAGGTCTCCCATATATGGCCTTTATTATGTTGAGGAATGCTCCCTCAATTCCCACTTTGCTGAGTGTTTTATCATAAATGAGTGCTGCACCTTATCAAATGTTTTTTCTGCATCTATTGATATGATCATGTGATTTTTGTCTTTGCTTTTGTTTATGTGATGTATTACATTTACTGATTTGCGAATGTTGAACCATCCTTGCATCCCTGGGATGAATCCCACTTGGTCATGGTGTATGATCTTTTTAATGTATTGTTGGATGCGGTTTGCCAATATTTTGTTGAGAATTTTAGCGTCTATGTTCATCAGCGATATGGTCCTGCGGTTTTCTTTCTTTGTTATGTCTTTATCTGGTTTGGGGATTAGAATGATGCTGGCTTCATAAAAAGAGTTTGGCAGTCTTCCATCATTTTGGATTTTTTCAAAAAATTTGTGAAGGATAGGGGTTAGCTCTTCCTTAAATGCTTTGTAGAATTCTCCTGTGAAACCATCCGGTCCAGGGCTTTTGTTTGTGGGGAGTTTTTTGATTACTGCTTCAATTTCATCTGCTGTTATTGGTTTTCTGTTCAGGTTTTCTGCTGTTCAGGTTTTCTGCTTCTTCTTCATTGAGTTAAGGGAGATTGTATTTTTCTAGAAACTTGTCCATTTCATCTAGGCTTTCAAATTTCTTGGCATACAGTTCTTCATAGTAATTTCTTACAATCCTTTGTATTTCTGTGGTATCAGTTGTAATCTCTCGTCTTTCATTTCTGATTGTGTTTATTTGGGTCCTCTCTCTTTTTTTCTTGATGAGCCTGCTTAAAGTCTTATCAATTTTGTTTATCTTTTGAAAGAACCAGCTCCTGGATTCATTGATCCTCAGAATTGTGCTTTTAGTCTCTATGTCATTTAATTCTGCTGTGATCTTGGTTATTTCCTCCCTTCTACTTGCTCTGGGCTGTCTTTGTTGTTGTTCCTCAAGTTCTTGTAGGTGTAGGGTTAAGTTGTTTGTTTGAAATGTTTCTATCTTTTTTAGGTAGGCCTGTATAGCTATGAACTTCCCTCTGAGGACTGCCTTTGCTGTGTCTCATAAGTTTTGGGTCATTGTGAGTTCATTTTTATTCCAGAAACTTTTTGATTTCTTCCCTAATTTCATTCTTGACCCACTCATTTTTTAATAGCATGCTATTCAATCTCCCTGATTTTAAGGATTTGGGGTTTTTCCCCTTGGGGTTGGTTTCTAGTTTCAGTCCCTTGTGGCTGGAGAAAATGCTTGGTATGGTTTCAATTTTCTTGAATTTGTTGAGGCTAGTTTTGTGTCCTATCATGTGGTCTATCTTTGAGAATGTTCCATGAGCATTTGAAAAGAATGTATATTTAGTTTCTTTGGGATGAAGGGCTCTATATATATCAGTTAAGTCCATTTCATCTAGAGTGTTGTTCAATGCCACAATATCTTTGTTGATATTTTGTTTAGAAGATCTGTCCATTTTTGACAGTGGGGTGTTAAAATCCCCTACTATAATTGTGTTGCTGTCAATATCTTTCTTGAAGTCCTCAAAGATTTTCTTGATGTATTTAAGTGCTCCTATGTTGGGTGCATATATATTTACAATGTTTATGTCTTCTTGGTGGATTCTTCCCTTGAATATCATGAAGTGACCTTCTGGGTTTCTCTTTATGGCTCTTCTTTTGAAGTCTATTTTGTCTGATATGAGTATTGCTACACCAGCTTTTTTTTTTTTTTTCTGTCCATTTGCTTGGAAAATTTGTTTGCAGCCCTTCACTTTGAGTCTGTGTAGTTTTTCTGTCCTGAGGTGGGTCTCTTGTGGGCAGCATATGTGTGGGTCATGCTTTCTTATCCATTCAGCTACTCTATGACTTTTGATTGGAGCATTTAATCCATTTACATTTAAGGTTATTATTGATAGGTACTTATTCATTGCCATTTTTGTACCTGTGTTTCTCTCTCTCTCTCTCTCTCTCTCTCTCTCTCTCTCTCTCTCTCTCTCTCTTTCTCTTCCTTCCTTCCTTCCTTTCCTTAAAGCAGTCCCTTTAGTATCTCTTGCAGAACTGGTTTGGTAGAGGTGTATTCTTTTAGACTTCTTTTGTCTGGGAAGCTCCTTATTTGGCCTTCTATCTTGATTGAAAGCCTTGCTGGGTAAAGTAGTCTTGGTTGCAGGCCTTTGGTTCTCATTATTTGAAATATTTCTTTCCATTCTCTTCTGGCTTGGAGTGTTTCCATTGAGAAGTCAGCTGCTAACCTTATCGGGGCTCCCTTGTATGTTACTTGCTTTTTCTCCCTTGCTGCCTTTAAGATTCTCTCTTTGTCTTGGAATTTTGCCATTTTAATTATGATGTGTCTGGAAGTGGGCCTCTTTGGGTACCTCTTGATTGGGACTCTCTGTGTTTCCTGGATTTGTGTGACTTTTTCTCTCATCAAATTAGGGAAGTTTTTCATCATTACTTTTTCAAATAGGTTTTCTATCCCTTGCTCTTCTTCTTCTCCTTCTGGTATCCCTATTATACAGATATTATTATGTTTCATATTGTCTTGCATTTCTTTTAATCCCTCTGCATTCTTTCTGAGCCTCTTTTCCTTTTCTTGCTCTTTCTGGATGTTTTTTTTTCTACTTGGTCCTCCAACTCACTGATCTAATCTTCTGCTTCATCAATTCTGCTTTTCATTCCTTCCACTGTATTCTTCAGTTCAGAAATTGTATTTTTCATTTCCTCGTGGCCCTTGTTGATAGTTTCTATTTCTTTTTTCATGTTGATATAGTTTACAGTGAGTTCATCATAGCTTCCCTATAGTTTCTGGTAGCTCCTTAAGAGCTCTTGGAGCTTCCTGACAACCATTGCTTTGAACTCAAAATCTGATAGTTGAGTTGCCTCCATTTCATTTAGCATTCTTTCTGGGGTTTCCTCCTTTTCTTTCATTTGGGGATTGTTTCTTTGTCTTCCCATTGTTTGTGAGGCTCTTCTTGTTAGGCTCAACTTCTTAAATTGATTTGTTCTTGCTCCCTGGGTTTATGGTGTGAACTTCTGTGGTAGAATACCTGTGAGATTCAGTGGTGCAGTGTCCTTTGGGTATCCTGGTGTTCACAGCTTCCACTGTCTCAGCTGTTGAAATGCCCCCTCTTTGGGACCAACTCTGTTTTTTTCATAGTTCCAGGGGGTTTTTTTGTTGTGTTTTGTTTTGTTTTTGTCTCACTCGTGGGTATTTAAAAAGAGAAAAGAGGAAGAAAAAAAGAAAAGAAGAAACAATGAAAAGAGAGGAAAGAAAAGCAGAAAGAAAAAGATAAGAAAAAAAGAGGAAGGAAGGAGAGATAAGATTGGAAAGAAAGGAAGAAGGAATAAAACAAGAAAGAAGTAACAAGAAGCAAAAGGAGTTGAGGGGTAAAAAAGATAAAAACAGTGAAAAAATAATTTTTAAAAATAAAAAGAACGCCAACTCTTGCTGTTATCAATCTTGCCAAGCTGGTTTTCTGGTTTTGCTGGCTGCAATGGTTGAGGGGTGACAGTATCACTTTTCTCCCTGTTCAGCGCTCAGTTATCTTTGGGCTACTGTCCTCAGAGCTAGCCCCGGGGACTCTCTGCACAGGGCCTCAGGCGTATCTTCTGAGACAGTGTGTGCCTACCGTGGTCGCACCCAGGCGCTTATGATCTCCCAGCCATCCACGCAGGGGCGCTGACTGTCACACAGGGGCAGATTGGTCACCACGCAGGTCCCCGATGGTGTGCGGGTGCCTAGCAACCACAGCACAGGTCCCCGGTGGGTGTTGCGAGGGAGCCGAGCAACCGCAGCGCAGGTCCCCCAGTGGCTCACTGGCACGAGCTCCAACGAGCAGTCCGCCCAGGGCTATGAGACCTTAACTCCTCTCTGTGAGATTTCAAGCAACCAGATTTATCCTGGTGCTGCTGTAACCTTGTTTGGCTGGACAGGGGTGGTTGACGTGGCTCCCTCCCTAGAGTCTTTTGTCGAGCGCTGGCCCGGAACCTCAGGCCCCGCCCTGGTCTCCATGCTGCTGGAGTACTCTCCTTACCATCTGGTTTTTCAATGTCCGTTGCAATGTTCGATCTCCTGTTTTCAAATATGCTGTGTTTCTGATGTCTGTTTGCTCTGTTCTGGCGCAAATGGGCCAGGTTTTTCTCCTGTGTGTAGGGGGAAGTGGACTGTGCTTCCTCCTACCACACTGCCAACTTCCTTCCTAATTTGATTTTGATCTTTTCAATGTGTTAAAATTTGCTTCCTAGCCCCGAATATGGCATATGTTAATGAGATAATAACTTAAGAAAGAGTAGGTTATTACTTGCAGGCAAAAGCATCCCAGCTGATAATACCATTTTACTCTTAACTTTGACTGAAAGCAGGAAACAAGATAATGCAAGAAGCTCCAAACAAATTATAGCACATCTGGTTAATTGCTTCTCCCTGCTGCAAAGTATTCCATAGTGTACATCTACCACATTTTCCTTATCCATTTTCTCTGTGATGGACATCTAGGTTTTCTCCAAATCCCCACTATGCCAACCAGTACTGCAATGAACACCCTCATACATGTCCCCTTGTGGACAAATGTGAGAATTGCTTTTTTAGAAGGGGATGACTGAGTGCAGGGTAAGAGGATACGCACCTGATTTGACTCAGTACCACCAAGTGGCTCTCTGGAATCTCCAGTGGCTCTCAGCACCAGCTTTGTATCTGATGCCAAGTTAACAAGTGCAAAGGGATATATTCTCATTTTTGTCTCACTGTTATCACTATCACCGAGATTGTGCATATCTTCTTATGTTTACTAGCCTTTTGGTCTTCCTCATCTTTTTATTAAAGATTTTATTTATTTTTTTTTTAGAGGGAGGGGAAGGGAAGGAGAGAGGGAGAGAAACATCAATGTGTGGTTGCCTCTCGTGCGCCCCCTACCAGGGATTTGGACTGAAATCCAGGCATGTGCCCTGATTGGGAATCGAACCCATGACCTTTTGGTTTGCAGGCTGGCACTCAATCCACTGAGCAACACAAGCCAGGGCTGGTTTTCCTCTTCTTGAACTGCCTGTTTTGTAGTGGTTGCTGTTATTTGGGTTTGCACTCCCTTTTTTTTTTCAATTGAAACTCCTATCTTTTTTTCTTTCCCTGTATACTAGATATTAGACCATGTTTGGTTTAAGATACCACAGATATCCTCTCCCAATCTGATTGCACTGTTATTTTTTCCCACGGTCTCTCACTTTCCATTCGATTAGAAAGTTCAAATTGCCTACACCCTGAGACAGTGCCAATCAACTGCCCAGCGTTCACATGAGTAGAAACTCTTTCTGGCACAGACACTGTCACCAGCAGGCCACAAGGTGGGAGAGATGCCTGGCCCCTGCCCCAGGGGATGCTCTGCCCCACCTGGCTTCACTGTGACAACTACTGTGAAAACTCCCTCACCCCTACTCCCCCTCAGCAACCATGAAACCAAAGGGAAGTGAGGTAGTGGGGGAGTGAGGTGGGTGTGTGGGAGTGGGATGGGGAAGGGGCAGAAGGCCCGCAGGAGAATTTTGAGGTGGCACAGCAGGCACAAGCTCTCCATCAGGCTCTCAAATACAAGAGGTTCTAGTGGGTACAATGAGTAGGTCTATAAGTAAAAGACCCTCGGGGAAAATGTGGAGTTGAGATCTACTGAGGATTTCCCTACCCTGGGAAGGAAAGCTGGTAATCTACTATAAGTCAGCAACGAAGCCCCCTGGACCACAGACCCTAGACCCCCCTGCTGCCCGAAGTTAAGGCTTAAATCAGACTCAAAGCCTTGGATAAAATGTACCGGCAAAGTGACAGATTCCAGACCAAGGTGGCTTGGCTGGAAACAAACAAACAAAAAAAAGCCAAATACTTGAAAATGCTGAGATCCAGTCTAATAATCATGTCAAACTGCAATAACTAAAATTCTATGCTTTGCTCCCGCCTCAGCTGCTAAAGTTTAAGCCCTAAGCATTGGAGATTGGTGATTGCAATAGGCAATGTATAGTAGAATCTAAACTACTGGAAAACCCAAACTTCTAGGCCTTGCTGGGGCATTTCCCACCATGCACCACTGCTGGACAAAGATGAAGATGCTCCTGTTTTGAAGCCTCTTTGGATGATAGGATTAAAATGCAGCATAAGTGGATGTTTAGGCAAAGAAAATTCCCTTCTGCATCCTCCCCAGTCTATTTTTCCCTAGCCATCAGCTGAGACTAAGAAATTTTAGTGAGTACAGCTTAGCCTACATTTTCTGTCACAAAAACTAGACAAGAAGGTGTGGCCCAACTCCAACTGTTTAGCTCACTGGTAAAGTTATTCACAGAACCACCCAGCCCAGCATGACAAGATGATAACTTCTGTACTGGGTTTTGGCTAGTAAAATGACGGAAAATATCATTGACAGGCAGCCTTGTAAGGTCCCATGGATTTATGTCCCCAGGACAGAAAGAGTCTGTTAGTGGGGCCTGTGGTTAATGTAGCATCTAATCTCTGTTTATAGTATTCACATGTGAAAAGGTGAACACACAGAAAGACGCAGAGTCAAAGAAAAGAGAGACAAATTGTTTCACAGCATACGAACCCCTGAATTTAGCCATGATAGAAGCAACTCTGTCTACTCTAGTACTTTCATTTCCTGCTTGAGACAGTTGAAGCTGGATTTCTATTGTGGACAACCAATCATTCAGACTAATGTAAGTGGTGTAAAGAGGATGGAAAGGACCATACAATTTTCACTAGTTACATTAACTAGCTGAAAAACTAGAAAAGCAACTGAAAACTTATTCAAACACACAAAAGATAAATTCTTTTGTCAGTAAGTGGTGTTGGGGCATTAGATCCCTACCTCACACCAAAATAAATTTCAGAAAAAGATTTAATTAAATCATAAAAAAAATGAAAGAAAATACAGATACATTTTTACCTGCTTTGGAAGTAGGAAAAGCCTTTCTGAGCCTTGAGGTAAAAGCGGAAAGCAAGCAACAAAATAGACAGATTTGAAAAAAATAGCTCATGTTTTAACAATAGTAGATAACAATAAATCACAGAATGAAAAATCCATTAAGATAGGGAATTGTGGAGGAAGATTAGGTTTGGGGCTTCCATGGGCCATCTCTGGAAGTAGAGAAGCTGATTGATTGATTTTGGACATATTGGTATTTGTGGGAATGGCTCTCTCTGCCCAGATGAACTAGAACCAGAAATACATGTGGAAAACTGAGGGGTCACCACAGGTTAGAGATGTATGTTTGGGACAATTCAGCATATAGGTGAGAGTTCAATGTGCTGAAGTGGCTGGGGTTACCCAGGAATGAGAAAAGAAGTGGTCCCCAGAAACTTGCAGAACACTGGTATTTAAGGAACACAGAAGAAGAAAACCTAGGAAGACTCTTGGTTCTTTCAAGGGAGGAGATATTCCAAGTCAGATTTATCTTGTGGCCTAGATAATACCCAGCACTGTGCAGTGTATGTACTGGATATTCAAGACACACCCATTTGATTTTTCCCAATTGTTCCTTAAATTTAATTAATTTAAAAATAAGTCAATTCATAGGATCCAAAATTTGATAGGTGTAGAAGGATATTTTCTTAGTGATACAGAGACATCTCATCAGATCACAGAGAAGTCTGGAGGGGCCCTGGGAGGAGGTTGCCTGAGGCAATGGTAAACAGTCTTGGACGGGATTGGCTGAGAAGCTGAATGCCTCCAAAGTGCATGGAATTATGGGCTAGAAGATTTGAAATAAAGGAAGGGTTCTCTGGCTCTCAGTTCCTCAAGGACACCTGGATGACCTTGCTGCAGCTGCCTGTGTTTCCCAAAGGATGGTAATTTGGATGGATTTTGGATGAGAGAAGAAACTCCAGGCTCCACCTAAGATCCGGATGGCCTGGTAGAGGGTGGGTGGCAGTGTTGTTCCTCTTTAGATGTTCTAGAGGGGCGAGCTCTGAGGCAGAAGCCTACCGTTCTTCCAAAATTGTGTAGCTTTTGTATCTTATGTTGTTTTAGTTTGTAAATGAACCCTTTAGAAATAAGATACCAGTAATTAAAAACTAACAGGGGGAATGATAGGAGAACTCAGGTGTTAAAGACTGCAGCCTTAATCCACAGGCTTAAGTGACTAATGCATGTGGAAAGCTGTTAGTCCAAAATTGTGTCGTTTCTGAATAAAGACTCCTTTCCTTTATCATCAAACTTCTGCCTCTGGAATTTTGCCTATAGTGTGGCAGCAGGTGGCAGGGCCCCAACTGCTGTTCGGTAGCATTAGTATCCTTGTCCCTCTGTTTTTCCTCCCCGGGATAGATGAATATTAACACTTTCTTGTGTCCTTTCACAGATATTCTATGAATATGCAAGCAAATAAGACTGTATCTTCTCTTTTTAAAAGCTTTTGGTTTCAGCTCCGTGTTTTAATTGACACAGTATTTTAGAGATTGTGTCACATCAATAACTTTTCATTCTTTTTATGGCAATAGTATTTCAATTTACAGATTGCCATATGTTGTTCAACCAGACACTTTGTGATAACTATATAGGGTTTTTTTTTTTTTGCAATATTTTGCTTTAACTAACAATGCTGTAATAGAACATTTTGATTGCATGTCATTTGGTGATAGTGGTTTTAAAATGAGTCGACTTGACTAGGCTGAACCATGGGCTTCACAGTTCCCTTCCTTGCGTGTTTCCTGCCAAGGTGGGGCACAGGGGACTTTTTGCCACGTGAGAGCGGAGGGCAGAAGTGAAAATGCAGCCACACTGTTCTCACCTCGAATGGCCAGAGTGGGATCAGGGTTTGTCGCCGAGCTGCTGGATCACCTCCCTGGAGTAGAGCAGCGGGTCACACCTGCTCTATGTTTAGGAAAATTCTGCTGTGGTTTCTCATCTGCTTTTAGAGCTTGTTTTCTCTATTGAAATGTGTAGCCCCTTTGGAATTTGTCCATGTGTTTACCCAGAAGTTCAAAGACCATTTACTATATTGAATACCATTTCCCCCCATTGATTTAAATGTCATTTTCATTATATTGTACATTCCTATCATTATTTGGGTCTATTTCTAGATCTTATTGTTCTTTCTACTGATTTGCATGTAATGGTATTATTTTATTTATTAAAATATATAATATTTAAAAATATCTGGTTGGCCCAATCGTCCTTAATTACTCTTCTTATTTAGAATTTTACTGGCAAATCTTGTTTCTTTTTCATACAAAGTTAGGCACAACTCTAACTTAAAAATCCACCCAACATTTTTATTGGAATTACATTAAATTCATAGATCAACTTAGGGAAACTTAATATCTTTGTGATACTGAGTCTTACTAGCTAAGAATACAGTATACTTTCTACTTAAGTTGTTCTTTTGCTTCAAAAAGTAAATTAAATTTTTTTTGTAGAAACCACAAATTTATTAGTAAGTTTATTTCTAGCTGTTTTATCTTTTTGTGAGACCATTGAAATGTGATATTTATTCCATTATATTTTCAAATTGGGTATAATTTATACATTTTTCCCATTGTGCTCTTAAGTGGGACACACCTGAACGGTTGCAGGCTCGTTATTGTTGCTCTTTTTCATTCTCGGCAAGTTTCCTAGGCAGACTTAAAAAACAGCAAATTAAATACTGCAGCTCTCTTGTAAATTTCTCTCTTAGCCACGTAGTTCCAAAATTCTTTAGCAGGGTCACGAATGGTGTCCCTCTCTGCTGGTATTTTAGTCAAATCAAGGTTTTTGTTTATGCTTTTTTCCTGAGGGCCAAATAGTGGAGATGTTTTTGGTTAAAACTGGAGTTTGATCTCATCAAGTCTACACACTGAGCAGTCGGGATGCTGGCCAGCAGTGCTGTTATCTGTTCTGAGGACCCCACTGGTGTGGATAATTGTGCAAGTGTGTAGGAATTGCTAAGGCCCTATTTTCATACCCTCTTGTGAACTGATACAACAACTTTGCAGGGCTGAGAGTATAAAAATCACCATGATTTCATCACATTAATTAATGAAAAATGGTTATAACAGCAAGAGATTTGGGATCACACATTTGTTCTAAAGCCTTCATTTTATAAATGGAGATGAGCATGGTAAAGAGGCTGCAGTTAAAAAATGATGCCTCAAAAATATGACCTAGCAACTCCACTTCTGAGTATTTCTCTCAAGAAACCCAAAACACTAAATCAAAAAGACATATGCATCCTACATTCATTGCAGCATTATTTACAGTAGCCAAGATCTGGAAGCAACCTAAGTGTCCATCAACAGACAAATATATGACGAAGATATGGTGCATATATACAATGAAATATTACTGGCCATAAAAAAGAATAAAATTTTACCACTTGAGACAACATAGAGGGACCTAGAGGGTATTACGCTAAGTGAAGTAAGTCTGACAGAGAAAGACAAACACCATGTGATTTCACTTATTTGTGGAGTCTGAAAAACCAAAAGAAATGAACACACAAAACAGAAACAAACTCACAGATGCAGAGTATATTTTGCTGGTTGCCAGATTGGAGGGGGCCGCAGGGATGGGTGAAAGAGGCGAAGGAATTAAGAAGTACAGACTGCCAGCTGTAAAAGCAGTCACAGGAGTGCAAACTGCAGCACAGGTAGTAGAGTCAGTAATATTGTAAGAACTATGCATGGTGTCAGGTGGGTATCGGGTGATCACTTTATAAGTTATATGAATATCTAATTACTATGTTGTACACCTGAAACCAGTATAATATTATAAGTCAACTTTAATTGAAATTTTAAAAAATATATAAACAACAACAACAACAACATGAAAAGCAATGGACTAAAACTGAGGACTGTAGATCCAGGGCTGATGCTATCTCTTCTAACTGAAACTTAACCTAAACTTTTTTTAACATTTCATTTTTTATGGCTCCTTTATCTCGAGACGTCTCAACATTAGAAAGGAGCCTTGCATAGCAGTCATTGTTCTCCACTGTCAGCACCAGAGTGAAGAGTACCTGGTCAGACACAGAGTGCACTCATCGCTGAGTCGGGCCAAGTGGCTCTGCCTGCCCCTGTCTCTCTCTAGACCTTTTTATAAGCTAGAAGGTCTCCAAGTGTGGTCTGGGGAGCCCCGTGAGTTGGCAAGGCCCTTTTAGGAGGATTGCAAGTTAAAACTACTTTTATAATAATATTAAAATATTATTTGACTTTTGTGCTTTCACTTGTTGAAGAATATTTTCTAGAATTTTCCAAGGAAGTGGGTTTAGGACACAAATGTATATGTGCATTTTCAGAGGTTAACTCTGTTCTCCGTACTTTTACTGAGCTCTCGCTGCTTTCAGTTACACTTGCTATAATCTTTCATTATTGTCCAGTAAATTGTTATTTTGAAATCCTGAAGTTTGCCTCTAGCCTACGTGGAAAACCAAAAATAAACACATTTTGTTATTTTGATTTACAATCATTATTTTTAAAATTTTAAAAAATTTTCCAAAATTGCTCAAAAATAAAGTTTATCAATTAAAAAAATAATAAGTGTGTTATGCTACCCATCAAGTTGTGGTGTCACTTAGAGACCATTCACTCAGTGTTTCCAGGAAAAAAAAAGAATTCAATATTTTAAATGTAGGTGTGATGAACTCTTTAAAAGCTAAAGGTTATTTGTTACAGCTTTTCATATTAGAAATGAAAAAACCTCCAAAACACCTTGAAGAGTAAGTTATCTCGGTCTGTTGGCAGGAGGAGTGCCCATGGTGGTTGAAAAACTGAAAAACATTGACATTGCTGGTCACTGAAGATCCTTGAAGGGGAGACTTGGCAACCAACACACAGTGTTAAATACCCTTTTTGAATCTCCTGGCTTATCTTGGAACAAGTCCCTTAACATTTTGCACCAGCGATACAATAGTCAAGGTGAGTAAAACCGCCAGCACCTTAGCCTGAATCAGGAGGGGAATTAAATTGTACTAGCAGCCCGTGTGCTCTTTACGACACAGTTACCGCAGCAACAATCACCCAGTTTCACTTGGGGATGTCCTTGATGAAGCTGTGAAAGTTGTTCATTTCCTTGTGCAACTCCTTGAACGCATGTCTTTTTAATTTTTCCACATGACAAAAGCCAGGAAGCACTGGTGCAGAAGCGTGAAGGTTGGCCGGCAGAGAAATCACCTGTGCGACTTCTCCAGTTGTGAGCTAAACAAGCTCCTTTTGTCCTGGAACATCCGTTTTACTTGAAGGAACAGCAGACAAATTTTGATTATTCCGAGTTGGATATTTGTCAGACGTTGTGTTGAAAATGAACATAGTGAACCTTTTGTTTCAAGGAAAATAATGGACACTTTTTTCTCCCATGATAAAATTGAACTTTCAGGGGAAATTTAGAACACTGTAAAAACTTGAACTCACCACGATGAGTTCGACAGCTTCCCAATACTTCCCCTGTGAAACAGACGGTGATATTAATGAATTCTTTTGTATCGTATGAAGTATGTCAACATTTAGAAGATCTGTATACTGCAGTAAATCAGTATTTTCCAAACGAAAAGTGCGTGATGTTATTGAAAACTTCATGAGTAAAATATCTATTCAAAATGTCAAATAAACTAATGAATTTTAATATTATAAAGTGTGAGAAGTTCATTATTATGGTTTCTGACTCTACATTGCAACTGTTAAATACTGTCACTTACCAAGTTTTGGTGTAGTATTGAAGAATATCCACTCTTATCTAAAAGAGCTATTAAAAAACTCCTTCCTTTCCCAACTCTCTGTCTGTGTGAGGCCGCATCTCAAAATGGGACATAGGACAGGGTTAAGTCCCTCTTTCTGCATGGATATTGTGGTTGGCATATGAAGCTTGGAGCCAGTGCAGCCATTTGGGGCACACGAGGAGAACCAGCCTAGTGAACAAGTCAATTTGGGCAGGATGGCAGAACAGAGACAGCTTGGCCCTGATGACATCGCTATTCTATGAAACTAGCCCTGCCCCTGCCCAGTCTCCAGATTTCTTATCACAGAGCCAATACCTTCCCTATAGCTTAAGCCATTTTAGTGAGGGTTTACCTTTACTTTCAGCTGAAAATATCCAAACTCCTCTGGATATTCATACAAATCATTTTTTCTCACCTCCGCTCACTCCATCTGGCTCTCCATTCTCTGGTTTCCTTGGGTGAGAAGACAGTGTAACAGAGTGAAAAGCACAGGATTTTGACCCAGATTTCTCAGGCCCAAAGCCGGGCTCAGTCCCGCTAGCTGGTGAGACAAGAGCAAACTACTGAACATGCTGGACGGTGGACCCCTCGTTTGTGAAAGGAGGCTCATGAAGGGCTAAATTTCATGAAGCTTTGGGGAAGCTTAAAGGAGCTGATGCACTTAAAGCATTTGGAATAGTTTTCACCTTTTCCACAGTCCATAAAAGGAGGATTCAGACAAGGCAAACTTTCAGGGGATGGCGTCTTTGGTTACAAACTTTGTTTAGACCAAAATATTAGGTCAGACTATCTGACGGTACCAATAAGCCAACATTCTGACTTATAGAAACAGCAGTTCACTTGGTTTCATCTACTAGCCCTGGAGGCTGTGCTTTAGAGCTGTGAAAGAAAGCTTTCTTTATTTTATTTTATTTTTCAATTACAGTTTACATTCAGTATTACTTTTTCTAGTTTTAAGTCTACAGCATAATACAGCATAGTGACGGAACAATCGTACCCTTTACCAAGTGTTGCCCTCCATATTTCCAGCACCCACACGGCAACATAGTTAATACAATATTATTGACTATATTCCCTAGGCTATGCTTTGCATCTCTGTAACTTTTGTGACTACCAATTCATTCCTTTTAATCCCTTCACCTTTTTCTTCCAGCCCCCAATTCCCGTCCCCTTGGGCAAACATTAGTCTGTCCTCTGCATCTATGAGTCTGTCTCTGTTTTCTTCCTTTATTTTTTTTTTCATTAGATTCCACATATAAGGGAAATCATATGGTCTTTCTCTGGCTGAGTTATTTTACTTAATATACCACCCTCTAGGCCCATCTATGATGTTGCAAAATGGTAAGATTTCATTCTTTTTACGGCTGAGTAATATTCCACTGTATATATGTTCACATTACTTTTTTATCCATTCATCTATTGATGGGCATCTACCTTGGGTTGGTTCCATATGTTGGCTATTGTCAATCACACTGCAATGAACATAGGGGTGCATATATGTTTTTTTGAATTAGTGTTTTGGGTTTCTTCATATATAGACCCAGAAGTGAAATCCCTGGGTCATGAGGCAGTTCAATTTTTATTTTTTTAATGAAATTTCATACTGTTTTCCATAGCAGCTGCACCAGTCTGCATTTCTACCAACAGTGCACGAGGGTGCCTTTTTCTCCACATCCTTGCCAACACTTATTGTTTGTTGATTTACTGATGATAGCCATTTTTACAAGAGTGGTGCTTTCTTTTCTTTTGCAAAAGAGTTGCAGCTCCAGGAGCTTAAACAGGGGCCACCAGGGTGTCCCTGCACAGACAGACTTAAATTCACACAGCAAGAGCTAAAAATCAAAACAAGCAAATGAGTTTATGTGTATATGACTTTAAAATGACCGTGTGCTATCAAGATATTTTATATACTTTACAAGGGGTCCCCCGATATTTTAAATACCCACCGGCACCACACACAGTTATTACAATAGTATTGACTGTATTCCCCATGCTGCGCTTTACAACCTCACGGCTGTTTTGTAACTGCCAATTTGTGCTCCTTAATCCCTTCACCTTTTTCAACGTTGTTTGTCATATAAGGGTGTTTGGTGCCTTGCCCCTGAAAAGAATACATTTTGGTAGAATATATTTGACATTTCAGTTTTTCACTTGAAAAGTCTAAAAGGTGAAGGAATTAATTGGCAGCAACAAAGATGAATTTTGTTTACCTCATAATCCTGGAGTGGGGGGCGGGGGGGGATGTCACATGGGCTGGAATATATTGTCTTAGCTCTTAAAGAGTCTGATAATTCAGGTGTCTTTTTTACTACACTGGTTTAAATTTACAGTAGAGGATAATTCCTCAGTAAGAAATGTGGCCTTTGACACCCACCCCATGAGATAATAGCATACCAGCCACCACCTAAAATGAACTGGATTTTTTCAAAACACCAAGAATTTGGTAAATGCTGTGCAGGACTGAACCTCTCACCGCGCTGCTCAGTGACGGCCCAGTGCTGGAGCACCCCTCCCCGCTCGCCTCTCTGCCCCATTTCCTAAGCGGAAGTCTCACAAATTGCGGGGCTAGGCAAGGTGACCCAGAGAAAGAATGCAGGGGCCTCACATGCCCTCACAGGCCATTTCCCCTTTGGACAGAACAGGGCGCTACCGGTTTCCAGAGGCAACGCCCTTCCCCTTAGAATGAGATGCTTGCAAGGGAGAGAGCGGGCTCCCAGGTGTGACCTCTCCCCCAAACAGCGAACCTAGAGGTGATGAGGGGGTTAATGAGGCGCTTCCGTGTGTGGGCCTGGGATGGGGGATGGCGAAGAGATGTGAACACTCAAAGGCTCACTCTCCATGCAGAGAGGTCACTCTCTGTTTGGAATCTGAGTCTGTGCCCTAGAATTCTGATGTGGGCCTATTCATGCCCATGGAAACCACCCCGTGGAGTCCTGGCGTGAGGCCACGTGGTGAGCTGCACTTGTACCAGGAACAGGGCCAGCTCAGGAGCTCCCTGGTGGTCTGAGTCCCAACCCAAATCTCCCTTTTGTTTCCCAAATGGCTTTCATCCCAAGCTCTGAGAAACCAATATAAGCAATGTGAAATGAGAAATGGTCATGAGGTCTGTGGGGACCCTGCACTTGGCCTCAAAGCCTGGCCAGCCTGGCGCCCTAAGCCTGGAGTCAGGGCACCTTCGCTCCTTTTGGAGCGGTCTTGGGGCAGCCCATGACCTACAGCCAGACCTCCCAGACCAGACCTCCCAAAGCGTGGCCGTCTTAGGACTTCTGCATTTACTTCTCTTCTTCTGTCTTTCTCCTGCCTCCCCGCCCCCCCACCCATCACCCCCCACCCCACACCCACCCAGATAGGAGTGACCTCTGGTGAGGGGAGGGAACAGGATTGGGGAAGGAAGAAGAGCAGCTTCAAGTTTATTTGCAATATTCTACTTCTTTCATAAAATTAAGTCTTTATATTTTCTTTAAACTTAATACAGTATTTCAGACGTTAACAGGAGTGAAACTAATAGTGATACCTTTTTTCTCCTTTTATGTATTTCTCACATTTCTTTTAACAAGTGTATTTTTCTCTTTTGATAGGAAAAAAAATTTAAATCTGCACCTGAGGACACATTCATCGATTTTAGAGAGAGGGGGAAGGGAGGGAGAGAGAGAAGGAGAGAAACACTGATGTGAGAGGCCTCTCACATGTGCCCCAATTGGGGACCGAACCCACAACCCAGACATGTGCCCTGATCAGGAATCAAACCCGCAAGCCTTTGGTTTACAGGCAGACCCAGCAACTCAGTCACACTGGCCAGGGCAGGAAAAAATTGTTTAGAACCGTGAGTTGAGCAGTAGCTTATACACGGTGCTGTGGGGAGAGTTGTTTGCACATGGGCCCTGTGCTTTATAACCAGACAACACCGGAGGGCACGGATCGCACGTACAGGGTCACTGGGGGAGCAGAGTAAAAATCCTTAACACTACAGAGCAGAGAATGAGACTGCAGTGCCATGTGTGCAACTCCTGACCAGGTCAAAGTGACTACATCAGTAGCACGAGGGGAGGGCACATTTTCAGACTGTGCTTCGATCAAAACATGAGCCCATCATCCAGAAGGAGGTTATATAGCCTCTCCTGTGCTGTGGACCCATAAGGGAGGCAGCAGAACGACCCTACTGCGTGTGGACACGCAGTAAGGAGGCACCCAGGATACTGCAGGAAGCTGAGCATCAGATCAGACGAGGACCAGAGCCCCTTGCTTGAGGACTAAGGCTCTATCATCGCTCAGGGAGAAGCCTGGAGGGTTGTAGGAAAGCTTCTTGGGACAGTCTTTTTACCTTTTATATAAGAATACCTGAGTTGCATACAGGAAAATCCACGTTGCACATTAGATCTCAGGGTGTAAGTTCATGCTCAGCAAACACTTTTGTTACTTTAAGATAGTCTTGAGTTACAGAAGCTGGCCCATATTGTTTTCACTTCCCCTGTGAAAAGTCAGCTTCTAAAAATGAATAAAACTAGGTAATTAGTCCTGCCTTCGTCCTTTCTTAGATCCAAGAAAGCTTGTATCTCCCAGCTGTGGTTCATGTTACAAAAGCATCTGCTGTACCTTCTCATTCTGCCATCCCACACACACAGCCTGAGCACAAACTGTAGATGCCAGGCACTGGCTTAGACACGAGAAGGCCGTAACAACTGACACAGACACCATCCCTGACATCCCCGAGGTGTTCCCTAAACGGATGTTGCTATTCCTCCTTTTCAAACGTTCTATCTGGCTTGCACCAAGAGCCTGGAAGAATCTTGCCATTGTGGACAACGAATTCTTTTCTCCCTTACTTCTTTCTAGATGAAACCAGTTGATTCAAGTTGTGATGTCTAATTTTATGTGTCAACCCGGCTGGGCCATCGTGCCAGATGTTTCTGTGGTGGGGATTTTTTTTTTTTTTTTTTGGATGAGATCAAAATTTAAAATTTTGGATGAGTGGATTTTGAATAAACAGGTCACCTTCCATGATGCAGGTGGGTCTCCTCCAGTCACTTGAAGGCCTTTCATAGAACAAAGACTGACCTCCCCTGAGCAGGAAGGAATTCTGCCTGCCGATGGCCTTCAGACTTGAACTACATCCGCCTGGGTTTTCAGGCTGCTGCAAATTTTGGACCTGTACCTCTACAATTGTGTGAGACAATTCCTCAAGGTAAGTTCTATATGTATAAATAGTACATATATATCTCCTGTTGGTTCTGGTTCTCTAGAGAACCCTAATATGCATGTATATCCATAAAACCTCATACAACATGCACTAAAGACAGTGAAATGCCAAGAAGAATGGGGATTGGAGAGAGTTCACTGCTACTAATACCATTGTCAGTGAAGATCCATGAGTTTTGGTTGCTAAAGCTGAGAGAACTCTTGGAAAGAATCTAGGTCTGTGGTATTCAAACTCCTGTCTCCCAGAATCTTACACAGAAGTCCAATATACCAAAATGGGGTAGGGGAACCCACTTATTACTCCTCTTTTCCCTTCTCTTCCCCAGGCACCCCTGGACACTCATCTCCTGAACTTGAATGTCCCAGCCCATTGTTTATATACAGGGTTAATATACATGCTGCCCAGTAACGTCTTCTTGCATGCCCCCAGTTTTATTTTTATTATAGTGCTACTCAAGTCTGTACCAATATTATACAGACATAAATTCCTTATTCTCATAGCTCTTGAACAACTATGATAAGACAGTTACAAATTCAATAAAAACATTACTACCAAACTAATAAAATTTAACTTAATAACACTAATTTAATTTGCCAAATGATGTTGGCTTGCTCAAACTAAATTGCTACTGGTAATAGGAATATGATAATGACTTCCATAGAGAAGGATTTTATGTGTTTAACATGCCTACTCTTTTGTTCGTTAACATAACTAGGAAACCTTCATTTCTGCGAGGCTCCACGACATCATTTAGCCTTCACTGGACATGCATATTGCTGAGACCTCTTCATTGCTTTTCTGGGTCCCTCGTGGCAGTTAAAGCATGATGTCTGCCGCCAAAGCGAAGGTCAGTGGGGACAGGCACGGGGCTCCAGCGGCGGGCAGCAACCCCTGCGGACAGCTGCAGGGTTCAGGTGAAAGTCTGTCTAAGTGTTCATCAACATGAAAAACTGCTAAAAAAGACTAATTATTAGTGAGTCTAAGTGAAAGGTGTGTGGCTGTTCTCACCTTATTCTTGTGACATTTTTGTAGGTTTGAAATTTTTTAAATTAACATGTTGGGGGTGGGGAGAAATCCTCACAGAGAACTCACAACTCCTAAGAACATGCCTATACCTCCCAGTGTGAGACACAATGATCTACTTCAACCCTTTCTTTTACAGATTGGAAAACTGAGGCCCCCAGTGCAGAAATGACTTACGGGGCTATCATCAGGCTAATCAGTGGAGAACCAAGATTCGAACTTCAGTCTCCTCGCCCAGGCCCTTCACCATAGTGACTATGAATTGTAGGGCTTAGAGCCCTGCAGTTCTCACGGGGGTATGTTTTGCTGTAAGAAATAAGTGAGGATTTCACTCTAGACCTGTGTTTCGAGAGCATTAGTAAGCTGACCTTTGAGAAGATACCAGCTTAGATACGCAAATATATAATAAAGAGTCTAGCCCATTCGGAGGAGCCAAGACTTCCTTCTGCTATGAAGCATTTCATTCTTAAACAGAAAAAAGAATCTCTTTGTTCTTTAACTCCAGTCACCATTAAATCCTCCAGTCACCATTAAATCCTCCAGTCAGTAACACCTGAGGATGGGCAGGACCAGGGGACAGGACCTGGCGCAACATCCATGCCGGGACCCACCTGAAGGTACGTTCTAGGCACTGAGTCTTGTCTCTAGCCCTCCCCTTTAATTTTTCATCAGTAAAACAAAAAGTAATATAAAGCTTAGGGAAAGAAAACAAAAACTAATAAATAACAGCACCTTGAAAATAGGAATATGAAATAAAATGCAAAATGTTTTAGGAACTGCTCATCCTCTGAGCTATCATTTCCCCCAAGGGAGAGGAATCTGATTCCAGGGTTGAAGAGTGGAATGCTGAAAGATGTGATTACTGCTGAAAGCACAAAAATGTCTAAGGAGTTAGGAAGAATTTGTAAAAGGTTTCAGCAAGTAGTATTGTCTCTGGCATACCAAGAGGGTCAAGTTCATGGGAAAAAGCCAGGGGGAAAAGTCAAGTCACATTTAATATAAAATAGAGACGCTATAGGTATTCATCAGAGAAAAATTACATGCAGAGAGGGCTATTCAAAGAAAACCTTATTCCCCCTACTGCAAATATACAGAACTGCAAATATATGGCCAAAGTGAACTATCTTTTGGATTTCAATAAGTAGTCAACAACTCCTATGAGCTATAATTTAGTTCTTAGGAGTCTACACTTATGATTAAGTTGTGGATGGAGCCCTTGGACCACAAACCTTAGAAGTTGCACAATGTTTTCCACAATGTTAGGTTCACAGTTCACTAGAAGGATCCTGGATGCTGGGCCAGGGTGCCAGCTAGTGTGGTGGTGCCTTTGGGAGAGTCTGGTGGTGGGAAATAAAAGTCCGTAACTGGGCAGTTGGGAAACGAAAGTTTATAAGCTGTCTGGGCAATTCCACTCGTTCTTATTTCACCTCCCTTTGGAACACAAAGGAAACCAGCCTGGGCTGATGTCGCCAGGGCTGAAAGTCTTGGATTGACTTTCAGTGGAATGGCTGGACCAGCCAAGGAGGTGGTTTCTGGAGAGAGGGGCTTCTTTTACTTTTGCTGCTCCCTGAACATGTTGCCTGCCCCACCGCACTCATTCCTCATAACCATCCTACCACTGGGTGTGCCACCCAGCTCCCTGGGTGCTTCCACCATCCATCTGCTCCTAATGAGCATTTTCCAACCTGGATCTCCAGCCCAAATGTCCAGGCCAGGTCTGTCCTGTATATGCACATACTGAATAGCTCCAATTGGAGTCCTTCAGGAGACTCAGGCTTATGTTCCCAACCCCATGCCTTCCCCTCCTTCCATGTTTGCTGTCTCGTTGGAAGGTATCACCAGACACCTGAAAGTCATTCTTGATCATTGCTGACATTTGCATAAATATTTCTTGACTCTCTCTTGTCCACAACTAGCTGTTTCATCCCCTCTTCCCATGTTGCTGGGTGTTCTTGTCTTGACTATATCCTTCATGACTCAATCCTCCAGTGGTTCCTCATTACCCACAGGAATAAATTCGAGTTCTTCAGGACATGAGTAAATAAATGTCTTTCAGTCTGATTTCTACCTTTCCTCCACTCAACTCTGACATTCCACCCTCGCCAGAAGGTTAACATTCTCCACGCTCACAATATCAAAGCCACATACTTCTTTCGTGCTTCCCCTTATACCTGAAATATTTTGTCCAGCCTCACTTCCTTACTTTGGCTAACTTCTAACTCATCCTCTCAAACGTAGTTCAGGGGTCCACTCTTCCTGAAAGTGGTCCTTACATTCCACAGTGGGATTGGGTGAGGCCCCTCCACACAACTGAGTACCCACATACGCCCCTGTCATTTTGCACATTGTGATGACCTCATTAGGTCTCACTTATACACTCATCTGTGAGCTCCATTATGAGCAGAGACTTTGTATCCTCAGTGTTCAACAAAGCTACTTCAAAAACGTTTGCTGGATTAATGAAGAAATGATCTAAGTTTACTCTGTTGGCCCTCTGGGAGCTATTTCCAAAACAAAAATGTACAATGTGATATGCCCATCCCGAAAAGGAGCCTGTTGGGCACCCCTAAAGGGAAGGTGAACTCCAAGGGCTACAGCTTAAAGCATGGTAAACAGCAGCCTTGGAAGGGCTAGAGGGCCGACACCGTAGGCCAGAGATCGAATGACAGTGGAATGAAGGTCTTGAAGGACTCCAGAGATGGGGTTGCAATTGTGGTTTACTAGTTCTACGAATTGAGCTCCCTTCCAGGCCTTAACCTCTCAAGGGTGGCCTTGGCTTTGATCAGCTCTAAATTCCCTTTGATGTCAAAAAATACCAACAGCTAAAACCAAGTGGCTTGTGGTCCAGGACCTAAAATATGATCAAGTGTGAGAAGAGGACAGACCCATATGCTGGGGACACCCCACTGTGACACCCTAATGTAGTGCCCCATTCTTAGAAACAGTGGGAGAGATTTTGCAATGCTGGAGACACTTTGTTTGCTCTCACTGGGGAGGAGGGGTGCTACCAGCATGCAGCGGGCAAAGCCGGGGGTGCCACTAAATGGCCCGCCATGCACAGGAGAGCCTCCCACAGCAAAGAGTTATCTGGCCTCCACATCAGTGCCAAGATGGAGAAACCCTGCGTAGAGCTTTAGTCCTTCACCTTAGCCTCAGAATTTACCAATAGGCCCATGGCTCAGCGATTCCACACAAAACAGGTGAGCAGACACACGTGTGTCTTCCTCAGGCACTAAGAAAGGCCACCATCACTGGACCACCACCTCAGAGAGGTGAAGGGGTGTGTGTGTGTGTGTGTGTGTGTGTGACAAAAAGTTCAGGCTTCACTGAAGCCAGTTGCCCAGACTGCCACATTCCAGTGTCCTGACTAAATTAGGTAAAGGTTGGCAAGGTGGATTCTGGGCAGAATTGTGCTGTAGTCAAATCTATAATATCCCAGCTCCTCCCAGTGAACTGCCTATCATCATATTGGTCCCTGCCCTCTAGTCTAGCAGAGGATGTGACACTTTGGTGGCCACTTTCCCTCTTTGATCCCTTTGTCTTTAATTCCATAGTTCTCATGGTTTCTACTGCACACCCTAGCACTTGGTATGGTGTGGATGCATCCACTGAAGATACCCGTAACCATAGTCACATCCCTAAGTGGACTGCAAGCCCTTTTAGAGATTTTTGTGGCCCTGAGTGCCTACCATACCACTGAGTCTATAGAAGAAATTCATTAAAAACTTGTTTGATTGATTTCTACCTTCTAAGGAGACAATTAGCTAATTACAATAAACCAAAGCTTGTTAATGAGGAGATGCTGACCCTATCAAGTTTACTCTTCAAAAAAATATGTTTTATTTAGTTTTAGACAGAGGGGAAGGAAGGGAGAAAGAGGGGGAGTGAAACATCGATGTGAGAGAGAAACACTGATTGGTTGCCTCCCATATGCACCCAGACCAAGATCAAACACAGCCCAGGCATGTGTCCTGACCAGAAATTAAACTGGCTACCCTTCGTTTTGCAGGATGACATCTGTCCAACTGAGCCATACTGGTCACGGCTCAAGTTGCTCTTAATGCTTCCTTCTCTCTGAATCTACCTCTCCCCCTTGCACCCCCAGGACATTTTAGTAGGAGTTCAGACTGGGTAAGACGAGAAGGTGTGTGGGCCACCTCCGGTTGGAAGTCTCCTTTCCTTCACACCTGGCTAAGTGGGGGAGTCGGCAGAGGGACACTTTCCTAGGCTCCTCCCACAGTTCTACGGGAAGAGTTGGGGCTTTGCTCTTCTCGCTTGCTTTCCAAACTTCTAGTTAAAATAGAAGCAAAAGTGTGTGGATGTGGAGAGGTGGTGGCAGAACCAACTGATGGGAAAAGGGTTTGTGGTAGCTCCCCCGCCTTTCTCTGTCCGTTCTTCCCATTCTTATGTTTCCAAGTTGACGCTCCAGTTATTACTCATGTCTGCTTAGGTTAAGACTCAGAACTGCAACAACTGGGGATTTTCATGGTTATAATATAAAATGCTCCTACTTTTGTGATGATACTGGCAACACCTGCTACCGTCAAATTTTCTTGCATTAGCAGAACATACAGAATTTTCAGGACCACCACCCACTTCCCAAGACTGTGTACATAAAATGGGAAACACTTTCAGAAACCACCTGGTTTGAGTTTTAGGACTAACCCAGTCAAGATATGGACATTAAAATGACTATTTTCTATAACTGCTTGTTTTAGGTAGTCACTTTTGAATACTGGCTCATCAAAGCATAGTTGAAGAGATAGCAATTAATGTTAGATCCCTGCCTTCAAATCTTCATTAAATCACATGTATTAATTAAGCTGCTTATACATAATCCTAAGTCTTGATGGAATGAATCCTCAAGTAGGAGTTGGGAGTCTTGGAACCTGATCTCTGCCTCACCACCAACCTTCAGTAAGTCCCTTTACCTCTCGAGTCCTTTCTTCTAAAATGTGGATGATCACAGCTGTTTCACCTGCCTCCCAGGTTTGCTGTGAAGATGAGCTGAGTACACGGCAGGGCCTCCCCGCCTTCACCAGCCCCCTGCTGAGAAGACCGCTGGGGACCATCCAACTCCTTTCATCTTGTGAACAGAGCCCCTCACCGTGTGTGTTCTGCACAGTTACCACGAGAACAGCTGGAGGAACGTGCCTCAGTGGGTTCAGTCAGAAGAGAAGGAAAGCCCACGGTCAGGCCGCAGGCCTTCGCTCCCTTCTGGCCTGATTGCCTTCCATTTGCAAGCTTCCCCTTCTAGTCATGAGTCCCCCAGACTCCCCTGGGGAGCTGGAGGCTGGTTAGCACTTCACAGATGCTGACTCTTGGCAGCCTGGGTCCTGTGTTCTCATCGTGGCAGAGTGAGGCGGAGGAAGGCCTACCCTGAGTTTCTGCTGGCCCTGCACCTTCCCAGGAGCTGGGTGCTGCCCTTTCCCACTGGGCAGCCAGGCTGGCAGACATGGGCCCCCAGGCTCCCGCAGAGGTGGGGACTTCTTCCAGCCCCCGGCTCTCCCACAGCATTGCCCGCCAGTCTGGCTGGGATCCTGCATTGTGCTGAGGAGCGAGGGACTAAGGGTTGGTGGGAAATATTGTGCAATTCCAAGGGATTATGGTAATGTGTATTCACCCTCAATTTAATCATAAGTAGAGACAGTTAAACACTAGATTATAGACATCAGAAGTTGTTGATTGTTTACTAAAACCCAAGAGGGCAGTCCAGTGTGATCCAACAGTACATATTCATTAAGGGAAAAAAGGAAATGCTTTTAAACATCCCCCTGCATATAATTTACTCTGATGAATACCCACAGAGTATGTATTTCATGTCAAATACAAGTTAATTTTCCTTCTGGTTCTTTCTCATGAACTTGCCACTAGGCAAGAACTACTTAATGTCACTAGCCTCAGAGGAGTCCAGATAACTCTCACTAAATTTTAGTGCTGGAATCATCCCCTCAAACCCTGTGCCTGCCACTTCCGTACCCCATTCTGTCAGAACCTACCTTTGGCTAACTTTTTTGGTAACTGTACAAGGGAAGGGATGTTAACTAAACTTGTCATGGTAACTCAATTCAATATATTTTGAATATATTAAAATGTATACTCACATATCAAGTCATTATGCTGTACACTTTAATTTTGTTAATTTTTTTAATCCTCATCTGAGGATATGTTTTTATGGACTTGAGAGAGAGAGAAAGAGAAACATCAGTGTAAGAGAGAATCATCGATTAGTAGCCACCTCTACACGTCCCAGCCAGGAATGGGACCTGCAGCCTACGTGTGTGCCCTGACCAGGAAGGGAATCCTTGAAAACTTTTGGTGCACGGGACGATGCTCCAACCAGCTGAGCCACCCGGTCGGGGCTGTGCTGTGCACTCTAAACTTACACAGTGCTGTATGTCAATTATATCTCAATAAAACCAAAAGAAAAAATTTGAGAAAAGAAATTTAAAAGAAAATGTAGTTTTTGTTTTTAAAAAAGCTTTGAAATTATTATAACCAGTATGTTTAGTTACTTTATTTAGCATTATTTTTCTAGGAAATCTACTTCACCATATTGCTGGAAAAGGAAGTCTCCTTCCATATTCAAAATCAGTCATCCCTTAGGAAAAATATCCTTGAGAGAAAAAACAATATTACCATGTGTGGCAGACCCCTCTCCCTGGCATGGGCCCAGCTCCCACTCAGAGATGCACAGGACCCACGCCCACAGGTAGGTTCTCTCCTGGGTAATCAGATTTGCAATATACCTAAGCTGTTTTGAAGTTTGCTCTTTGCTAAAACACCCTCACCCTGCAAGTACCTTGCAGGGACCAGTGTAACCCGCTGCCTATTCATTTGCTAATGTCCTTCTTCTGTGATGCAATGAGGGGCATTGACTCCTTTGTTGTAACCTGGGGATAGTGAAGGAAGAAGCATCTTGTAATATGAGGAGATTATTAGAATAAAGGCCTGTCATGGCAGAGGCCGTGGCTTTTGCTCCTCTTTAGAGAAAAGCCATGCTGTCGTCCTTATTCCTCCACCAGACTCGGTAGTCTGTGTGTATGTTTCAATTCATCCATAATGACACGGACACTGCTGGCCGGTGTCCGCATCAGCTGGCGCCCCGGAACAGGGACTCAGAGGCCATGAGCCATCATCATTATGGACAACGCACCAACTTGTTGGGAATATGTGTGCATCAGCCCAAGGTAAGGGCCAACGACCCCGAGTGCTTTCTAGGAATGTCGTGGGGTGTGTTGGATTCAGAGGAATAGGATTTTCTTCCTAGGTCGCTCTCTCTTTGCGACCATCTTGCAACTCTATGTTCTTTAGTAAGCAGAAGCTTAGGTCCCTCTCCCAAGCTTTTGTCAGGAGGCTACCTCAACCAAAGTCTGGGCTTGGGAGAAAGAGCAAAGATTTTTCCTTTAATCAGCTTTAAAAACATCAACTAGTTACAGGACAGTTTATAGGCATCTCAGCATCTCAGCAAATTCTTTCTTTTAAGGTGTGTCTTGTGGCCCATTAAAAAATTTTCTTTGAAGGTTTCTGCAGACCTTAACCGGAGGAGCAGGCTCTCTAAGAACAAGAGCAATGTTTTAGGTTCAGCAGCATCTTGGGGCTGCTGATTTTCTCCCAGATAAGGGATCTTTACATTTTGGAAGTATGGAAGGGAAGGGCACGATGCACGTGGCCTGGCAGAGCATGGGGTTTCGTGCCCCCCATTGGGGCAGGCTCCCTCCAAGGCCAAGCCGTGCTGTGCCTGGGGACAGGTGCCCTGGGTGGTGACCCACGGGATGCCACAGCATCACCCGCCACCACAGCTTCACCCGCTGCCGTGGCATAGGTCTCTTTGCCTGTCTGAGCCAGCTGCACTGGCGGAAGAGACCTTCCCTGCACCTAGGCACACCGGTGCATTTGCAACCATTAAAAAAAAAAGTAAATGTATTTGCCAGTAGAGAAAAGACTGTTTCTGAAAATTGTGTGTTCATAGATTTGTCAATCGAAAAGCATGCTATAGTGGGATAGGGGGTGCCATTCGTTAAAAAATATTAAAAATCCTCCTTGTTTATGCCAGAGCCATGACCTTTATTGTAAAATGAAATATAGGT